>CM056959.1:15919556-16237304 GCA_029856935.1 Cyclocarya paliurus | reverse complement strand
ACAAATCTTATTAATATCCAGGTTTAAAGAGATTCTCGGTCACACTTGTTCGTTTGGTTGCGGGAATTATAAGTTTTATTTTTTATACAGTTTATGTGAAAGTCTTTTACAAGTAATGATTATTTTTTTAATTTTTAAAAAGATAGCATAACTATGTTCATAATATAAAGCATATTGGTTGAATCCTACTAGTAAATATAACATTTATAATAAATTATATAAAAAAATATTTATAAAACTTTTGTAAATATAATGAATAGTTCTAAATATAAATTTATATATTCTTGAATCATATACACTCATAAATTGTAGAAGTTTCAAAATTTTGTGAAGAGTAATAAAATGGTTTGAGTTAAGATATTTTATTGGATTTTGAGAAATGGGAGAGAAAAAGTTGAATAAAAATATTATAAAGTTAAAAACTTGTATGAATATAAATTTTTAATATTATTTTTATTTTGAAATTTGAAAAAATTATATTGATTTTTTTTTTAGATAATGATTAGATGAAGTAATTGAGAATCAAAAATTAAAATATTTTATATTTGAGTGATATTTAAAAAAAAATTATAAGAAATTTTGAATATACAACAATATAAGTATCCAGCATGACCTTAGTGTTTGATGAAATATGTTCCACAGTAAATGTTCTATTGGATAAAAAGTGGCCAACCCACGGCAACAAAAACGAAATGGACTTCTTTGTCTGCATGGTGTCGGGCTGACATTCCTAATCATCTAGAGTAAAATTCAGGTACCAATATCCCAAAGATTTAAACCCACTAGTATTTATTATCTTATTAATTATCGATTTTTAATTATCTGTTAATATTACATTATATGATTACAAGATAAATAAATATAATAATATTTTAATCATTTGATGCGATGTAACATGATTAATAACATTTTTGGTTCCATACATATGCCATTTAAATTGAATAAATTCACACTAATCTCGTCTGCACTATAATTGGTACTAATTTAGCAGTAAATATATAATTTCTAGTTTGCATTTTACTTTCATTTAGGGTTGTAAATGAATCAGTCTATTTGATAGCCTGCTCGATACTTGTTCTATTAAACTCGAATCAAACTCGACTCGTGAAAATAAAAGCTCGACTGTGAAAGCAGATACCTGTTTCGATTAGTAAATGACACATACTCGACTAAACTCAACTCGACTCGACTAAAGTTCATTAAGACTCACTCATTTATGCCCGAGTTGACTCGTTAACTCAATTCGATTAAAACTCATTCATATATTGATAAATATATACATACACCTATATATATGTATTAGCTAATAACATAAGTATAATATTTTTATAATTAAATATATAATATGTAATCTAATTACTTATGTCTATATATTGAATATGCTTCATATCTATATTTTATAATTTATACAATAATTAGTAGATAAGATTTAATAATTTGATATACTAGTATGTGAGAACCATATATTAAATAATATATGCTATCATATTATGTGTATGTATTAATAATTTATGTTGGCTTATAATGTATTGTTATTATGGATAAATATTAACTAGCTACATATTAGTTATTTATAAATTTTAGAATCTTATAATTTAATATAGGTTCTACTTGTTAGTTGTACAAAAATATTAGATTTTTTATTTATCTAATTTATTAATTATTAAATCTTATTCAAAAAATTAAAAACAAATGAACAACTTGAGCTGAGTTCGAGCTCGAACTCGAGTTGGGAGTTTAGCTTACTGAGTCAAGCTCGAATAAAGGTTAAATAAAAATCTCGAGTTCGAGCTTTTTTTAGTCTAGTCAAGCTCGGCAAGCCAAAGCTCGCTCGGCTCGGCTCGGCTCGATTACAACCCTACTTTCTTCACATATGGCTAGCGAACTTTTAAATGTGATTGTATAGTAATAAGTTTATATGGATCAAGATTCTCTCAACTACTTGTTTAAATTTGAAGAAATGTATCTCCTTAAATTCCTGTTTGAATTTGAGAATTTGGGAATCTCAAGTGAAAGAGAGATAAATATATTCTACATAATTTATTGCTACATATATGAGAATTTTAGACAACATTAAACAACAATAATTGTCGTAAGTTGCACTTTATTTGCATAATTCTCTCACTTAAAGTCCGTCAAATTTAGGCATAAATTTTGTTAACGACATGTTTCGCACACCGGTCATGGGCTCGATACTCTTGCATATGAGAAATGTGAGGGCTCGGGAGGTGTGTGAGACACCTCTGATGCCTAAGTCAGTCTTCTGAACCTTAGATGAAATTTTTGTATGTAAGTGTACTGTACTCCGTACTGGGTATCCTGCCATCGACTTTAATGTGATGTGGCTCCTCCAGGTCACATCCTATGTGGTAGGTTGGTGAGTGCGGCCATCATATGTGCACTCTATCAAGGATAGAGGTTCCTGCTGGGATCCCAGCCCACGTTCCGTATCTCACCCTTTGATGTAGTGTAGCTCTGCTGACGTTTATGTGTGCAGAGTCTTGTCAGAGTGAATGCTGTCTCATTTTCCCACGTTGAACCTTTTCCCATGCTGGCCTTGGGCCTCCTTCTTATTCCAATTGGTGGGTCGATTACACTTTGGCTGATGGGCCTCTCGGGGGTGAGTCAGGCCCAGCCTAGTGGCCCAACCCATGTTTACCTTTGAAGAAAAATATCTCCTTAAATTCCTACTTGAATTTGAGAATCTCAATTGGAAGAAAGATAAATATATTCTACATCATTTATTGATGCATATATGAGTATTTTAGACAACATTAAACAACAATAATTGCCTTAAGTTATACTTTATCAGCATAATTCTCACACTTATGTGCCCCTCAAATTTAGGCATGAACTTAATGGGAACTTAGTATAGAAAGTTGTGAGCTCTATACCTATTATTATTATAGTAACACTAGAGCCACTGCTGGGAGCTCCCGCTAGTGTATTTTATGTGTTATTTCTCTCCTTTTTTTTATATATATTTTTTAACACTTTTAATTTTAAAAATACTAAAAATTCACAACATCATTAAAAAATACTTCCATAATCACGAAATAAAAAAAAAATCAAACAACAAAATGCCAGCAGGAGCCCCAGGGAGAAGACTAATATTGTTCTTATTATTACTTGTGTGGATTTAATTATTTAAATACTTAATAAAAACCGTAGAACCCACTTTATATTTCCATCTTTTTCTTAATACCAAACTGCTCGAACTCGTGAGATTTTTTTTAATAAATAAATTTTAAAACCATCCTAACTCCATCACTCACATTACCAAACTTCAATAGCATGTCACGGCATGGATCCTATAACTGTCAGTACCAATATATGAGATTCCAATTTGCATGTTTAATCTTATAAGAATTTTACGTAATTATGAAAAACATTAATCTTAAATAATATGAATCCCATGTTAAGTGCTAGACACACATGATGATCAAAAAGACAAAAACCATACATATGCTTTGATCATGCAGGCTATGTAAGAAAACAAGCAGGATCGATATTGCAAGATATATAACATGAATTAATATTTTTTTTTTTTCATTTTCTCAACTTCAAATTGTTAATCACATGATCACCTAATTATCACCCATATGAAAGAATGATTGAAAAAATAAAAAAGAATTACTCTATCCCTTTTAAGGGCGGCAATTCGTGTTCGTATCGTGTCAGGTCATGAATATTGAACTATACGGATCAATCCGAATCTGACCCTTTAATTAATGAGTGACACAACACGATGGACTTGGACATGACCAATTCAACTCACTTCAACTCATTTAACCCGTTTCATATAAATTGGTTGAGCTAACCCAGGATATATTTATTTTTTTAACCTAATTAATATAATTTCATATAAAATACAAAGATAACTATATAAATAATTTACAATTACAACTGAATTAATATTAAAATATTTTATTATCAGTATTCAAACCAATAATATTAAAGAAAACTAATATTTTCATAAAATAAATTTACATATTAACAAAAAAAGTTTACTAGTTTGAGATATAACGTAGTCAAATATTAATATTAATGTCACATATCCCCAACAACAATAAAAGATATATAAGACGAAACATTTATAAAATTTAAATATAGAATTTGTTCGTGCTATATGGGTTGATTACGAGTTTCGTGGGCTGACTTGCAATTGATCCGTTTGTTAATCGTACCTTATTGGGTTGACTGATTTTGATCCAAACACATTTATATCAAACCCAATTAATCTATTTATTTTACATCGTTGTGTTAAATATTTCACACATCGTGCCATATATAATTTTACACGCAGAAGTGAAGAAGAAGAAAATACATGATGAATTACACAGTTTATAGACAAATATGAGGAGATGGCTAAGAGGATGGGTGGCTCCTATTTAGTGGAGCAACTCCTCACATGCATGAACCTTCCTTACAATGAGGAGGTCATGGTGGTCTCCCTATCGACTAAATTCAAGGTATAGCAGATCGACCTGTATGATGGGTCTAAAGATCCCATTGGTTACCTCGAGAGTTTTAAAGCACACATGACCCTTCACGGCTTCCCAGGGGAGGTGGCCTACTGTGCCTTCCCTCTAACTCTGAAGGGAATAGCATTGGGATGGTTCGGGACCTTTCGTCCCGGATCAATCTGTAGCTTTGAGAAGCTTGCTAAACAGTTTCTTACACAGGTTATAGCTAGCAGAAGACGTTGCAAACCAGCGGCCTATCTGTTAACCGTAAAATAGAAAGATGGGCAGAATCTGAAGAACTACCTAACATGCTTCAATGAGGAGAAACTCACCACTGAAGATCAGGATGAGAAAATCACCTTAACTTCACTATTGGGAGGAGTTTGGCCTCGGAGCCCCTTCATGGCTGAACTGGCTAGAAGAACTCCATCCACCCTATGGGAATTCATGGATCGAGCAGATGACTTTGTCAATGTAGAGAATATTCTATAAGCTATGATAGAACCAAGGAAGCATGAGACGAAGGTGGAAAATAGAAACCATAGTAACTCTAAGGACAAAGACTAGAAACCAAATGGGCGAAGTCACCCATATGACAGACAAGATAGGTATACTAGCCCACAAAATAATGGGCGCCGACTTATGCATAACAACCACAATTAGGACTGTTCATCCGGGTCGGGCTTTTTCCCAGCTCGGTCTAGAACCTGGATAACTGGAACCCCGGGTTCCGGTTATGGGTTTCGGCCCGGATGTAATTCGGGCAGGAACCTGTATCATAAAAACTGGATATATCCGGTCTGGACCTGGGTATGAAAACCTGGTTTCGTATTCATAACCCGGTATAACCAGATTTGTATAAAAGGAAAAAAAAAATCTCATTCTGATTTCCTTAAGCTCGTGACACTAGACCCCCCACCCTTCTCTCTCTCTCTCTCTCTCTCAACCCTAGCTATGAAACCCTAGTCGCCATCGTGATTATCTCGATGGTTACTTGATGGAGAGGAGTAGCAGATTCGAGTACACTCTCTCACCGATGGCTTGTGGAAGCTCAGCTTTGAGAATCATCTCTTCCTCGGCCAAACTAGCCAACCCAAGATCATAGTACGCCTCTTCGTCCACCAACACAGTCATACCCATCAAGCTCTCAAGCCAGAAATCGGTCAATGCCCTCGGGGAGATCTAACAACTTTGGGTGCTCTCTAGTGAGTTTCCTAACAGTCTGGGTATGTTTTCTGAAACCTTAGCCTCCTCTGTTTTTTGCATAAAGGGTAGACTTCATCTGAAACTCTTAACCATATTTTTAAGGGTTATATCTGTTTAATATTTTTATGCTTTGAAATGGTTGCTAGATCTGCTCTCTTTGTTTTTAAACTTGGGTTTTTTTTTTGGGTCTGTTTTGTTCTGTGTTGCCTACTGATTTTGGTTAGATTTTGTTTACATACTTATGAGTTATGCGTAGATTCAAGGGTTCAACAATTTTTGTCCAAGAACTTTGTTTTTTTTTCATTTTTTTTCTTTATCATTTATGTTTTGGTTATATTTAATTTTTATACTTATTTGTATGCTGCTGATTCGAGTCCATTCCTGCATTTTCTAAAAAATATCATTTTTATTGTGAAACTCTCCTTTTTTTTTTGTTCCCAGTGCAGTTACCCTGCTACTTTTGCCTTCTGCTTTTTCAAATCTGTTCCAGCTTATGCACAAAATTCTTGAAGCTTACGTGTGCCATTTTTTGAGGTCACATTTATGGTTTGAGAATTGATAATGACAGGTAAAAGCGTATTTCTGGGTTTATTAAGAGAAACCAGAAACCAGTAATGAAAGAAAACATTTATAGAAGTTGAAGTTAATTGTTTGATTAACTATGTATGTATGTAAATTGGGTGCAGGCTGACTTGGAAGTAGAGCATTGGAAGCAGGACGTTATAACCTGACGTTTTCCATATTTCTGTTGTATGTGTTGTTTCTGTGGATTTTATATATGCTGGTTTTTCTGCGAATCTTTACATGAACTTTGAAATCCAACTTTTCCTTATATATCAGCTCAATCTGTTATGTTAAATCATTTCTAGATTGTTTCAACTAAATATAATATCAACTTTACCTATAAAAAAATGATACTTGTGTAACTTGAAGCTTTTAAATCAATGTCAGATCTCATGGCCATAATTGAAGAACAATGGTGGATAATCATAATTAATTACCTTCTAAATCAAAAATTAAATAAATATAAGAAGAAAAACTAGAGTCTTGGGAAGTTCTATGTTGAAATAAAGAATAAATTTTATTATTATATGCATTTGCTTGAATTATGCATTTGTTAGTTGAAGTTTTTTATTGAATCTGATATGCATCTTTTCTATGACTGCCCATTAGCTAGCTAGGACTGTTTGGGTGCAGTTCTTGACATTATTTTGATGTATCGTCATTAATTTCAAGACTATTTTGAGGTGCTGCAATCTTTATACATAAAACCATCAATTGGTATACTCATTTTCTGTACTCTCTTTTAATATTCTATTTGAATATAACATGCAAAACTAGTTCATGAGTTTTTTGATTTCTTGGTTGCAGGAATTGACAATGGACTATTATTTGGTGTGATTAAATCACTAATGGAAGATTGTGCTGCTGATTTTTTAACTCATTTCTTGTAATTTTGTGTTTGGAAATGTAATTTATAAAATACGAATAGTGTAATATGTAGTGGATTGCATTGTGATGCATGAATAGATGAATATTGGATTTTTTTTTTAGGTTTCACATGCATTTAGTATTTTTAGAACACAAATATTATGGGTTTCAAGAACGTGATTTCTTAGAAAAAAGATTTACATAAAATAAAGGCTTTTATTAAAAAAATAAAAAAACCCAACTGGGTACAACCCGGAACCCGAATTTTCGGGTTTCAAAAACTCGGATCCATCTGGATTTTGGCCCGAGTCTGACCTGGACCAACCCGGTCCAGGTTCTGGTCCGGATTTAAAATCTGAGTTTCGGTTTGGTATATCCGGGTTCCCGGGTTGGAACCCGAATGAACAGGCCTAACCACAATATATAGGAAAATGGTAGAAACCCAAGAAAGGAATAATTCACGCCTGACAAAGGAAAACGCCATTGCACCCACCACCAAAGCCACACCCATTGGACCGAAGATTGCATCATCCTGAAAAGGCGGATTGAGGAAATGACTGGGAGTAGGGAGTTGGAAAGAATAGTGGTTGATTACATGAAGCCATAGAGGGAGGGAAATCGGGAAAGACGAGGCAGAAGCCCCAAGCGCCAAAGACAGGAGGAGCAGAGAAGAAATAATTCTCGGTGACTGTTGAGTCTAAACTTTCACTCAAAATAATGAGTAAAAATCTAGATCAGTTTTACCTGCAAATATACAGGTGTTGTAGTATCTTACAGGATCAAATCCACAGGGATTGACTAATGTGATAAAATGAATAAAATAAAAATAAATTATTAAAAAGAACGTGCAATAAAAAGAAGAAAATAGATTTTTGAAATGAAGATTTTTAAAGGAATAAAATATAACTGAACTTAATAAAATAAATTAATACAAAAATGACTAAGGTTTCGAGGATCCGTCTAATAATTTAGAATATCATTCCCAATCAATTTAGCTCAGTTAGACTGGAATAATGATTCTGTCTAACTGGAGGATTTAACAATTACGCCCAAGAAAACTAATCATGAATAATTAATGATGTAAACATTTAAAAATCCAATTGATTATCACATAGATTCTTCAAGCATCCACTGTCACAATAGATCAAGAAAAATATATAGATAATCAAAGTTTCTAACACCAAAAATTCTTCCGATTACTAAAGTTTGAATAATTGATGAAATAAACATTTAAAAGTCAATTGATTACCACATGGATTCTTCAAGCATCCACTGTATTCAGAAATTACAATAGATCAAGAAAAGTATATAGATAATCAAAGTTTCTAATAATAACACCAAAAATTCTTCCGATCACTAAAGATTAAGTTTGAACAATTTATGGTAGAAAACATTCACAAGTCCAATTGATTACCACAGGGATTCTTCAAGCATCCACTGTTACAATAGATCAAGAAAAATATATAGATAATCAAAATTTCTAATAATAACACCATTCAATTGATCAAACTCACAATATAAATCAAAATAATATTTAAATTATTAGACTTCACCTCTAACCTCAGTACGAAAATGTATTTTATAACTCCAAACTGAAATAATAGAAAAAATAATAAAACAAAAAAAAAATATAAAATCACACTTAAAATATTATTTCTACTCTACTCCTAATTACAAAGAAACTACAACTAAAAACTCTAAAACTATGATGCTCTCTAATCTAAAATCTCATCCCCCTCTTCGTTCATTTGAAGCCTTTTTATAGGCTTCAAAAGTCGCAAAGAATAAAAACTTTCGTCGCCCACTGAACTGATCCGCTGGCTTGTTTCCCACTGCCGAAATCGACTTGTTTATTTTTTTTTTCTTCTTCTTTCTTGCTTTCCAGCCGACCGAATGCACTACTTGAGTTTTATTTCATTTCTTTTTCTTCCATTGAGCTGCACCGAGCTGCACCGACTGCATATTATTATTTTCTTTATTTTCTTCTTGCTTTCCAGTCTCACAAAACTGCACATGCATGTTTACTGCTTTCTGTTTTCTTTTGCTTGAGCTGAAACCGACTGCACCTCACTTTCTTCTTCTTCTTATTTTTCTTTGCTGCACCGAGTGACATGCACTGCACCGAACTTCATTCTCTTTCTATTTCCAGCTTGCACCGAAACACATGCATGCACCGAATGGTTCTGCTTTCATCTTCTTTTTATTTTCTTTTGGTTTCTTTTTCTTTCTTTTGTTCTTTCTCTTGTCGGCATCACATGCTTACCAACTATTTTATTTTATTTTCTTATTCTTGCTTCCAGCCGAGACTGCACCAAGTTCCACTCGAAACTACACTGCATTTTCTTTCTTTCTTTTTTCCTTTTCTTTGCAGCTGAATTCTAGTGGAGCCCGACCGTGTGAGTAGAGACCACTTTAACCTGAGAGATGGAGGAGGAATGACGTGGCTTGTGGCATCAACTTCCTCTGTTTTCTCTTCAGAAAACAGAGTATGCATGCTTTCGGTTTTTACGTGGAGGTGCTGCTTCCGAACGCCGTGGAGAAGTGATCTCCAGCGTCTTCTGATGTTGCTGGCGGCTGCAGGTGGTTGACGGTGGCATTGGCAGCAGCTGTTTGGAGCTGGAAACCGCACGGCTGGAGGTTGAAGATGAAGGTCGCGACGACATGCAGCTTAACGCGTACGATGGGTCGTTTGGGCTTGGACGGCAGAATCAAATCTGTGCTAACCGACATGTCGTTTGGCCTAAACGACATGTCGTTTAGGACCTGTGCAGAAAAAAAAAATAAAAAAAAATAATTAATTAAATAAAAATTAAACAAAAACTAAACTAAAATATTAACAATGTGTTGTGCATGTGAGACAATAAAATCAAATTAAATCACAAGTTATAAAAATAAGCATAAACTATACTTTTAATCAATTTAAATCACAACTTGGATTTATTGCCTCTTGATCATTTTTCTATCTAAAATCAATGATAATATGATAAAATAATTAAAAATACATTGATTTTAACTATATAAATTATGCAATAATGCAGCTCAAATCAGTGACCTAGGGGAGACCATGCAGAGGTCCCCTTAGGCGAAATCTGCACTATAGCGGGAGGATTTGCTAGCGGCGGCGCCATTGCATCGAGTAGAAAGACCCATGCACGAAGAGTGGGATATCATGAGGTATACATGGCAGATCAACCATGAAAGTACCCTATGGCAGAGATAACCCATACCATCTCATTTGGGGACAAGGATTATGAAGGGGTTATGTACCCTCATGATGACACCTTGGTAGTTACACTACAGATAGCCAACTACATGACCAAACTAGTCTTGGTCGACAATGGAAGCTCTGCTGACATTCTATTTTGGGATGCGTTTGTTCAAATGGGGATCCCAACATACAAATTGTGACCATCCCCTTCCCTGCTCAAAGGTTCTTCAGGAGAAGTTGTTCAACCCATTGGTGCTATCGCCCTTCTATAACAGCAGGGCAAGGCACCCACATTACCATGAGCATGACTGACTTCTTAGTGGACAAGGCTCCGTCGTCTCATAATGCCATATTAGGGCGCCCAACCCTCAATAAATTAAAGATGGTCACCTCTACATACCATCTTAAAATGAAATTTCCAATAGAAGCGGGAGTAGGTGAAGTCCGTGGAGAGCAGATATCAATCCGAGAATGCTATGATAAGGAACTGAAGATAGGAACACTGATGGTATGCTTAGTATACAATTTAAAAGAACAGCTACTGCCAACACCTCAGCTAGAAGAAGGGCAAGACATGGAGACTAGGGATGAACGTAGTCTGTTACAAGCAGAAGCCAATGAGCCTTTGCATGTAGTGAAGCTGCATCCAGAACGCCTAGCCACCACCACAAGGGTTGGCTAAAAGCTCCCGCTAGAGTATCAAGAAGCTTTGGAGCAACTGTTGATCAAGCATAAAGATGTATTTGCCTAGAGCCACGAAGAAATGCCCGAATTGATAATTCAATCATAGAGCACAACCTTTGAATTGATCTAGAAGTCAAGAAAGTATGACAGAAAAGGACATCGTTTAGCACTGAGAAGTGCATGGCCATAACAGAGGAAATTGAGAGACTCTTGGTAGTAGGCTTCATAAGGGAGGCGCACTACCCAGAATGGCTCTCCAACGTAGTGCTAGTAAAAAAGGCCAACAACGAATGAAGGATGTGCGTAGACTTCACCGACCTTAACAAAACTTGCTCCAAGGATAGCTTTCCACTGCCTCGAATTGATATCATCATGGATGCCACAGTCGGACACCAATTTTTGAGCTTTACGGACGCTTACTTCGGGTACAATCAGATCAGGATGAATAAGGCGGATGAGGAGAAGATGAAGTCCATAACCGACAGGGGACTTTACTGCTATCGAGTAATGCCTTTTGGACTGAAGAATGCCAGGCAACATATCAGAGGCTGGTCAACCAGATGTTCAAACACCAAATCAGAAAGACCATGGAGGTATATGTAGACGATTGATTGGTAAAAAGTAAGGATGTTGTGCAGCATCTAACGGACCTTAAGGAGTCCTTCACGATATTGTGAGAGTACAAAATGAAGTTGAACCAGCCAAATGTGCATTCAGGGTAAGTTGGGGCAAATTCTTAGGGTTCATAGTCTCGCAGAGAGGAATAGAGGCAAACACTGAGAAGATAGAGGCAATCTTGAGAATGGTGCTACCTCGAACCATCAATGATACTTAGCGCCTAGTAGCGAGAGTAGTGGCTCTAAACAAGTTTTTGTCCCATTCCACGGATAAATGTCTACCCTTTTTTTGCATTCTGAAGATACACCCTTGGATCGAAGAGTGTGAGCAAGCTTTTCAAGAATTATAGAAATATTTAGCCAGCCTACCCTTATTGAAACAACCTAAACAAACGGAAGTTTAGTATGTGTACCTGGTAGTATCCCCTCTAGTCATGTCAGTCGTCTTAGTAAAAGAAGAAGAAGGGACACAGGCGCCAATATACTATACAAGTAAGGCCTTACGAGGCGCCGAAGTCAGATACCCACAGATGAAAATGTTTGCATTCTCGCTAGTAGTGGCCGCCAAAAGGCTGCGACCTTACTTTCAGGCCCACCCAATAAAGGTCTTAACAGAAAATCCTTCCGGAAGAGTGCTACAAAAACCAGACTCCTTCGGGCGGTTGGTCGCGTGGTCCATTTAGCTCAGCAAGTTCGAAATCAATTACTCCCCCAGAAACGCCATCAAGGGTCAAGCACTCGCAAACTTTGTGGCGGAGTTCAGTGGATTCCCTACTGAAACCACAGCCCCACCACCGGGGAAGCCCTGGACAATCTACGTCGACTGCTTAACCTGCCGAGCAGGGGGCGGCATAGGAGTACATATCATCACGGAAGCAAGATAGGACCTTTATTTCATGGCGACGCTCACCTTCAAGGTCACCAATAACAAGGTAGAGTACGAAGCCTTGATAGCAGGATTGGCCACTGCTAGGGTGCTAGGCGCCAAACAAGTAGAAGTTAAGGCGGACTCCCAAATAGTAGTTAACCAAGTCACAGGGGCCTACGCCACTAATGGGCAAAAACTTAAAAAATATCTCGAGCAGGTATTAGCACTACGCGACCAATTTGAGCACTTCACCATAATGCAAATTCCAAGGGCGAATAACTCTGGGGAGGACAAGTTAGCAAGGGCGACTTCAACCGGGGACAAAGTAGAGTTGCCATGGGAGTATAGAGGAGACTGATCGAAATACCAATTGTCGGAATCTCGATTGTATAGATGGGGTTCAGAACACTAGAATGGGCCAGGAAAATAGAAGAATATCTGGATATAGGAAAGCCCCTTGATGGGAAGGAGGTGGCAAGGAAGATTAAGAACAAAGCAGCACGGTTTGTCAAAATGGATGGTATCCTGTACAAAAAGGGCTTTGCAACACCCATACTTAGGTGCATCTCACCAGAAGAAGCACAATATATACTGGCAAAGATACACAAAGGCATCTGTTGCAATCATTGAGGTGGAAAAGCATTAGCAAGGAAGGCCCTAAGGACAGGGTACTATTGGCCCAACGCCCTTAAGGATGCCTAGCAGTTCTCCAGAAGATGCGCCCGATGTTAGGCATACACCTCAGTCCTCCATTGCCCACTAGAAAATTATCATCTGTCACTTCCTCGTGGCCCTTTGCCTAATGGGGAATCGACCTGGTCGGACCGTTCCCACTTGGGAAGGGCGGGGTAAAGCACATGATAGTAGCAGTTGACTACTTCACGAAATGGGTAGAAACTTGCCCTCTTTCACCGAAGAGGAAAGAAGAATCTTCCAAGTGGACAGAGACCTAAATTTCCATCAGATTCATTCCTAAGCTTGCTTTGTTGCAGTAAGATGATCAGTCCAAGAGTGCTGGGGAGAAGAGAAAGCAGTAAAAACCTCTCTGATTCGGTCACCGAGCAGTCGGACGACTCTTCAGTAACCCAGGATGACCCCTTCGACGCTTCTTTCGCTGTATACCCCCTCCATCCGTCGGAGGTGGAAGAAAGGGTACTTAAAAAATATATATTAATTATAAAAAATATATATTAATTATAATTATATATATATATTTTTAAGTAGGGCTCCAGAATGCTAAAAAGGTGGGGGAACAAGAGTTCTCACGATATGATTGAGCATATTACTTCGCTCGCTTTAAGAAATCCGTGGCATCTGTTGTTAGGTTCAAAAACCAGCCACTGAATCGTTAAAAAGACTTATAATATAATAAAGGATAGTCTTTTTGTTCTTCCCCGATCTCAATATTGTCTTTGGGTATAGGTAGTTCCGTCTCCATTGCATCGCTAGCATCATTGGATGTTTGATCTTCCAGTTGATTTCTATTTTGATTTTGTGCTACGTACAAGGAAAAACCTCTTGAGACAGTAGTTCAGCCTTTCTCTCACCTCAGGAGGATAGATGGGGCGATTCAGGTGAGATCCAATGTAGATCCAACTTTCTATTCACTCGTGCGATCTGGGCGGTCTGGAGGGGACCACCACGGCTCTCTCTTCTCGAGAATCCATACATCCCTTATCAGTATATGGACAGCTATCTCTTGAGCACTGGTTTAGGTTCGGCCTCAATCTGGTTATGACCTTAGCTACCACAAACGGCTAAGGTCGTAACTAGATTTTTATGGAAGAACATCATGTGCAGGTTCAGAATCCTCAATAAAATAATTTCAGACGACAAGAAGCAGTTTGACTTCGAGCATTTTAGGGCGTGGTGCCAGGAACTCTGGATAAAAGTAAGGTACTCATCACTTGGCCACCCACAGGCGAACGGGCAAGCAGAATCAAGGAACAATTCCCTGCTCAGAATTTTGAAGAAGAAAGTAGGCGATCAGAAGGGTGAATGGGCAGAAGAATTGCCAGGAGTTTTATGGGCCTACAAGACTTCAGTGAAGACCCCAACAGGGGAGACTCCTTTTACCTAGGCGTATGGGAGTGAGGCAGTTGCCCTCACAGAAGTTGGCTTACCAACACATCGAACTAGCCACTTGGATTAGGCAAGGAACAACCAAGCTCTTAGTTAAAAACTAGACCTCCTCGAAAAGATAAGAGAGGAAGCAGAAGTCCAGAACATCCTCAGCAAGAGAAGAGCAAAGCAACATTTCAACAAGCGGGTAAAATTGAGGTCGTTTAGAGTCGACGACCTGGTCCTAAGAGAAACAGGAGTCACCACACAAGATGAAGGGAATCTCAGCCCGCAATGGAAAGGGCCTTAAGTAGTAATAGCTACTAATCGCCCAGGATCATATTGACTCAAAGATAGCGAAGGGAAAGAGTTGCAGCACCCATGGAACACCGAACACCTAAAGAGGTTCTATCCTTAGAAAGATTATGCCTTCATTTCAGAGACAAAATTATGTTCAGAATATATGCTTTGGTCAATTATTGTGCAGACGAACGAGCGTGAAGGGTGCAATGACCACACGACCCTCTCCAAACGAACGGGAATGGAGGTCGCAAGGACCACACGGCCCTTTCCAAACGAACGGATGTGGAGGTTGCATCGATCACACGACCTTCTCCAAATGAATGGGCATAGAAGTCCCAAAGACACACGACCCTCTCCAAATGAACGGGGGTGGAGATCGCAAAGACCAAACGACCTTTCCAAACAAACGAAAGTGGAGGTCGCAAAGACCACACGACTCTCTTCAAATGAACGGGCATGGAGGTTGCAATGACCACATGACCCTCTCTAAATGTATGGCATCACATCTTGACCCATTGAATCTGCATATTGACAGGCGACGACATCAGGCTTTAAGTCTCCTAAGTCCAAACTTCTCGGGTCGGCTTGAGGGTTGGCCAATAAGTGCATTTTCAAATGCGCCAACCCCGTGCCATACCCATATCGAAAGGCCCTATCACAGACAGTTTGAGTAGCAAAGAGTTGGGGATGCAGTCAAACAATCTCGTAGTTTGTAGCAGTCAGTTTCGCGCCTAACCTTCCTCACGCCTCATTCGACTCGTTCACCTCCTGAGATATCTTTTTCCAAACTCGCCAGAGTCTTATCTTGGCGGGAGTCAACCGCGGCACGCTCCTTCTTGTACTTGGCAAGAGCAGCCTTCTCCTTGTCCAGGTCACCATGTAGCTCGGTAATCTTAGTGTCCTTCTCATGGCGCTCCTTCTAGAGCTCCTATTTCCCGCACTCCTTTTATGTGATGCCAAAGCAGTAGCCACGCCCTTGTGCTTCTTCTCAGCATCAACCCGAAAGCACTCAGAGGAGTCCAATGCCTCCTTAAGATGTAGAACCTCTGCCCGAATGGTAGCCCTCTCCATCTCAGCCGCACGCAGGGCAAATCTGTCATGGGCATGGAGGCTTTCAACACGAAGGAGTTCGGACCGAAGGTTGGACAGCTCCTCGTGAAGAGAATCAAGGTTAGCTTCCATGGATTGAACATGACCATCAGCCTGCTCCAAATAGCATCGCAGGTAATTTCTCCAATCTTTGAGGCGGCTGTTCTCCTGCTTGGCCAAGAAGGAGAATTTTCGCCTCTCGCAAACCTCATCCTCTAAACTCGTCCTTTCCTCCACAATCCAAGATGCCAAGGCTTCAACATTCTACACAAACACAATAACGTTAGGAGCTAATACATGCTAAAGAAACGCCTGCAAACAAGAACATGCAAAAAGGAAAAGAAGCGTTACCGGGGTTAGCATCCTTCTCAGGCGCCTTGCCATCACTGTAACCCCCCCCCCCGCGCCGCGGGCGGGAAGGAGGCAAAGAAATATGAGGACCAACGTCTTCCTCCCGAGTAGAATTTCCCATTGAACCGGCTCTAGCCTACGTTGGACGCCCCAACGAGAGATCCAAGGCTGCCACAACCTCATGAGTGGGCGAGGGCAAACCACCTTCAATGTGGGCACCAAACGGCTCACAAACAAACTCATCCTGGCGAAAGTCTGCTCGCCCACCAAAATCTCTGACCTGGGCCTCTGCCTCCACGACCACTTGATCTTCAGGGACTTGCTCACCTTCACGAGGAGTGGTATCCCCATCACCACCAAATGACAACGGCATCGGTGAAGGGATGGACACCCTATCTTGATCCGTGGGCGGGGTCTCACCGCCTAAATTGGTACAGGGCATAGAATGTGGTGAGGAACCTAACCCAGCGTAGGAGGCCTCATCACCACCTACAGCTTCAGCCACGGAGTCACAGACTGCAGGGGTGGGAATATTGACCGCTCCTTCCCCAGACACGCCCAAGGCAAAGGCAACGTATAACTCGTTCAAATCACTTTCGTCTCCATACACTAAATCCGCCATAGGAACCGAGGGGAATTCAAAAGGGGCGTCCACTGGATCATTCCTCGAAGGGAGCCTAAGATCATAGGCTAATGAGAGATCCTCAAGAGCCTGTTTTATCAAAGCATCATCTAGGTCATCCAGGCCTGGGCTCATTAATGGGGAGGCTTTGGCAGGGGGCACCACCGGTGTGGCCTAGTAAGAAACAACAACACCCACGCCTGCCCCCTGCTTCAGTTTCTTGAGGGAGCCTGCGACGTAGCTAGGGGGTGCACTCTTAGTGCGAAGACGTTTCATTTTAGGCCCCCCAGTTTGGGGAGCAATCCGTTTCGTCAAATGGGTAATTGGCTTGAGCTTTTTTCCCTTGACATGGGTGCGGCTGGGCACCGATAGGAATCTATCAATACTAGAGTTAGAAAGAAGGTCGTGCGATCATAGACCGTCGAGGTCGCGATCCTTCGCCCACTCATTAACTAGGTTCACACGATTTTGTTGACTATCAGTCAACTCCAATGGCAAAAGCTTATCATCAGGGACGCACCCCCAGTTGGCAGCAATCGGGTAGTCCCTAATGAGCATTTCATCGGCGGGATACTCCTAACCATCACCGAAAATCAAGAAAAACTTACCGGTCCATTGCTTGGCATTGGAGTAATGCCTTTCAAAGGCCGCGAGGTGTTGTCTGCGCACATAGAAGCTACAAATGTTCCCCAACAGGGACACCACCCCGTAGAAAGACAACTCCTTCACCGTAAGATCAGGGTACCTCTCCCCAAGGGGCTTTAGAATATGGCGGTAGACAACGCAGGTGCTCATCAACACACACCATGCTTTACTGTGAAGCTGAGCAGGAGCAAGCCGTAAAAAGTGCAGAACATTGCACACTGGGCGGATGAAAGGAAGGTGAAGCCCGTTGGTCGACACACCCCCTTTCTGGAGATTCATGTTTACTGAATCAGGAATGCGAAAGGATTCCCTCAAATTGACGAGGTCCTCCACACCCAGAACCAAGCACCAAGAAAACCCATTAGAGGAAGTGGATTGATAGGCGAGTGAAGATTCAGGCTTCTGCTTGGTCACTTTCTTAGCAGGACTACGACTAGCCATCATGAAAGTCTTGAAGAAAAGAAAGGGGGACATAGAGGAAGATGAGGAAGGCGAGAGAGAAGAGCGGGATATAGTGGAAGAGGAGGAAGACGAGAGAGCAAAGAGAAGTAAGGAAAGTAATGAAGGAAGGCGAAACAACGTGTAAAGCACACCCAAGAAAAGTAATCATAGGGATCCTTGGGAATCCGAAAGGGTTGGCAGCGCCGGCAGTTATAGCTCTTTTAAAAAAAAAACCCATTAAATGAGCGGGAACAGTTATGGCTGACGTAAGCCACGTCATTCCTAAAAAGGAAAGGGTGGAAGTTGGTGCACGCCAATTAGCACGGGTTATGTTCTGAAGAAGGAAAAAAGGTTAATCAATAACTAACAGGCTAGCGGGTAAGTAGCCGATAAGAGAAAGAAAGGCCAAAGCATGATTGTTTAATTTCCCATATGTCAGCACAATGGAAAGAAACTACAACCAGTGAACCACAGGAACCCATCCAGAAACTAGGAATGCAGACAAGGCAGCCCTGACCGATCTAAATTCAAGATTCCTTTGAGAAGGTGAGGAAGCTCTTCGAATTGCACCCATGTCCTAGAGCCCAACTCCGTAGCAAATCGAGCTAGATGATCCCGCATTACCCTCTCGAAAAACATGCTGAACCATGCACTGAATCAGTGAAATAATCTCCTGAATCTCCTCCCAATAATCCTCAAGGTACCATATCCCACATCGCTTTGTCTGTAGCCAATGTACAACCAAAAATGAGTCCAATTCAACTTCCACTTTCCTTATGCCAAGCTCCCTACAGTGTCTCAACCCAAAAGAAGAGCCATAAGCTCCGTTGAATTATTAGTAACATGACCCAAACTCGTCGAGACGACCAACACCAATTGACCACATCATCCCGTATTACTCCCCCCACCCCCATCTGGCCTAGGTTACCCAAGCAACTTCCATCAACGTTCAGCTTATACCACCCTTGCACCGGTCTTTTCCATCTAACGATAACTACCCACTTAGCTTTTAGATCTTTTACCGGAATGGAAAAATCGGCTAAACCTTTTCATCCCCCATTAAGAGCTTCTTACCAACCTTAAGCCGAATCCCCACCCATGCCAAAGTAGCGTTTATTGAATGCCAAAGGGACTCCATCGACGCCACATAACCTTCCATGCGTGCCTTGCAACGCCAAAGCCATAGAGCCCTGGTTAAAATAGTAGGCAACAAACCAAGTAAATTACCTTTTTGTGAGGAGTTTGTAGCACGACAGAACCACAACTCGACTTTTTCTTTCCAAGGTTGAGAAGGATCAAAAGGAATGCCAACTTACACGGAAGCTCGGTGCCATACTTCCTTTGCAACCGTTCCAGTAGCCAAGACATAATCCAGGTCTTCTAAGCACCCCCAACACAACATTCACCCTTTGAAACCAATGGAATACCCAGTTGCCGTATACAAGCATCAACACTGAGACAAGCATGAAGCGCCTTCCACATCGTAACCGAGTACTTCTTGGGCAATGTAGCATGCCAAACCCATTCAGACCACTGAACTCGCGACGCCTTAAGTCAAATCCACTCCCATGCACTCTTCGACGTAAACTATCCATTCAAGCTTTGAGTCCATATCAATACGTCTGAACCTGCCTTATACGTACCCAGGCTATCAAGAATCGCATCGTGGTCTCTTCACCCACCAGGCTTCGGATCATTCCCACATCCTAGTCATCATCAATCGTGCAATCTTTGACTTGTAAATTAGGATTGCCAGCTATAGGCACTGCATCTACTAGAGGGCCCATACTCGACCAATTATCATGTTAGAAGGAAACCTTCCCATCACGTATCCGCCATTTAGAGTTGCTAAGGACTTGTGGCATGCAACGCATAATGCCCTTCCAAAACGAAGTTCCTCTCTGTTGTCCCACCAAAGAAATATGTAAACTCTTAACATATTTTGCTCTAAAATACTGCGCCCACAAAGAGTTACCCGTTAAAAGATTCCAAGCGAATTTCATAAAAAGAGACTTCTCCACTTCATCCAAGCAATGTAAACCCACTCCACCCTCTCTAATCGACTCACACACTTTTTGCCAAGTAAGCCACTTGCGCTTGGACTTTCCACCCAAAGACCCCTAGAAGAAATTGCTCATGAGGCTGCATAATTTATTCAAAACAGCCTTCGGTGTATGCAAAATCGAAAGTAAATGAACTGGCATACTAGCCACCACATGTCGGAGCAAAAGAATCCGAGCTCCATTAGATAGCAAACAACTTTGCCACCCCTGATGCGAGCTATCAGGCCATCGAAGTGACACAATTTTAATTTGCCAGAGACCAAAAGAGCTCCCAAATACTTCACTACAAAGGACCCAGCTGAGTAACCTGTCAAACGCAACAATCTCCTCCGTCTAGCAGCAGAAATATTTGTAGGAAAATAAATTGACTACTTCTCCTTCCTCACTACCTGTCCCGAACAAGCCTCATACGTCTGAAAAATATCCCTGATGATTTTAAGGGAAGACCGACCTCCATTCACAAAAACCATAACATCATCTACATACAACAAATGAGAAATTAATGATGCACCTCGTGGATGATTAAATGGATGAATAGAGCCATCAACAAAATCCTTTTTTAGCAACCGAGATAGAACCTCTTCCACCAAAATAAATAGATACGGCGAGAGGGGATCCCCTTGGCGTAAGCCTCGACCACTAGGAAAGAAGCCTTTCACAGTTCCATTCATCACCACAGAGAACCAAAGGAACTTAATACACAGACTAATAAGCCCACAAACTCCATTAGAAAACCCAAAGGAGCTCATAACATGCAACAAGAAATCCCAATCAATGCTATCATAAGCTTTTCCATATCAACTTTAATTAATACATTTCCTCCACGAACACGCTTATTGATTTTGTGAACCATCTCCTGGGCCAAAGAAATATTCTAAAAGATACTACTTCCTGGTAAGAAAGTACCTTGTTCAGGGCCAATCAACCTACACAGAATTGGAAACAACCTCTTAACTAGAAATTTTGAGCACACCTTATAAATTACCGAGCAAAGGCTTATAGGTCGAAACTTTTCAAAAATAGTAGGATTTGGCACCTTTGGGATTAATACTATATAAGAGGCCATATAGAACCTTGGCAACATACAACCCTGAAAAAATCCTGTACCGCCTCAACAACGTCAAATGCAACAATATCCCATCATGCACGTTAGAAACCTGAGCTGAAACCATCCGGGCCCAGACTACTGTCAATCGAGATGGAAAACATAACCTCTTTGACCTCTTGCATTGAAGGGAGTTGCACAAGCACCTGGTTTTCTTGCTTCAAAACATCAGAAGTAACCAACGATGACAAGTCCAGCAATTCATGTTGTGGACGAGCACGAAAAAAGTCACCAAAATAATTAACTGCAGCCAGATGTATTTCCTCCAGGTTTCTCAAAATATGCCCATCACTCAGCTTCATCTCATTCACTCTTGTTTTGGATGTCAATGCAAAAGACTGAAAAAACTGGGTGGAGGCTTCCCCTTTCTCCAACCAGTTTAACTTCACTTACTGTGACAACCTGATCTCCTCCCTTTGAGTCCACACAACCAGCTCCTCTTTCGTAACCAAGAGGTCCATTTCAACCTCATCCGAAAATTGGGCCTGGAGACATTCTTCTAACCTCTCAATCTGAGCCTCCAGGCTACGAATACGCTCATCAGTTCGACCAAACACCCGTTGATTCCAATCCTTCAAAGCCACTTTTAGCCTTTTCAACTTTCTGGTTAGGCGAAACAGACCCGGACCTTCAGATTGTGCGTGCCAAAATTCCTTCACCAAGGCCTGAAAACCATCATGCGACACCCACATCTGTTGAAATTTGAAGGAAGAAGGGCCATATTGAGAACCACCAGGTTTTAACTCAACAAACATGGGAGCAAGATCCGAGGACATTCGTGGCAAATAACGCAGTAAAGCATCCGACCACAAATCAGTTACAACTGGGTTTAGTAAACATCGATCCAACTTGAACCAGCTACGAGACAAGCCCTCATGCCCATTACACCAAGAAAATAAGTTGACAAAAGATAAAACATCCTGTAAGCCACAATCTTTAATAAAATCATTAAAATCATCCATAGCCACTCACAAACGAGGTTTTCCAACACGACGTGCCTCATCCCTACGTATGACATTAAAATCACCTAGCCCTAACCATGGCTCATCAGACGGAATCTCTAACTTTAAAGACCCCCACAACTCCCTTGGATCTTGGTAATTACACTTCGCATAAACAACTGAAAGAAAAAGCCTCCCATCATCAAGTGGCACAGAAACTGCAACATTCTGAGCACTCATGTTCAAAACCGTAACCTGTAAACCACCACCCCCCTAAAACAACCACAATTTTTTTCCACTATCCTGATTCGAAAAACATTTCTCAAACTGAAGTACGTTCATTAATGATGGCATCCTAGACTCAGTAGCAAATGGTTATGCTAATATAAGAAAATTTGAATTTTTCCTCTTAATGAGTTTACGTAGCCTTCGCCTTGACGTACGTAACCCCTGTATATTCCAAAACAAGAGGTCATAGATCCAACCAAGAGGGCTTGCTGGGAACCCTGGTAGAACTTCTTATGAGCCTAGTTCATTGTCTTGTTTCCTTTTCTCCACTATCAGACGGGCAATCTTTATCTCTCCCTAAATGCTCCACATGCACACACTCCGGCTCCGAGGAAACACCATCAAGCACCAACTCAGGTAAAACATCATTCATCTGTACCCCCTCAGAACCTTCTGAGGCAGACTCAACCGCACCCTCTGCCTCCACATCCTCCGAAACAACAAAACAATTACTTAGAATAGCATGTGTTGCAACATAATTCACCCATTTCGCCTATAGGTCCGAAGCCTCTATCATCAAACCATCTAGAGGCGTGCTACTAGGTACATTGTATGGAACAAGCGCTAGCTCCACCTCATCCTCTTCCACCTCAACCTCACCCACTACCTCCACATCCTCCGTAGCAACTATTGATGCAACAAGATTCACCCCCTCTGCCTGCAGAGCAGAGACCACCATCATCCCACCATTCAGATATGTGCTACTAGTAACTTGTGCTAGATCAAGCACTACATTCACCCCTCCTTCCACCGCAACCATAGCCACCACCTCTGAACTTGGCCCCAACTTTTCTAGCTCTACAACCTGACTTGGCCCTGCAACATCACTCACCTCCTTATGACCCACCTCCTGTTGAGGTTCCTGCACTTGCACGAGGTTATTCCCAGGCTTTGGAGCCCACTGCAGCATAGGCTCCTCCACCTCTTTCCTTTTCAACTCCCCCATTCTTTTGTCCTCCATCCCGCCAATGACAGGTTTTAACGTTATGGCCCTGAGCTCTACACCAACAGTAGTACACCGGCAAAGTCTCATAAACAATCTCAATATACAAGCTTGAAGCTTGATGTGGAATACTGATCCAGATCCCAAGAAGAGGAACCTTAGCCACATCCATCTCAATACACAAGCGAGCCCCATTAGTACAAGTAGCACACTTCGTGGAATTATCTCTACGCAAGAACCTGCCTAATGGTGCAGTGATATTCTTAAAAAATGACTCATGGTAAAAGTTTGGAGGTAGCCCTAGAAGAACCACCCACACCACCATAGATGGCTCCTTATCCTCATTGAAATTAGGATGCCAATGAAACCCACGATAAGGGACCCCGTCAATATCAGTGGCATCCCGTGAAAGAGCCTTCAAAAAATCTTCTTCGTTCGAGAGATGAATAAACACATTACAAGGCCTACGCATGGAAGAAACAATAGGCTGTGAAACCAACCCCCAGCGTCCCATGATAAATGAATGGATAGACTCTCAATAGAGAGTATCAACCAACAAACTTCATCCTCCAAATAGGAGAAGTAAATACCAAACTCCATCCTCTAAAGAGGAGAAGTAAACCAACACTACTATGGACGTAAGTCCAATAGCCTACAAATACCCAACAAAACAGAATCGGGTAACTCAAAAGCAAACACACGTTGGTGGCGCGTGTCTTTCACGCGCCACATTGGGAAGGCTCCAATTGGTCGGTCAAGTAGTGTCGGATACACTAGACCCTAAGCTGTCGCGCACGGCATCGACGGAAAGATGAAATGCGGTGGCTCGAGTGCGCCACACAATTCCTTTAAACCGCGCGTCAGTGCAACACACCGCTCTAATGGCGCCCAATCTGGTCAACCTGCAAGATCGGCGGGTGAGGCTTCGCCCGATGGTGTGCATGTCGGATGATGGTCACCAGAGAAGCTCAGACAGCCTACCATCCCTTATTCGACCGAAATCTGAAAAAAAAAAACCAAAAAAACCAAAATAAAACCACCAGAGACAAAGGGCTGGCGAGGAGAGGGAGGAGATGAAGAGAAAGAAGGAGCCGAAACTCCCCTTCCCCCCAACTGGGTTTGGACCGGAGGGTTTTTAGAGAGAGAGGGTTTGGCAAAAACTCTAGGAGTAGTGGTCGTTGCACAAAACTTATTAATATCCAGGTTTAAAGAGATTCTCGGTCTCACTTGTTCATTTGGTTGCGGGAATTATAAGTTTTATTTTTTATACAATTTATGTGAAAGTCTTTTACAAGTAATGAGTATTTTTTGAATTTTTAAAAAGATAGCATAACTATATTCATAATATAAAGCATATTGTTGGAATCCTAGTAAATATAACATTTATTCATTTATAATAAATTACATAAAAAAAATTTATAAAAATTTTGTATGTCGAAATTGAAATTTATTGATAAAGTTATAAGATATAATATAAGCAATTTTTTTTTGGTCAAAGTTAGTAACTCGTGAACAAGCTCAAACTTATTCAAAAAATAATGAATAATTCTAAATATAAATTTATATATTCCGGCTCTAACTTGACTCATATACACTCATAAATATAGAAGTTTCAGAATTTTGTGAAGAGTAATAAAATAGTTTGAGTTAAGATATTTTATTAAGTTTTGAGAAATGAAAGAGAAAAAGTTAAATAAAAATATTATAAAATTAAAAACTTGTATGAATATAAATTTTTAATATTATTTTTGTTTTAAAATTTGAAAACATTATATTGTTTTTGTGTTTTGTTTGAAAGTTTGAGAAAATTGTATTAAATATTTTTTGGATAATGATTAGATGAAGAAGTTGAGAATTAAAAATTAAAAAATTTTATATTTAAGTGATATTTAAGAAAACATTATGAGAAATTTTGTATATACGACAATATAATTATCCAGCAAGACCTCAATGTTTGATGAAATATGTTCCACAGTCAATGTTCTATTGGATAGAAAAGTGGACAACACACGGCACCAAAAACGAAATGGACTTCTTTGTCTGCATGGTGTTGGGCTGACATTCCTAATCATCTAGAAACTCAGGTGTGCCAATATCCCAAAGCTTTAAACCCACCAATATTTATTATCTTATTAATTATCGATTTTTAATTATCTTTTAATATTACATTATATGATTACAAGATAAATAAAAATAATAATATTTTAATCATTTGATGCTATGTAACTTGATTAATAACATTTTTGGCTCCTTACATATGCCATTTAAATTGAATAAATTCACACTAATCTCGTTTGCACTATAATTGGTACTAATTTGGTAGTAAATTTATGATTTCTAGTTACATTTGACTTTCATCCAGGGTTGTAAATGAATCAGTTTGTTCGATAGCCTACTTGATACTCGTTCAGTTAAACTCGAATCAAACTCGACTGGTGAAAATAAAAGCTCGACTGTGATAGCAAATACCCGCTCGATTAGTAAATGACACATACTCGACTAAACTCAACTCGACTCGACTAAGGTTCATTAAGGCTCGCTAATTTATGCCAGAGTTGACTCGTTAGCTCAACTCGATTAAAGCTCATTCATGTATTGATAAATAGATACATACACCTATATACATGTATTAGCTAATAACGTAAGCATAATATTTTTATAATTAAATATATAATATGTAACCTAATTACTTCTGCATATATATTGAATATGATTCATATCTATATTTTATAATTTATACAATTATTAGTAGATAAGATTTAATAATTTTATATACTAGTATGTGATAACCATATATTAAATAGATATATGCTAACATATTATGTGTATGTATTAAGAATTTATGTTGGCATATAATGTATTGGTATTATGGATAAATATCAACTAGTGACATATTAGTTATTTATAAATTTTTAGAATCTTATAATTTAATATAGGTTCTACTTGTTAGTTGTATAAAAATACTAAATTTTTTATTTATCTAATTTATTAATTAAATCTTATTCAAAAAATTAAAAAAAAATGAACAACTTAAGCTGAGCTCGAACTCGAACTTGAGTTGGGAGTTTAGCTTACCGAGTCGAGCTCGAACAAAGGCTAAATAAAAATCTCGAGCTCGAGCTTTTTTAGTCGAGCCGAGCTCGGCAAGCCAAAGCTCGGCTCGGCTCACCCTACTTTCCTGACATATGGCTAGCAGAACTTTTAAATGTGATTATGGATAGTAATAAGTTTATATGGATCAAGATTCTCTCAACTACTTGTTTAAATTTGAAGAAATGTATCGCCTTAAATTCGTGTTTGAACTTGAGAATTTGGGAATCTCAAGTGAAAGAGAGATAAATATATTCTACATAGATGATAATTTTAGACAACATTAAAAACAATAATTATCGTAAGTTGCACTTTATCTACATAACTCTCTCACTTAAAGTCCCTCAAATTTAGGCATGAATTATGTTAAAGACGTGTTTCGCACACCGGCCGTGGGGCTCAATACTCCTGCATATGAGAAATGTGAGGGCTTGGGAGGTGGTGAGACATCTCCAATGCCTAAGTCAGTCTTCTGAACCTTAGATGTAATTTTTGTATGTAAGTGTACTGTACTCCATACTGGGTACCATGCCATTGACTTTAATGTGATGTGGCTCCTTCGAGTCACATCCTATGTGGCAGGTAGGTGAGTGCGGCCATCATTTGTGCACTTTGTCAAGGATAGAGGCTCCCGCCAGGATCCCAGCCCGTGTTCTGTATCTAACCCTTTAATGTAGTGTAGTTCTACTGCCATTTAAGTGTGCAAAGTCTTGTCAAAGCGAATGCTGTCTCATCTTCCCACGTTGAACCTTTTTCCACGCTGGCCTCGGGCCTCCTTCTTCTTATGTCAATTGGTGTGTTGGTTACACTTTGGCTATTGGGCCTCTTGGGGGCAAGTTAGGGTAGCTTAGTGGCCTAGCCCATGTTTAAATTTGAAGAAAAATATCTCCTTAAATTCTTACTTGAATTTGAGAATTTCGAGTGGAAAAGAGATAATATATTCTACATCATTTATTGCTGCATATATGAGTGTTTTAGACAACATTAAACAACAATAATTATTGTAAGTTACACTTTATATGTATAAGTCTCTCACATAAAGTCCTTCAAATTTAGGCATGAACTTTATTAATGATGTGTTTTGCACATTTAGCTCGATACTCATGCACACGAGAAATTTGAGGGCTTGGGGGTTAGTGAGACACCTCTGATGCCTAAGTATGTCTTCTGAACCTTAGATGAGAGTTTTGTATGTAAGTTTATGTAAAAAACAATTCTAACCTAGAATTTAGCTTTTATACTTCTTGTTGAGGTGGGGGTCCTGTTTCCCTTGTCAAGGGTGTTGTCGTCAGCTTTAATGCGGCGTGGCTTTTCCGAGTCATGACCTATGTAGCAAGTTGCTGAGTGCGACCATCATCTATGCACTCTGTTAGGGGCAGAGGCTCCTCCGAGATCCTAGCTCCAGTTTTGTATCAAACCCTTTAATGTGGCGTAGCTCTACTACCATTTACGTGTGCAAAGTTGTGTTAGAGTGAATGTTGTCCCATCTTCCCACGCTGAACCTTTTCTCGTGCTAGCCTTAGGCCTCCTTCTTCTTATCTCTATTGGTGGGTCAGTTATGCTTTTGCTGCTGGGACTCTCGAAGGCAAGTCAGGCCCAACCCATCGACCTAACCCATGTTTATGTTTGAAGAGAAATATCTCTTTAAATTCCTACTTGAATTTGAGAATCTCAATTGGAAAAGAGATAAATATATTCTACATCATTTATTGATGCATATATAAGTATTTTAGACAAAATTAAACAACAATAATTGTCTTAAGTTACACTTTATCTGTATAATTCTCACACTTAAAGCCCCTCAAATTTAGGCATGAACGTAATAGGGACCTTAGTCCAGAAATTTGTGAGCTCTATACCTATTATTATTACTTGCGTGGATTTAATTATTTAAATACTTAATAAAAACTGTAGAACCCACTTTATATTTCCATCTTTTTCTTAATACTTTTTTATTTTATTTTATAATCAAACTTTCATTTAATCAAAAGAGCAATACATACTATTTTGATCAAGCCAAATAGCATGATCAACAAAAGTAGGATCATTCTCCCACCACATATGAATATCAACAACATTCCATATAACGAGCTAGTTTATGTGCTACCTCATTTTCCATACAATTAACATGTTTTATATCTCTCTCTTGAAATTGTTTCATCAAGCTCTTAGCTTCCTTAATCAAATTTCTATTTGTTGAGTAAGAGTCTTGATCAGCTTACAACTCTTGAACCATGAGTAGGCAATCACTCTCTAAGTTTTTGAAGACCAAGAGGAATACATAGCTGTAAGCTTCTTAATAAAGCAAGCAGTTCAATGGTGGCAGCATCCTTAACCTCATCTTCCAACTTGCTTGCTTCTATCACCACTCTATCTCTGTCATCTTGAAGTATCATACCCACTCCTGCTTTCCTTACATAAGAAAATACAACTCCATCAACATTTAACTTAAAAAAATCACCTGGAGGTGGTTGCCAATGACATATTCTTCCATTCACCTGAGATGAAGAATTCTTTACATCATTAAAAACTTTGTGTAAAGACATTGCATGGTTGATAGCTAGAACCGGTTCAATCAAAGTCTTTTCCATTTGCATTATGTGTCGCCTGAACCAGAAACTCCATCTTATTAGAAAGAACAATGTGAAATCTGCATTAGTACCTCGAGCCATAACAAATCTAATGACATCATTAAAATCCATATATGAGTTTAACTGTTGCATTATTGGCATAAATCTTCTTCCAAACCTCATTCACAGAAGGACAAAACAGTAAAGCATGTTGAACATCTTCCAGAGTAGACTTGCAAAAATAGCAACTAGTTTCCACTTCCACCTTCTTCTTTATCAAATTACTAAGTGTTGGCAAAATATATTTACAAGCTCTTCATGCAAAAGTTTTGATCCTCCTTGGAACCTGCATCTGCCAAATCATTTTCTGCATTCTTTTCTCTTTTATAAATGTTGAACTTTCCCCACTACTGCTACTGTTTTGGCCTTGTATCAGTTGATATGCACTTTTAACATTGAAGTTTTCATTTTTTTTCCTTAGTCTATATCCACTTATCCACATATTGAGTAGTTGAAAATCTGATTTTGAGAATGTTAGTAGCAACTATTGGATTAAGGAGAGATCTAACTAGATCCTCCTTCCATGCTATTGTATCTTGATTAATAAGAATGACCACTGTTTCTTCTACAGAAAAATCATCCCTTCCTTTCGATTCTTGCTCTAGAGTGTTATATCATGGAATCCACGCATCCCTCCATATATTTATATTCTCCCCTATTCCTACTCTCCATCTACAACCTACCAACAACGTTTTTTAGCACCTTATATCCATCTACATGCATAAGAAGGATTTGGCCCTAGCTTAGACTGAAAAAATGTCCCTTTTGGAAAGTACCTTGCTTTAAAAATTCTTTGTAATAAGGACCCATCATTGCTTAGCCATTAAATCAATATTAAAGAAATGAAAGTCCAATCCCATACCTCCTCTATACTTAGAATGACACAATCGACTCCAGCTCATCCAATGCAACTTTTTCTCATTATTTTTCTACCCTTCTAGAATCTAGCCATCATTTTCTCCAAATCCTTGTGGAAGCCCACTAGAATTTTAAAGCAACTCATAGCATAAGTGGGTATGGATAAAGCTACAAATTTTATAAGCACTTCTCTCCCACCTTGTGAAAGAAGCTTCCCTTTCCAAGTCTGTAACTTCGACCATAATCTATTTTTAATTCTAGCAAATGTCCTTGATTTTGATCTACCTACAAGGTTAAGCAACCCTAGATATTTTTCATATTTCTGAAATGATCTAACACCCCACAAGCTCAACAATTCTCTTTGACTGTTCTCATTCACATTTTTTGAAAAGACCATGGCTTTTTTTTCCTTGTTGATTTGTTGACCGGAAGCTAATTCATATTTATCCAATATAGCTTGAATATTTATGGTAGTTGTAACATCAGTTTTATAGAAAATTATGCTATCATTCTAAAAAAGAAGATGATTAACCATAGGAGCCCCTCTACATACTCGTAACCCTTTAACAGTATGGTCCCTCTTAACAGATCTCAAAAGTCCAATTAAACCATCTGTACATAGAAAGAAAAGGTAAGGGGATAATGGATCTCCTTGCCTTATGCCTCTACTAGGAACAATTGGTCCATGAGGAACACCATTGACCAAGACTGAAAAAAAGATAGTCCTAAAACATGCCATAATTAAATTGACAAAATAGGGAGCAAAGCCAAATTGCAGCATAATCCTCTCCAAAAAATCTTATTTCACCCTATTGTATGCCTTACTCATATCCAGTTTTCAAGACATGTACCTTGTTATCCCCTTCCTCTTATGCCTCAAATAATTCACAAGTTTATAAGCCACTAACCCATTGTCAGTTATCAATCTTCTAGACACAAATGCACACTGAGATTTAGAAGTAATTAGAGGCAGTACCCTTTTAAGTCTATTTGGAATCACTTTAGGCACCAACTTATAAATCATATTACAAAGACTAAGAGCATTAGCATTGGTCTATGCAAATGCATATGCAAAATTACCTCTTTTGCATAACCATTTGACCATTTGCATATGCATAAGTAAAACTCACACATTGGCTTATGCATATTTGAGACCAAATAATAATAAAATATTATTTTTTTATTATTATTAATTTTTTTCTAAAATCAAAATTTTTATATATATTTTGTAATTAGCATCCACTATATACATTTGAGATTAATAATACAAATGCAATAATAAAAAATATAATTTTTTTATATATATTATATTAAAAATATAATAAAATGAAAAAATATATATAATATATTATAATAATAAAATGAATGTGTATGTGAATATTTGTTGTGTTGTTGAGGGAGGGAGAAGAGGAAAAGATTGAGAGAAAGAATGGAAGGAGAGAGAAAAAAACAATTAAAATATGTTTGATGGAGTGAATAGTTGTTATCCAAATTTGGATAACAACTGTTCACTGCTAGCCAAATTTATGCATATGCATAAGCCAATGTGGATGTTTTTTGAGTCATATTATGTAAATATGGCTTTGCATATGGATATGCATAGACCAATGCTAGTGCTCTAGGAGGATAATCAGCAACTACTTCAAAACATTTCTTTTTAGAAATCAAACTAATCATGGTATGATTGAGATCCTTAGGCAACTCACCTGAATTTAAAGTCTGAAGAATAGCTGAGGTAACAGAGTTGCCAATCACATGCAAAAAGTTCTGGTAGAAAATTGGTGACATACCATCTTTGTTGGATGCATTTGTTGTAAAGCAGCTGAAACTTCATCAGTAGTTTAAGGCTTTGTCAGCTCCACATTCATCTCCTCAATAACCTTATGCTCTACACTATCCATAATATATTTTTTTTTTTGTTGATATAGCGAATCTCGTTCCATTCATTAAAAAAAGATATACAAAGTTGACTTAAAGTACCCATGAATGAAGGGTGGCTTCTCCTGGGTGATTTTAATGAGATTCTGAGTAACAGTGAGAAATTTGGAGGTAGGCGGAGACCTGAGAGATTGATAATGGCTTTCAGAGAAGCGATGGAGGCGTGCCACCATCATGATCTGGGTTTTAGTGGCAATCCCTTTACCTGGTGCAATAGAAGAGAGGATGGTCAGACGATCAGTGAGAGATTAGACAGATTCCTAGCAAAGCTCAAGTGGCACTCCTATTACCCTATGACAAGGGTGACTCATGGGGTGATAGCTCACTCAGATCATTCACCAATTATTCTGAAGTTAACGGAGGAGGAGGTACAAAGAGGCCGGAGGAAACACTTGTTCAAATTTGAGGCCATGTGGGTGGAGTCCCCTGCATGCAAAGAAATTATTAAAGAGGCCTGGCAGGGGATTCATGGTGGGCAGACTATGGATATTATAAATAACAAAATTCAGAATTGTGGGGCTCAACTGACCAAGTGGAATAGGACTGACTTTGGGCATGTGCAACAGAACCTGCGTAGAGCCGAAGAACATTTAAAGCTCGCTCATTTGAGAGACCCTCTGAATCAACATGCCACGGTGATTACAACAGCAAGGAAGGAGGTCCAAAAATGGCTCTCTCGTGGAGAAATTATGTGGAGGCAGAGATCCAAGGCTATGTGGTTAGCGGAGGGAGATAAGAATACGAAATTTTTCCATCACAAAGCCACCCAGAGGAGGAAAAAGAATTGGATTCACGGCGTTTTTGACTCTACCGGCTGCTGGCAAGAAGAGCAGAATCGGGATGCCACCATACTAAATTATTTTCGTGACCTTTTCACAGCTGCTGAAAATGTGGGTAACTCGGATTTTCTACAAGGCCTAGCTGGCCGAGTTACATCTGAGATGGTGGAACAATTGGATCAACCTTTTGTGATTGAAGAAGTGGAAAAGGCTCTCCATCAAATGCACCCATCGAAAGCACCTGGGCCTGATGGTATGTCCCCTCTCTTCTATCAAAAATATTGGTCTGTAGTTGGTAAGGATGTTGCTGCGGCAGTCTTGCACTCCCTTAATAATGGTCATTTTCCCTCAACCATAAATCATACTTTTGTTGTCTTGATCCCCAAGAAGCACCATCCTGTTTTCGTCTCAGATTTTAGGCCCATAAGCCTCTGTAATGTATCTTATAAACTCATCTCCAAGGTACTTGCTAATAGACTGAAAGGGGTACTCCCTACCCTCATCTCACCAACACAGACTGCGTTTGTACCGGGGCGTATGATCACTGACAATGTCCTAGTGGCCTATGAATTGGTTCACTTCCTGAGAAGGAAAAGAACTGGTAAAAGCGGTTTTATGTCACTCAAACTTGACATGAGCAAGGCTTATGACAGGATCGAGTGGAGTTTCCTTGAGAAAGTTATGCAGATTTTGGGTTTTAGTGCAAAATGGATTCATTTAGTAATGCTGTGTGTCAAGACCGTTTCTTTTTCTATTTTGGTCAATGGTGACCCGAAGGGACCTTTAGTTCCATCTCGCGGATTGAGACAAGGGGACCCCATCTCCCCTTATCTATTTCTGTTATGTACCGAGGGACTTATATCTTTGTTGAATCAAGCCAACACGAAGCAGAGGATTGGAGGGATCAGAGTGTGTCGTGGGGCTCCCATCCTGAATCATCTTTTATTTGCTGATGATAGTATTCTGTTTTGTAAAGCTAATATGCAGACTAGTCGGCACATCCTCAAACAGCTAGAACTTTATGAACGAGCATCTGGCCAAAAGCTTAATCGCGAGAAAACTTCTATGGTCTTTAGCCGCAATGTTTCCATGTCCCAACAGGAGGCCATTATGAATTTCTGGGGGGTCCAATCAATACAGAATTATGATAAATATTTGGGGCTCCCACCAATGATTGGAAGAGGTAAATATCAAGCCTTCTCATCTATTAAACACAGAGTATGGTCCAAGTTGCAAGGCTGGAAGGAGAAGTTTTTATCTCAAGGGGGCAAGGAAGTTTTACTCAAGGCCATCGCCCTCTCAATACCTTCTTACACCATGAGCTGTTTCAAGCTTCCAAAAACTCTTTGTACTGAGATGGAAAGTCTTATGGCAAGTTTTTGGTGGGGACAAAAACAAGGAGAATCAAAAATCAAATGGGTCAGTTGGAAACAAATGTGTGAAGCAAAGATAGCAGGAGGTTTGGGTTTCAAAAATCTCCAGGTTTTCAACATGGCTCTCCTAGCCAAGCAAGGTTGGCGGATCATGCAGAACACCTCTACTCTTTTGCACCAGATTTTTAAAGCTAGGTATTTCCCTACTACCAACTTTCAAGAGGCTCAGTTAGGTTCTCATCCGTCTTACGTTTGGAGAGGAATTTGGGAGGCAAAGGCAGAGTTGTTACAAGAATGCAGGTGGAGGGTTGGAGATGGCAAGAGCATTAGGATATGGACTGATTATTGGCTGCCAAACCACAAATTAATGCCTACCTCAAAGATAGTTCCAGTATCACAGCAAAGCGATTTAAAGGTGGCTAGTTTAATTGATGAGTCAACCAGATGGTGGAATGTTGCGAAGATAAGAAGACTCCTACCTGTACAAGAGGCTACGGATGTTCTTAATATAATCCTAAAATCAGAGCCTACTCCAGATTGCTTGACATGGGAACATGAAAAAAATGGGGCCTTTACAGTTAAGAGTGCTTATTGTTTCTTCCTGACGCTGAGGCAGGAAAGACAGGTGGCTGAATGCTCTTCTGCTGAGGATCATAAACAAGTATGGCGCAGTATTTGGAAGCTCAATATTCCTCATAGAGTTAAAATTTTTGCTTGGCGGGTGTGCAAGAATGGCCTTCCTACGCTCCTGAACCTTAAAAGGCGATGCGTCCTTGAAAAGGCCATTTGTCCTTGGTGCAATGTGGGGGAGGAAGATTTGAACCACGCCTTATATGACTGCCCCATGATTACTTCTAGTTGGATGCATCATTTTCCCTTCCTCAAAAGCCTAACGAATAGACTGAGTTTTATGCAAGTAGTGGATACTGTCATGAAGAGAAGGATCTCAGGGGAGCTAGAAAAAATCTTTCTGATTGCTTGGGGCATGTGGCATCGACGGAATCAACATTTATATGCAAATAATTTACTATCCCCCCAACAATTCATTGAACATGCACTGTCACTCTTTGAAGAACATTCGACTGCTGTAAGAACAACCAAGCAAGGCCTCCAATTGCTCCATAGATGGTTGGCCCCACCAGTGGGAACCCTAAAACTCAACGTCGATGGGGCTATCTTCAGTCACCTAAGTAGATCGGGGGTTGGTGCAGTGCTCCGCAATGAGAAAAGTCACATTATATTTGCTGCCAGTAAACCTGAACATTTGGTAGCTGATCCCTTTGAGATTGAGCTGATTGCTATTCTCCGTGGAATGCAACTATGCATACCATTGGGAATTCCGGAATTGCACATTGAGAGTGACTCCCTTCTCGTGGTGCAAGAGTTGAATAAGTCGTCTCCTTCTATGTCGTATTGGGGCAATATCATCCATGAGATAAAAAGCGTGCTGCGTAGATGGCCCCGTTGGTCTATTTCTCATAAGGGACGAACAGCGAATGGAGTTGCACACTCTTTAGCTAGATTTGCATGGCATTTGGAGGAGCTCACCATTTGGTGGGACCTCATTCCTGAATGTATTGAATCTGCTGTTTGGTTTGATACGCTTGTGTAAGTTTCTTTTGATTAATATATCTTTCTTATCAAAAAAAAAAAATAAGTTAATTACAAATGCTAATAGCTCCCCAGTACACTACCGTGACTGGCATGGTCAGTCCAGACGACACATCTCTACAGATCTAAGTCTAAGAGATAGCACACCACTGTCCATGACAGAGGTAACAGTAACCTACTAAACAAAACTCCATACCCGACTAATCGGGATATGGAGGAGGAACACTCCGCCATCTCCGCCAACACGGAGGGGGGAGAAACTCCATTTGGACCTAGTCCGAATGGCACAACATTTTTGATTTCTTTTTTTTTTTCTAGAAAATAAAGACAAGACATAAAAGAAATACATTGTGAAACACTATAAACGGAAAATTAGTGCACACAATGTTGGACGGAAACCGGCGATCGAGCTATGAAGATCCAGAGACACCGGTTCTGGAATGGCCGTGCGTTACAACGTCAGAGGGTTCCTTGGTGGCGCGTGAGGTCCACTGGCTAGGATTTCCGAACTCTTCGACCCGCGCGTGTGGGCTACGCGCCGCTCCGGTGGAGGCTGCATTAGGAGGTTTAGCAGATCGGCAGTAGGGGAAACTCCTGGTGGGGCGTATGTGGGAACATAGGCACCGGAGAAGCTCGGATTAACAACCCCTTTATTCGGCCGAAAAACTGAAATAAAACAAAAAAAATAAAGGAAACCGTCGGAGACAGGGCCGACGTTAGAGAGGGAGGAGAGGAGAGGGAAGGGGGAGCCGAAGCTCCCCCTCTCCCCCGCAGTGATCGGACGAGAGAGCTTCTAGAGAGAGAGGGTCTAGTTTCTAAAGGGAGGGGAGGATAAAAGTAGTCTATTCACAAGCGGAAACTTCGTCCATAATATTTCTTTGGCCCTTTGTTCTGAAGCAGTAAAAAGTTGTCTGAAATACTCCACAATTAAGTTATCCCTCCATTCTCCCTCATGCAAATTCCCTCTTCATCTTTTAGTTTGTTAATGAGATTTTTCTTCCTTCTCTGAGTAGCCTTGGAATGGAAATATCTTGTATTTTGATCTCCCTCTTTTAATCAATGAATCCTTGATCTTTGCCCACACATCACTTCCTCCCTTTCAATCCATAATTGGACCTCTTCTCTAGCTTCATTTATACCCACAGGATTAGGTTGTAATGAATCCAATCCATGCAATTTTTTTTCTAGCATCCCTCAGCTTAAGCCTTACATTACCAAAACAAGATTTATTCCACATAGTCAATTGTTCAGTGCACCCTTTTATCAATCTCATAACCTCCATTATACTGTTTCTAGCATTTCCCCTAGCCCACACATCCTTAATAATCTGAGCACGTTTATCCTCCCCCACCCACATAGCCTCAAACAGAAATGGTTTCTTCTTTCTCATCATAACTTTTTACAACACAGTCTCAAACCAAATAAGCAAATGATCTGAGTATGCTTTAATACCATGATTCACCACAGCCTGAGGGAATAATTGATGCAGTTTTTGATTTCCTACAAACATATCAATCCTCTCACTAATACACCCATTCCCTTCCCTCCCATTACTCCATGTATATTTAGGTCCTCTATATTCCATATCCCTTAGAGAACAATCGCTTAAAACCTCTCTAAAAGCCGCTATTTGATTCTCTGGTCTTGATCTTCCACCCCATTTTTCTGATAAATCAAGAATCTCATTACAATCTCCACCTAATAGCCAAGGGGTACCCATCTTTACAATTTAAGGATCTAATTAGATTCCAAGTTTGGAATTTGCATGCCACACCAAAATTTCCATAAATCTCCATAAATATCCACTTCTGAGAATGTCCATCTTTAACCATAACATCTATATGATTTCTAGAATAGGATTGAACAAAACCATTTAACTCCCTCTTCTATAATAACACCAAACCCCCACTTCTCCACACACAATCAACTGAAAAATAAGTAACAAAATCCAAACTATGCTTACAAAATTTCGTAGCTCGTGCCCTCAGTTTCATCTCCTAGAGGAACACCAAGTTGGGATCTTCCTTCTTGATCAAGACTCGAAGGGTTTGAATTTCCTATGGGTTTCCAAGCTCACAGGAATTTCAACATAGGATTTTCATGGTTGTCAGCAGGGCTGGGATCTAGCCTCTGCCGATAGCTCAATTTGCACATCAAATAAATCTCCATCACAATCTCCTTTAGCCTCACAGCGTTTCTTATTTTTTCCTTCATATAAGTCTCTTTCCTTCTTCAGCAATGAAACTTTCCTATTCTCTGCTCCAACCGCAAGGGTCTGTGTAAGTGAACTTGAACTATTAAAGGACTTTAGTTTTTGTTTCCATTTACATTGGCTGGCAACTTTATCTTTGTCAAGGCCTTCTTCACTCCTTTCCTCTTGAAGGCCCATAGCAACATGGCCCAAAAACTTATCACATCTTCTATGGCCCACCAACCTCTCCATCTTCTCCTCTTCCATCTCAGTTTGAATTTCCATTGCTTCTTGTATCTTCCTTAATTCCTGCATGCCATCACCCAAAACTTCAACTCACCCATTATCACGATCCCCATTTTTCTCACCCCTTTCATCCTCACTTGATATAATGGTTACTTGTGGATTTGAAAATTCATCAATAACTACCTTATTTTTCACTGCAACTGATTTCTCGCCTGATGTAACAGTTTCGTGATGCCTAATTGTTTGTTGAAAGGTCTTCATCGGTGGCTGTTTTCGATCCACTGTATCGCTGATTTTGCCACCATGGCCTTTGCCTCTCAGCCATTGCCCATATAGGTAATGGCCATCTTTATCAATGATCTTCGCTGCATGCTCACAGTCCCGATGACTATGGCCAAGTTTACAACAAACATAACAAAAATTTGATAACCTTTCATACGAAAATTTGACCCAATATAGTTCACTAGAACCAATACAGGCTTTGTGATCATATCCATACACACTCTGATTCTCATGAACTCCCCCCATGCGATTACACCATGTTATAAAACTTTAAGTCTCTTTTGAAAAACAAAAACTAAAAAAGGTTCAATTTGATACCAACCAGTTTTAAGAAATACACCAAATCACAAACTAGAACAATATAGAACTCAAAAGATAACAAGAATATAAAGCAGTAATCAAATAACCAAAGGAAAATTAAGAAATTAAAGAAATTAAGAAAGAAAACAATCGATATACGTGGTCCGACCCTAATGGTCTACATCCATGGCAGGAATGGCCTCAGATCTTTATTGATGAATATCCTTCACAGAGAAGCCTCAGATCAACTCAGATTTACAAAGCCCTCTCTCACTAACCATAAAATTGCAATGATTTTCTCTCTCAGTGAAAACCCTAAGAAAACCTTAGTTTTGTCCCCTCTCTGCTCTCTTTCGAAGACTCTATCTAAAACAAAATAGAATGAAAGAATAAGATGAATTAGGGTTTTACATATCGGATGACTATACATATATAGGGTGAAACAGATGCCAACATGTGTAATGATCCTGCAGCTCAAGCTTGATCCTTCTCTGATGCAGCTTACGAGTCACGTGCAGGTCACGTGATCAATTAGCTCATGAACACATTACACTTCAAAGATCCAAATTTAGCCACTTGTCCATCATTCAATATCACATAAGAAGAATATTAGAAATAAGGTAGCATATAAATAAATGTATTGACATACCATTTACACACCATTAACTAGATATACTTCCTCAACCTTACTAATGGCACTACCAATCACCTTTCCAACATACTCATTTCGAGTAATTAATGGTAAGTCATGGATACTTACCCAAAATAAGGCTTCAGTCAATTGAATTTGATGGAACTGCTCGAACGTGTTAGATTTTTCTACTAAATAAACTTTAAAACCATCCTAACTCCATCACTTACATTACCAAACTTCAATAGCATGTCCTTGGCATGGATAATATGACTGTCGGTACCAATATATGAGATTCCAATTTGCATGTTTAATCTTAGATTTCACGTTATGAAAAACATTAATCTTAAATAATGTGAATCCCATGTTAAGTGCTAGACACACATGATGATAAAAAACCATACATAGGCTTTGATGGCTACGTAAGAAAACAAGCATCGATGGATGCTCGATCTCAACCAAAAAGTTGCAATATTTTGCATCCTTCATTTATATACTAGGATTTGACTGTCAAAATTATTTTGCATTTCTTTTTTTTTAATTGTTTATCTATCTTCATGATTAGAATTAGACGAAATGATATTTATACTCAAAGTTGGTTTGTGAAAATTAAATAATTGATCAATAAGCTCGAACTCATTAAATAATTGATTGAGCCGGTAAATATAAAATATAAGTCAAATGTTAACTGAAGAGAGCTTGAATTATTGCATAATGCATCCTAGTTTGGAGTTTCCTACCCTACCACGCTTTTTTAATATACAAATTCCACTTTCAACTTTTGTAAATCTTTCTTTTCTCTTTTACTATATATTCGATCACAGGCTTATAATCAATTTATTATATACATAGAAAATTCATCCTATCGAATCATTGTATCAAAATATTAGGATTTGATATTCATTAATTACGACAGAAGTAATCTAGATATTGCAAGATATATAACATGAATTACTATTTTTTTTTTCATTTTCTCAACTTCAAATTGTTAATCACATGATCACCTAATTATCACCCATATGAAAGAATGATTGAAAAAAAAAAGGAATTACTCCGTCTCTATTAAAGGTGGCAATTTGTCTTCATATTATGTCAAGTTATGAATATTGAACTATACGGATGAATCCGAATCTGACCCTTTAATTAACGGGTGACACAACACGACGGTCTGCTTAACTCGTTTAGCAATTAATTTTTATCGAGTTAACCTGGACATGACCTATTTAACCCATTTCAATCCATTTAACTCACTTCAACTTTCAACCCATTTAACCCGTTTCATACAGATTGATTGATGAGCTAACCCATGTTATATTTATTTTTTAACCTAATTAATATAATTTCATATATAATACAAAGATAACTATATAAATAATTCACAATTACAATTGAATTCATAATAAAATATCTTATTCTCAGTATTCAAACCAATAATATATAAGAAATTAAACTAAAATTTTCATAAAATAAATTTACATATTAACAAAAAAAGTTTACTAGATTGAGACATAACATAGTCAAATATTAATATTAATATCACATATCCCCAACAACAATAAAAGACATATAAGACTAAACATTTATAAAATTTAAATATAGAATTTGTTCGTGCTATACGGGTTGATTGTAGGTTTCGTGGGTTGACTTGTAATTGACCCATTTGTCAATCATATCTTTTTGGTTAACCCATTTTAACCCAAATAAATTTATATCAAACCCAATTAATCTATTTATTTTATATCATATTCGTATTAGATTCACAGATTATGTCATATATTAGTTCACAGGTGGATATGTCTCTCACTTTTCTCCTTCATTGAATTTTTAATTAACTTGATATCTTTTTAGTTAAAAACGGATATTGGCTAGCTGTGGTGGTGGCTCCCTGTTGGAGTAGAGCCACTCGAATCAGTACTGAATGTAGAAACAATTAAGAGCACATAAATCAGAGTAGATTGGAATAATTGATCATTGAAAATGACAAAGCATAGTACAAATTATTAAATAATAGTCATGCATGCAGAAAACAAATTCGGTAGCAATCGTAATCTAATTTGACCATTAGATATGATCAATCCTTTTCAAGTCCAAGTCCAGAGATCAACATGATAGGTCAATTGTCTCGGGCAATTCCAGAATATTAGTTGAACTAATTATTAGAATCAAATTTCTTTGAGTTATTACTAAATATACACATGCAGTTAAAAAAAAAAAAAAAAAACAAATTTCAACTATGGATGATCATGTTCAAACGATATAAGAAATTAGTTACATAATTAATCATTCCATGATCTGTTAAATAAAAAATATTTAATTCTATAAAATCTTTAAAGAAATTATGTCAAGAAATGTCATTCAAGTACTATGTACTTTAATTTGTTTCATAAAAACTTAATATGCTAAGTCAATTTTTTACAGTACTACTAGTCAATTACTTGGAAAACATAATTAATTAATTCTGAGTTTTCAATTTATTTAGTGAAAATTGAGGTTCTTAAATTATAAGGTAAAATGCATTAATATTCTAAAAATTATATAATTTAATTATAAGAAAAATGATTTATACAATCATATATAGAGTATATATAAAAGTACTGTATACTCTCTTTAAAAATATAAAAAAAATATCATGAGACGTGGTTATTTTCAGCCATTTGAAAAGATTAAGGTTCCGTTTGAATAAACAGTTCAGACGAGATATTTTGAATAGTAATTGAATAAAATATTATTAGAATATATTTTTTAATATTATCTTTATTTTGAAATTTAAAAAAATTAAATTATTTATTATATTTTTATATAAAAATTTAAAAAAATTATAATAATTGAGATAAAATAAAATAAGAGAGTTGAATAAACAAACGGAGCCTAATTACTTTTTCACAGTAAACTTTACTTTTTTCAAAACAAATGAGTCCAGATTTGTACACCAACAATAATTAATAAGATTTATTTTATTTTATTTTTATTTTCTCCCTCTTTTAATAGGCCCCATGACAGGTGCAATTAATATTATTTGGTTGTAGTGGAAAATGGAAACCCATAAATATACTGATCAATCTACAACTTGATCGGTGGTCCTCTTGAAACCGAATGCGATGATCGCATTGATTATTGGCTCTTGAATTATGTGCTTTTTGGTTAATAGTGAATTGAAATGAGTTGAGATAAAAATTGAAAGTTAGATAGAATAATTTTTTAATATTATTATTATTTTAAAATTTGAAAAAATTAAATTATTTATTATATTTTATATAAAAATTTAAAAAAATTATAATGATGAGATGACAAAATGCTTATACTATCTAAACGAATAAGACAAAAGATTTGTGTATAACTAATAGAAATCGTTTTCATGGTAATTCACACCCCCGACATTTGATATTTTCTTTGGAAGTTAAAGAGCCGAGTACAGCTGGCATATTCACTTATTCAGTGCTCATGGATAAAATAATTAGGAACTGAGGCCGGACAGAGTTTAGGTTCCCTGCATTAAAAACAATTTCAATAATTCGGAAAGAGATGTATAATATGCATGCATGTAGATCTCACGATGTCTATCTTTATAGCCTTTTTTTTTTTTTTTTAACGTGGCATCCTTTCCATGCAAGTTCGATCTCTCCCACGTACACTATTTTCGTCATGCATGATTTTTTTTTGGCTGAATACATTGTTTTGGTCATATTAATTCGTGCTGATCTTATACATATAAATATATATATTTATATATATATATATATATATATATATATTAATGGTGAAGGTAAGATATAACTAGATTGAGACTGCTAGTTTAATGAGGAGACTTTTAGTTTTATTTTGAGAAACTTGATCACCCTTTGGTTGTGTTAGAATATATATAATTACCTGCATATTTATTATAGAGTTAATATATATTTCATGTTATGGTTATAATTATTGCTCTCTACAATAATTAGGTTAATTCTTCTAATTATTATCCATCAATAATTAGGATTATTGACAGATATTGTTTTTATTGTATTCTTGTAATTTTAACCTATCTCATTCAACTATATATATATATATATATATATATATATATATACAGGCTCTTTGGCCTAAATATTAATCACACAATTTTAGATATATGATAAATATAAGTTTATTTTATTACAATTACCTTCTTGCTCCTTTTTCTAAATGATTGTTTGGAAGGAATTAATCACAAGACTTAATTATCAATAATGAAAAAGAAAAAAAGAAAATAAAAAATAAGATCTAAAAACAATAATCCATCAATGGAAATCTCACACAATGTCTATCTAATAAATCGCTTTATTATTTTCTTCCTTTCTTAGCAACCAAACAAGAGGCTAACTAAATGAATTAAGAACCATATAGCCATTTGATCCAATCGGACAACTGGAATACATAAACCAAGAAATTAAAGCTAAAACTTTCAGAAACATTAATCGAGACAAACAGAACCAATAATTATATATTGAGAGAAGGGAAAAAAAAAAAAGAGAATTAAACCCAAATTAAGGAACAATATTATTAATTGAGACACACATTGATATATAGCTGTTGTTAGCATTTATTAAGTAGGTTGAAGAACAATAATCCACTGCTGGTTTGGTAAGCATGCACGTTGACACTCTGAAAGTTTGATTGGGAGGCCAGAAACGAGAGGGTCGAACAGGGAAGCCAAAACCCTAGTAAAAAGTAACATCATCATTTGTGATGATCATGTCTTTCAGCATTTCCAACGGGAGACCTAGCATGGCGAAGATGCCTCTCTTGGGAAAGAAGTTTTGCAAACCTGCAGCAAAGACATATTTTATGCTTTCCATTATTATGTATCATAGATTCTTAATGTGAAAATGAACTCCCAAAAACAAAGTTTGATATATATAAAAGAGTAATGCTAGCTAGATTTAGTCTTAGAATGTGTAAATTTCGCACACTCTTAACTAGGGTCTGTTTGGATACTTATTTCAATACTGAATAGTAGTAAAATAGTTTGAGTTAAGATATTTTATTCAGTTTTGGCAAAGGAGAGAGAAAAACTTGAACAAAAATACTATAAAATTAAAAAATTATTTGAATATAACTGTTTAATATAATTTATGTTTGAAAATTTGAAAAAATAGTATTGTTTTTTGTATTTTGTTTGGGAGTTTAAAAAAGTTGAATGCAATGATTAAATAAAAAAATTTGAAAATGTGAAATTGAAAAGTTTTTTGTGTTTTGATGTCTGAGAAGGAAATATTTGAAATTATTTGATAATATTTAAGAATAATTGTGTTACCAAACGGACCTTGGTTAAAAAAAAGTAGACTTCACTATTAAAAAATATTTTTTTTGAACGGATCTCACGTTTATCATGATCAATTTTTTTCAAGAAGACTTGCACACTCTCTACACTGTACAAATTATTTTCATCTGTAATATACCTTACGAGAGCCTCTGCATTTGTTTCGCTATTTGAAGGTTCAAAGAGGCCAGTATCCAGATTCACCCTAGAGACTCGTTTTTTCAGCAATTCTTCTCCAACTTTGACAAGATCATCCAAGTTCTTCGTTGTGGCAACATCCACAGAAGATACTACCCCACTCAATGTATCGTCCTGCATTATTTTGATTCAAATATTAAACATGCCCATGTTAATCGAGTGCATTGAAAAATGCCTACTCGTCATGAAATATGGATTTGAATAAACAGGGCATATACCTGAATCCGCAGATAGCTTTGCTCACAATGAAGGGCTTGGAAAACCTCAGAGAGATGGACGTCAACCATATCTGCACTTGCTTGAGAAAATACATCAATTATTGGGGTGGAACCACCTCTGGTTAACCAATCTAGTATGCCCCACTTGGCTGCATCACGAGCCTTGTATTTCTCTTCGTCTTTATGCCAGCCAGTTCCTAATGATATGACCAAAAACCGGCCATAGTCCATTGGTTTTATTGGGAAGAAGTCTGGACTTCCTCTAAGGATCTCCTTTGTCACTTCACCAATGGCAAGTAAAGCCTGGAAAAGACACCAATTTAGCAGGTTAACACCAGTACTTTGCATTATATTTTTCACAGGGAAAAAAAAAAAAAATGCTAAAATTACTATTATTGGTATCAGGTAGGATCTGAAACAGCTTGAAAGATACCGGATTATTAGCAGCAACCCCACCATCTGTAAGGTTGAATTCTCTGACGTTCCCTTCTGGGTCTTTGGTTTCGAAGTAATAAGGTGGAAGATAAGTTGGTGCAGCTGAGGTTGCAATGCATACATCTGAGAGTAGGGCATCTAAGCTTGGGTTTTTTTTCACCTGGTGCAAAAAAGAAGGAAACCAAAGTAAATCCTAATATTCCATCATTCGCAATCACTTCCTAATTGAGAGGATAAGAAAAGCTAGATCAAGTCCGTAATAATCAGTCTTGAAGATTGATCTATTTGAAGAGAAGATGATATTCAACCTCATAGCTAGAGAAGACGGTTGGCTGCAGTCGCTTGAGATCAAATGCTGGGATGACAACATTAGTCAAAGTCTGATGCATTCTTGTACTTCCCAGTTTTTCCCTAACAAGGTTATGCAGATACTTCCCATCGTATTTGGGTCCGGAAAGGGCTTTGAGGATCTTAGCAGTAAGTGGAAATAGCGGAAAACTGCAATTTTGGAAAAAGCACATAACTCGTTTTAGTAACTAAAATGAATGGAAAAAGTACAGTTTTGTGGAAAGCTTTGTCCTCATGAAAAATACAGTTTCATCTCAAATGAGTTCTAAATTTACTTGTTTTGTGGGAATATTTTAGGGCAATGGTTCAAGTAGAAGTCCTTGATATCCTTAGCAGCAAAGACAGGTCTGTTCTTTTCATTTGGAGCAGTTAGCATGGCAGTTACAAGGCCGCCAGTGCTTGTTCCTGCAATCAAATCAAAATAATCTGCGATTCTTGCATCTTCCCCGTCCAGCTTCTGCACCATGCACAAACAATTCAGTGTAAATGATAGAAGATTACATGCTTGCTGAAACATTCTGCTTATATGTACACAATGTGCATGCTTGAAAAGTGAATAAAAATTCAATAAGGGATACATTGGATGCAGGATTCTCTTGGCATGAAATATTATTTTACTGTATATCTAACCTGAAGCTCAGATTCTAAGAAATCAAGGATGGTTCCTGGGATAAGCCCTCTTATGCCTCCGCCATCAATGCTGAGAACAGTGATTACATTTCCATAAGTGGGTGGCTGTAGGGGTACAATATTTTTTGCTTCCATTATGGATAAGGGAGATCGAGGGACAGAGATCAGATAAGGAGGGGGAGGGGGTTTTCGAGACTTGGAAAGAAACTGTGAATTCTTTCAAGAGGCAGCTGGTTGGTTAAAAGTGGTAAGAATTAGGGGTATATATATAGTCCTGATTCCTCTGAATTTTCAAGATTTGACCGCGTCATTGGATTGGACCAAACCCCAAAAGGAAGTCATTCGATGAATGTGTTTCAACTTTGACCCAACTTTTGCATGCTTCCTTGGATAATGTCAAAATTGGACTACACTTGAGGTCATAAATCAATGGGAAAATTGACAAGTTCATGAATGCAATATACCTCTTGCTTTGGCATAGAAATGGTCCCATAGGCTTTAATTTGGCCACAGTAAGCCAGTGCAGAGAGGAGAATTGTAGTTGGGGCTTGAGAAGAATTGTAGTTGAGCATAAACCATGGACGAGTAGCTAGAACCATACACGCCAAACAGGTGTCTAATTATGCATTAATTAGGCCTAACACTTGCTCACTATTTGATTGTTTAATTACCCTCAAGTTAATCCCTATCAATTAGTGGCTACCCCTTAGTTTAGCGTTATCCTGAACTTTCTTTTCCCTAGATCAAATGCAATGAATTCCACATTCAAATATGAACAATATATAAATCAAACTATCATTTTTGACACCTTAATTTAGATTCGCAAAAGGCGGCACCTCCAGCAACCAAAGGAGGGTGATAACATTGAAAAGTACATTGGTTTCAGGATAACTTGATTCCGATTATCGCGCAAAAGGAAAATGTACATGTTAGGAATTGAGTATTCAACAAAGGAGTACCAGTCAAGTACTATGCCTGCATAAATTCCAACATATACGGTAGACAGACATTTCAATATGCTAGCTACATGCAGAAGGAAATGTTAAGAGATTTAAGGGTGCGTTTGGATGTTGAAGTGAGTTGAGTTGAGTTGAGTTTAAATGATAAAATATTGTTAGAATATTATTTTTTAATATTATTATTATTTTGAGATTTAAAAAAGTTGAATTGTTTATTATATTTTGTATTGGAATTTAAAAAAATTGTAATGATGAATGAGATGAGATGAGTTTGGTTTAGGAACCAAACGAACCTCATTGAAAAACCTCATATATATATATATATATATATATATATATATATATATGTATTAGCTAATAACATAAGCATAACATTTTTATAATTAAATATATAATATGTAACCTAATTACTTATGCCTATATATTGAATATGCTTCATATCTATATTTTATAATTATACAATAATTAGTAGATAAGATTTAATAATTTTATATGATAGTATGTGGGAATCATATATTAAATAGATATATGCTATCATATTATGTGTATGTATTAATAATTTATGTTGGCATATAATGTATTGTTATTATGGATAAATATCATGTAACGCCCGTCCTTGAGGTGAGACTTTTTACAAAATATTTTAGAAAATACGACGGGAATTACCGTCCGATTTAAAAATATTTTACTGTCCTTCCCAAGATGCAAGACTCTACATTATAAAATAAAATGTGCATTTGGAATAAAAGAGGTTTGCGGGTTAAAAGAGTGAAAAATATAAATCTTAAAATAAAAATGCCCTTCATGCATTTAAAACCATCATGCCTAAACGTTCGTGCTCTTTCCCTTTGGCCGTGTCTATCCTAAAGCGTACTGCTCATTCAATTTCTGTGGGGGGAGGGACACACATAAAAACTAAAATGAGTCGAATACTCAATAAGCATTATTTCATACCGTTAAAATATAGCAATGTAGGTTTTCAGTCATGCATTCATCATTCTATACATACTATACGTACATGCATACATGCTTTCCTTCGTAAATATCAGTAGACAAGGTTTTCTTTTCTAAACGTGCTTTTCTTTTCATAAAATGTGTCCCCCGTTACTGCCTTCATTTCTTAAAAAATGTCATGCATTCATACATTCTTTTCTTTTCACTTTCATAGGTCAGTGCACACTGTTATGCCCCACGTGCTAGGGTTAGCGGTCCTATGGCCAAGCCCGTGGCCACGGGTTGGAATCTCATTCCGTCAGGGATGCAATACTAAGTGCACTACCAGATACTACTATCCGGCATTGCCATCTACCCATTCATTCATTTTGGTACCATTTTCATTCATGTGGCCGTTACGTAGCTTCATACATTCATATATGCTCATGTCTTTTTTTCTTTATATTTTTTTATTCAAGTTAGCTCTAAAGAGCTGAGACTTTCATTCATTTCATGTGCATGAGCATGAGCTTTCATCTTTTTATTTCTTTTCATTCGTTCATGCTTTAATGAGAAAACTTGATTTCATGAGAAAACATTTATTTCGTGAGAAAACGTTGTTTGGGGCGAGAGCCCGAAAAACATCTTTTCATACCATGTCTTTTCTTTGAAAATACGTACAATAGATACAGCGTATAGTCATCCATTCACATATGTACAATTAATACTTTTGGGTGCGTGAACAGGGGCTGCCAAAGAGGGTCGTACATACTTATACTTTAAAAACGTTATTCGTGCTTTGCTTCTCTTTCGTAAAACGTTTGCCCTTCGAGAGGAAAAACATTTCTTTTCTTTATTTTTCCAAAAGGAAAAGTTTTTCATTTTCATTTTCTTATCTTTAGAAAAACTCTAGAAGAGTATGAACATAATACTTACTTGGACTCCATGTTACTTTCAAATCATGCAGTCCATTCATGCGCGTGTCAGATAGCAACCTACATGCATACATAACCTTGATGTTATTCTTTATCTAGTGCATAAACAACTGACTAGAAATAGAGCTATACTTTATTTAGAACACTCTCCTTCTATCCCGTGCTCTTTCATATTCCTTATTATGATAAAACCTTTAGAGATCCATTATGGTATCTACTTCCTTCAACCTTGATGTTTTACTTCGAGTGTTTACTCATTAGGGTAAACTTATGATTCACCTTAGGATTAAAACTCTAGGACCTTCGCCTTGTTCTTCTTATTAACCACGTTCCGATGCATGACTCAGACCAACTAAGTCACGCATCCCATTCTTAGACAGTACATTCATCACTACTTTTATGTATTTTAGCTCACTCTAAATCTCATGACCATCTATACACGTCACACGGCTCTAAGCCAACCCTGAGGGTTAGGTACCGTGTAACCGTACATAAGACAGATTACCCATTATATACGGTAAATCCGTCCGGTACATGTGTCTAACCAGATTACACACGTATCTTATCCCTTTATCATCTAAGACCAACATATAGTACATTGGTCACGAGCTCGTATGGACAAGCGTCATACTCCGTTACCAACCTTCTCATACTCGACTAGCACAAATTTTTGTGCTATTCGTCCCTTTAGACAGTTCATCCCAACACTTGACACGATAGGACTTCATGCATAACTACACTTTACGTCACACCATATAGCTCGAGATCATTCCCAAGTTATACCGTGATCTCGTCACGTCACCTCACATACATCCTAAGTCATCACAGCATAACTCCATGATTGACCATGTCACTTCATGACGTTGCCCAGTCATGCTTCCACTGTACTACTCTGATACTTTTTAGCCACTTCGCACTTACTATCGGCCATACGCCGACTACGTGGCGACACCTGTAGCCTTGGACTATAGCCATACTTCACAGCACAGCTTACAACACTACACAGCACACTTCCCAACTACGCCCAATACTTCACGTCATAACCCATCACATCACCATACTACATAGCTACCCCCACAATACTAATAGCACAGTTCATAACCTAGTCAACTAGCTAGCATCTAACATAAATAGCGAGAGATAGAGAGTTATACCATCGACGGGATAACCCGTGCGTGAGAGAGAGAGACACCGGGAGGTGGAGGAAGGGGCATCTGGCCTTGGGTTTAAGGGAGGAGGAAGGGGGAGACCAGGGGAGGCTCATGGTGGTGTCCGGTGGCCAAAGTGGCCGTGCACAACGGCGCTAGGAGGCTGCACAGTGAACCCATGCATGGGTAAGCCTGTGCTCGTGCATGGGAGCGGCCGACGGGGAGATGGGCGCCAAGCTTGCTGGAGGAGGGTGGCCGGTGGCAGAGGAGGCTACCATGGAAGTGGTGGCGCCAAAGGACGGCGCACGGTGGCGTAGCAGCCACTAAGCCCATTCGGGCTGTGCACTGCCGAGGGAGAGGATGAGAGAGCGTGGGAGAGGGAAACCGGTGCAGAGAGGCTCGCCGGCGTGAGAGGAGGCCTGTGGGAAGGGTAGTGAGGCTCGCTGGTGCACGGCGGCGTCGGGCTGTGGGCTGGAGCAGTTCAGGCATGGGTATGAGCTGCGTACATCGTACACTAAAGGAGAAGGAGGAAAGAGAGAGAGGGGAAGGAAAAATGAGGGAGAAGAGAGAGGTGCTGGGGTTTTATCCTAAAACTCAACGTCTAGGGATCTACAAAACGATCTAACGATGACCCTTAAATACTGATTTGAAAATGCGTAAACACTAATTTAATTAAAAGTACTGAGAGGAATTAAGATAGAATATTATTTAAAATAATATTCCTTCATCATTAATAAAATGATAAAGTCTTACTTAAAATATTTAAGAGAATAAAACTATTAAAGTAATCAAAGATTCCATCATTATTTAAATCATGTAATATTTTAAATAACTGGAGTCATTTATACAAAATAATTTTCCGCAATTATAATATTTTTGGAACTCTTCAAAGATATTATAATTTAATTATTTAAAATATTATTTAGTTAAATAATAATGAGGATCTTCCATTTAAAATACACATAACTTTAAAACACAAAATTAGCTTTATAAATTACATAGTATCTTTTAAAACACGCCATCAAGGTCTGGCATGCATAACGGAGCTCTTAGACTCTAGAGAGAAGTAGACAGGCTATCGCATCAGACGTAATTGCTTACGTCAGAAGGAAGGAATGAGCGGAGTATTACATATCAACTAGCTATATATTAGTTATTTATCAATTTTTAGAATCTTATAATTTAATATAGGTTTTACTTGTTAGTTGTGCAAAAATATTATATTTTTTATTTATCTAATTTATTAATTATTAAATCTTATTCAAAAAATTTAAAAAAAATAAACAACTTGAGCCGAGCTCGAGTTCGAACTCGAGTTGAGAGTTTAGCTTACTGAGTCAACCTCGAACAAATGTTAAATAAAAATCTTAAGCTCAAGTTCGTTTAGTCGAGCTGAGCTCTGAAAGCCAAAATTCGGCTCTGCTCGGCTCTGCTCGATTACAACCCTACTTTCCTCACATATGGCTAGCGGAACTTTTAAATGTGATTATGTATAGTAATAAGTTTATATGGATCAAGATTCTCTCAACTACTTGTTTAAATTTGAAGAAATGTATCTCCTTAAATTCCTGCTTGAATTTGAGAATTTGGGAATCTCAAGTGAAAAAGAGATAAATATATTCTACATAATTTATTGCTACATATATGAGTATTTTAGACAACATTAAACAACAATAATTGTCGTTAGTTACACTTTATTTGCATAATTCTCTCACTTAAAGCCCTTCAAATTTAGTTATGAATTTTGTTAACGACGTGTTTCGCACACATATCACGGGGCTCAATACTTTTGCATACGAGAAATGTGAGGACTCGGGGCATAGTGAGACACCTCCGATGCCTAAGTTAGTCTTCTAAACCTTAGAGAGAATTTTTGCATGTAAGTGTACCGTCCTCCGTACTGGGTACATACCATGCCGTCGACTTTAATATGATGTGGCTCCTCCGAGTCACATCCTATGTGGCAGGTTGGTGAGTGTGGCCATCATATGTGCACTTTGTGAAGGATAGAGGTTCCCGCCGGGATCTCAGCCCGCTTTTCGTATCTCACCCTTTAATGCAACGTAGCTTTACTACCATTTGCGTGTGCAAAGTCTTGTCAGAGTGAATGCTATCTCATCTTTTTACGTTGAACCTTTTCCCATGCTGGCCTTGGGCCTCCCTCTTCTTATTCCAATTGGTGGGTTGGTTACGCTTTGGCTGATGGGCCCCTCAAGGGAGAGTTAGGCCTAGCCCAGTGGCCAAGCCCATGTTTAAATTTGAAGAAAAATATCTCCTTAAATTCTTGCTTGAATTTGAGAATTTCAAGTGGAAGAGAGATAATATATTCTACAACATTTATTGCTGCATATATGAGTGTTTTAGACAACATTAAACAACAATAATTGTAGTAAGTTACATTTATCTGCATAATTCTCTCACATAAAGCCCCTCAAATTTAGGCATAAACTTTATTAACGATGTGTTTCGCACACTGAGCTCGATACTCTTGCACACTAGAAATGTGAGGGCTCAAGGCTGGAGAGACACCTCTGATTCCCAAGTAAGTCTTTTGAACCTTAGAGGAGATTTTTGTAGGTAAGTATACGTGAAAACAATTCTAACCTAAAACAATTCTAACCTAGAATTTGGCTTTTATACTTCTTGTTGAGGTGGGGGCTCCGTTTCCTGTGTCAAGGGTGTTGTCGTCAGATTTAATGTGGAGTGGCTTCTCTGGGTCATGACCTATGTGGCAGGTTGGTGAGTGTGACCATCATCTATGCACTCTGTTAGGGACAAAGGCTCCTTCGAGATCCTAGCTCTTGTTCCGTATCTAACCCTTTAATGCGGCGTGACTCTATTGTCGTTTAAGTGTGCAAAGTTGTGTCAGAGAGAATGTTGTCCCATCTTCCCACGTTGAACCTATTCCTACGCTAGCCCTGGGCCTCCTTCTTATCTCAATTGGTGGGCCAGTTATGCTTTGGCTACTGGGCCTCTCGGGGGCGAGTCATTTCTAGCCCAGTGGCCCAACCCACGTTTATCGTTAAAGAAAAATATCTCCTTAAATTCCTACTTGAATTTGAGGATCTCAATTGAAAGAGAGATAAATATATTCTGCATCATTTATTGATGCATATATGAGTATTTTAGACAACATCAAACAACAATAATTGTCTTAAGTTATACTTTATCTGCATAATTATCACACTTAAAGCCCCTCAAATTTAGGCATGAACTAATTAATGGGACCTTAGTACAGAAATTTGATAGTTCTATACCTATTATTATTAGAGTAACACTAGAGCCACCGCTAGGGGTTTCCGCTGGGAGCTCCCACTAGAGTATTTTATTTATTTATTTATTTGCTCTTTTTTTACATACATTTTTTTAACACTTTTAAATATTTTTAAAAAATAATAAAAACTCACAACATCATTAAAAAATGCTTCCTTAATTATAAAATAAAATAAAAAAATCCCAGCAAGAAGACTAGTATTGTTCTTATTATTACTTGTGTGGATTGAATTATTTAAATACTTAATAAAAACTATAGAACCCATTTTATATTTCCATCTTTTTTTTAATCCTAAACTGCTCGAACTTGTGAGATTTTTCTAAGAAATAAACTTTAAAACCATCCTAACTCCATCACTTACATTACCAAACTTCAATAGCATGTCACTGGCATGGATCCAATTACTGTCGGTACCAATATATGAGATTCCAATTTGCATGTTTAATCTTATAATTTCACATTATGAAAAACATTAATCTTAAATAATGTGAATCCCATGTTAAGTGCTAGATACACATGATGATAAAAAAGACAAAAACCATACATATGCTTTGATCATGGCTATGTAAGAAAACAAGCATGATCGATATTATTGTCAGATATATAACATGAATTAATATTTTTTTTTTCATTTTCTCAACTTCAAACTGTTAATCACATCACCTAATTATCACCCATATGAAAGAATGATTGAAAAAAGAAAAAAGAAAAAAGAAATACTCCGTCTCTATTAAGGGTGGCAATTCGTGTTTGTATCGTATCAAGTCATGAATATTGAACTATACAGATCACTCTGAATCCGACCCTTTAATTAGCAGGTGACACAACACAACGACCTACTTAACTCGTTTAGTAATTAATTTTTATCCGGTTAACCTGGGCATGACCTATTTAACTCACTTCAACTCATTTAACCCATTTTATATAAATTGGTTGAGCTAACCCATGATATATATTTTTTTTAACCTAATTGATATAATACAAAGATAACTATATAAACAATTTAAAATTACAACTGAATTCATAATAATATATTTTATTATCAGTATTCAAACCAATAATATATAAGAAAACTAATATTTTCATAAAATAAATTTAAATATTATCAAAAAAAGTTTACTAGTTTGAGATATAAGGTAGTCAAATATTAATATTAATATCACATATCCCCAACAACAATAAAAGATATATAAGATTAAACAATATTTATAAAATTTAAATATAGAATTTGCTCGTGCTATACGGTTGATTGTGGTTTCGTAGGTTGGCCAACAATTAATAGGTTTGTTAATCGTCAACTGATTTTGATCTAAATACATATATATCAAATCCAATTAATTTACTTATTTTGTATTGTATTCATGTTAGATATTTTACGGATCGCGTCGTATATAGTTTTAGACGCAGATATTGCACTCACTTTTCTCATTAATTGAATTTTTTAATTAATTTGATATCTTTTTGGTTAAAAACGGACGGCTGCGGGTGGTGGCTCCCTGTTGAAGTAAAGCCACTCGAACCACTGATCAATGAAGAAACAATTTAAAACACATAAATTAAAGCAGATTGGAATTGATTGAAAATGACAAAGAATAGTACAAATTATCAAAATAGTCATGCAGAAAATAAATTGGTAGCAATCGCAATCTAGTTGACCATTAGATATCAGTCCTTTTCAAGTACAAGTCCAGAGATCAACGTGATAGATAAGTCAAATGTCTCGTGCAATTCCTGAATATTAGTTGAACTGATTAGAATCAAATTTCTTCGAGTTTTTACTAAATATACACATAAAGTTAAAAAGAAAATTCCATTTGTTAAATAAAAAATATTTTACTCTACAAAATCTTTAAAGAAATTATTTCAAGAAATGTCATTCAAGTGTACTTTTGTTACATAAAAATTGAATATGCTAAGTCATTTTTTTACACTAGTCAATTACTTTGAAAACATAATTAATTAATTCTGAGTTTTCAATTTATTTAGTCATGCACATTGAGATTCTTAAATTATAAAGGTAAAATGCATTAATATACTAAAAATTATACAATTTAGTTATAAGAAAAATGATTTATACAATCATAGAGTACATATAAAAAGTATTGTGCACTCTTTTTAAAAACATAATAAGAGAAATATCACGAGACTCGCTTGAAAAGATTAACTTTTTCATAGTAGACCATACTTTTTTCAAGGGGAATGAGACGAGATTTGTACACCGACTATATATCTATCATTACTTTAATTATAAAAAGAAATGATAGTTACAATCGTGAGTGTGCAAGCGCCGCATAATTATTTTGAAAAAAATAAATAAATATTAGATTCATATGAAAAGAAAATTAATTTTTTAATAGTGGACTCTACTCTTTTTTAAAGTGAATGTACGACACTTACGCACTTCATAACTATATATATCATCCCTCAATTATAAATCCAACAATAATTAATAAGATTTAATTAATTTTTTTGTTTTCTTTTTCCTCCTTTATAAGTAGGTCCTATGACAGGTGCAATAATATTATTTGGTTGTTGTTAAAAACTGAAAAGGGAAACCCATGTATTGATCATCAACAACTTGATCGGTAGTCATGATCAACAACTTGATCGGTAGTCCTCTTGAAATCGAATGCGATGGTCGCATTGATTATTGGCTCTTGAAGTATATGCCGTTTGAATAGTAAGTTGAGATGAGTTGAATTGAGATAAAAGTTAAATAAAATATTATTAGAATATATTATTATTGTTTTATGATTTGAAAAGATTAAATTATTATTATTTTTTTATATAGAAATTTAGAAAAATTATAATGATGAGATGAGATGAGATGAAATACTTTACTATCTAAACGGGGAAAGACTAAAGATTTATATATAATAGAAATCGTTTTCATGGTTCACACACCCCACAAACTTTTCCTATTCTTTAACGTATATGGTTTCAAGTTGATGATAGAAAACGACATTGATATTTTCTTTGGAAGTTAAAAGAGCTGAGTACAGCTAGCATATTCCATATTCAGCGCCACTCATGGATAAAATTAGAAAGTGATGCCGGACAGAATTTAGAATCCATACATAGAAAACACTTTTAATAATTCGAAGAGAGATGTGAAATATGGATGTAGATCTCACGACGTCTATTTTTATGTATAATAGCTAAGTTTTTTTTCGTTTTTGTCTTTTTTGTTTTGGTTTTTGTTTGTTTTTTTTTTTCTCTCTAACGTGGCGTCCTTTCCATGCAAGTTCGATCTCCCCCACACTATTTTCGTCATGAATGATTTTTTTTTTTTTTGGCTGAATACATTGTTTCGAAAGTTGATCAATTCGTGCTCTTATAAAAAAAATATATATATATATATATATATATATATATATATATATAAATATTAATAATGGTGAAGGTAAGATATAACTATAGATTGAGACTGAAAGTTTAATAAGGAGACTTTTGAGCTTTTAGTTTTATTAATTTGAGAAACTTGATGATCACCCTTTGGTTGTGTTAGATTAATATATATAATTACTTGCATACTTATCATAGAATTAATATATATTCATTTCATGAAGAATACAAAATTAATCATTCCATCTGTTAAATAAAAAATATTTAATTGTACAAAATCTTTAAGAATCTTTAAAGAAACTATGTCAAGAAATGTCATTCAAGTGTAGTTTTGTTACATAAAAATTTAATATGCTAAGTCATTTTTTTCACACTAGTCAATTACTTGGAAAACATAATTAATTAATTCTGATTTTTCGATTTATTTAGTGAAAAATGAGGTTCTTAAATTATAAAGGTAAAATGCATTAATATACTAAGAATTATATAATTTAGCTATAAGGAAAATTATTTATACAATCATAGAGTATATATACAAGCTTTGCACTCTCTTTAAAAAAAGTACAAGAAATATAAGACCCACTTAAAAAATATCAACTTTTTCATAATAGACCATACTTTTTTCAAAAGAAATGGGACAAGATTTATACACCGACTATATCTATCATTAGTACTCTAAGAGTAATGTTATTTATCATCTCCTGATCATCATTTCATGATATGACATTATTAGATGATTGGAGACTATATAATATTATATTTCATAACTTGTGAACTTATTATCTAATGCCACATCATGAGATGATGAGAGGATGATTAAAAAAATAGATGATGAATAGATTTTTTTTCTTACTGTAATTATCAATCCAGTAATAATTAATAAGATTTAACTTTTTTTTTTTTTGTTTTTTCCCCTCTTTCATTAATCTGCATTATTTTAGTAGGTCCTATGACAGGTACTGCAATACTTTTTTTTCTTTTTTTGTGATAAATACTGCAATACTATTTGGTTGTTGTGGAAAGGGGAAACCCATGATAAGTATACTAATCAACAACTTGATCGGTACGTAGTACTGATCTTGAAATCGAATGCGACCGCTGGCTCTTGAATTCTGTCTAAAGATTTATATATAATCGAAATCGTTTTCATGGTTCACACCCTCCGCCAAAAAAACTGTTCCTATTCTTTAACGTATAAGCTGGTTTCATGCTAGTTGATGATAGAAAACGACATTTGATATTTTCTTAACTTGGAAGTTAAAGAGCTCATGATGACTCATGAGTACAGCTAGCTTGCATATTCAGCGCTCACGGATAAAATTGGAAACACCTTCAATAATTCGAAAAGAGATGTGTAATATACATGTAGATCTTATGACCACGTCATGATCTATTTTTATATAAGTTCTGTTATATATAGTTATTTTTACATATTTTTTGTACACTCTACTTATATTATTGACCAAAGTAGTTATTTTATATTAAAAAAAAAGTAATGCAATAAATCACATTAATGAAGTATGCAAAGAATATACGCAAAAGTGATTGCATATAGAGTTTTTATTTTTATATATAATAGCCAAGTTTTTTTTTCCGTGAATACATTGTTTTGGTCATAATTAGAATATATATAATTATCTTCATATTTATTGTAGAAAATTTCATGTTATGGTAATATTTATTGCTCTTTACAATAATATTTAGGTTAATTCTTCTAATTATTGTGGATCAATTAGCATTATTCACAGATTTGTATTTATTGTAATTTTAACCTAGCTCATTCAACTATAAATATTAGCTAGGCGCGCTGATCTTTGGCCTATATATTAATCATGCATACAATTTAGATACATAAATATAAGTTTATTTTATTACAATTACTTTCTTGTTGCTTTTTCTAAATGATTGTTTGGAAGGAATTAATCAGAAGACTTGTCAATCATGAAAAAGAAAAAGATAAAATAAAAAAGAAGATCTAAAAACAATAATCCATCAACGCAAAGATGCTCACAATTATGTGATCTAATAAATCGCTTTATTAATTTTCTTCCTTTCTTAGCAACCAAACGAGAGGCTATAACTAAAGGAATTAAGAACCATCCATTTGATCCAATGGGACAGCTGGATTAATACATAAACCAAGAAATTAAAGCTAAAACTTTCAGAAACATTCGAGACAAACAGAACCAATCATTATTGAGAGAAGAAAAAAAACAAGAATTAAACCCAAATTAAGGAACAATATTATAAATTGAGACACACATCGATATATAATTAAAACATCTGAAAATATGTTCTAAGCTCTCAATTAATCGTGGGTGCGGCTTAAAACATAAAAGATGCATGTTTCTAGTACTGTAAGGTGTGTATATTATATATATATATATATATGTGTGTGTGTGTGTGTGTGTGTGTGTTGTTGTTGTTGTTGTAGCTGTTGTTGGCGTTTATTAGCTAGGTAGGTGATCAAAGAACTATCAACTGCTGGTTTGGTAAGCATGCAAGTTGACACTCAAAGTTTGATTGGGAGGCCAGAAACGAGAGGATCGAACAGGGAAGCCAAAACCCTAGTAAAAAGTAACATCATCATTTGTGATGATCATGACTTTTAGCTTTTCCAACGGGAGACCTAGCATGGCGAAGATGCCTCTCTTGGGAAAGAAGTTTTGCAAACCTGCAGCAAAGACATATTTTATGCTTTCCATTATTATATATCTTAATGTCAAAAAGAAACTCCAAAATAAAAGTTATATATAAAAGAGTAATGTTAGCTAAATATGTGTAAATTTCGCGTACTCTCAGGCCCGTTTGGATACTTAAAATATTTCAGTATATTTGTAAATAGTAGTAAAATACGTTGAGTTAAGATGTTGATTGGATTTTGGAAAATGAGACAGAAAAAATTGAATGAAAATATTATAAAATTAAAAAACTATTTGAATATAATTTTCTAATATAATTTTTGTTTGAAAATTTGAAAAAATAGTATTACTTTTTGTGTTTTGTTTCGGAGTTTAAGAAAATTGTAATGACTAGACAAAAAATTTGAAAATGTGAAATTGAAAAGTATTATGTGTTTTGATGTTAGAGAAAGAAATATTTAAGTATCTGAAAAGATTTGAGAATAGTTGTACCCAAACCAACCTCGTTGAAAAAAAAAAAAGTAGAGTTCATCATTAAAATATATATATATATATATATATATATATATATTTTTTTTTTTTGCGTGGATCTCACGGTTTATGACCTATTCTTTTTAAGAAGACTTGCACGCTCTCTAGACTGTACAAATCATTTTCACCTCATGTAATATACCTTACGAGAGCCTCTGCATTTGTTTCGCTATTTGAAGGTTCAAAGAGGCCAGTATCCAGATTCACCCTAGAGACTCGTTTTTTCAGCAATTCATCTCCAACTTTGACAAGATCATCCAAGTTCTTCGTTGTGGCAACGTCCACAGAAGATACTACCCCACTCAATGTATCGTCCTGCATTATATTGATTCAAATATTAAACATGCCCAATGCCCATGTTAATCAAGTGCATAAAAACATGCCTGCTCGTCATGGACATATGGATTTGAATTAACATGATATACCTGAATCCGCAGATAGCTTTCCTCACAATGAAGGGCTTGGAAAACCTCAGAGAGATGGACGTCAACCATATCTGCACTTGCTTGAGAAAATACGTCAATTATTGGGGTGGAACCACCTCTAGTTAACCAGTCTAGTATGCCCCACTTGGCTGCATCGCGAGCCTTGAATTTCTCTTCGTCTTTATTTGAGCCAGTTCCTAATGATATGACCAAAAACCGGCCATAGTCCATTGGTTTTATAGGGAAGAAGTCGGGACTTCCTCTAAGGATCTCCTTTGTCACTTCACCAATCGCAAGTAAAGCCTGGAAAAGAGACCAATTTAGCAGGTTAACACCAGTACTTTGCATTATATTTTTCACAGGAAAAAAAAAACATGCTAAAATTACTATTATTGGTATCAGGTGATCTGAAACAGCTTGAAAGATACCGGATTATTAGCAGCAACCCCACCATCTGTAAGGTTGAATTCTCTGACGTTCCCTTCTGGGTCTTCGGTTTCGAAGTAATGAGGTGGAAGATAAGTTGGTGCAGCTGAGGTTGAAATGCATACATCTGAGAGTAGGGCATCTAAGCTTGGGTTTTTTTTTACCTGGTGCATAAAAGAAGGAAACCAAAGTGAATCTTAGTATTCCATCATTTGCAATCACTTCCTAATTGAGAGGATAAGAAAAGCTAGATCAAGTCTGTAATAATCAGTCTTGAAGATTCTATTTGAAGAGAAGATGATATTCAACCTCATAGCTAGAGAAGACGGTTGGCTGCAGTCGCTTGAGATCAAATGTTGGGATGACAACATTTGTCAAAGTCTGATGCATTCTTGTTTCTCCCAGCTTTTCCCTAACAAGATTATGCAGATACTTCCCATCGTATTTGGGTCCGGAAAGGGCTTTGAAGATCTTTGCAGTAAGTGGAAATAGCGGAAAACTGCAATTTTGGAAAAAGTACATAACTCGTTTTAGTAACTAAAATGAATGGAAAAAGTACAGTTTTGTGGAAAGCTTTGTCCTCATGAAAGTACAGTTTCATCTCAAATGAGTTCTAAATTTACTTGTTTTGTGGGAATATTTTAGGGGAATGGTTCAAGTAGAAGTCCTTGATATCCTTAGCAGCAAAGACAGGTCTGTTCTTTTCATTTGGAGCAGTTATCATGGCAGTTACAAGGCCGCCTGTGCTTGTTCCTGCAATCACATCAAAATAATCTGCGATTCTTGCATCTTCCCCGTCCAGCTTCTGCACCATGCACAAAAAATTCAGAGTAAATGATAGAAAATTACATGCATGCTGAAACATTCTGCTTATATACAGCATATATATATATATATATATATATACAGCGTGCATGCTTGAAAAGTGAATAAAAATGCAATGAAGGATACATTGGATGGAGGATTCTCTATGCATGAAACATTATATATATTACTGTATATATCTAACCTGAAACTCAGCTTCTAGGAAATCAAGGATGGTTCCTGGGATAAGCCCTCTTATTCCTCCGCCATCAATGCTTAGAACAGTGATTACATTTCCATAAGTGGGTGGCTGTAGGGATACAGTATTTTTTGCTTCCATTATATATATATTTCGAGACTCGGAAAGAAACTGTGAATTCTTTCAAAAGGCAGCTGCTTGCTTAAAAGTGGTAAGTTGAGATCCCGATCCATTCTTTGATAGGAATAGGGGTATATATAGTCCTTATTCCTCTGAATTTTCAAGATATATTCAACCGCGTCGGTGGATTGGACCAAACCCCAAAAGAAAGTCATTCAATGAATGTGTTTCAACTTTGACCCAACTTTTGCATGCTTCCTTGGATAATGTTAAATGTTAAAATTGGACTACACTCGAGGTCATGATCATAAATCAATGGGAAAATTGAAAATTTCATGAATACAATATACCCTCTTGCTTTGGCATAGAAATGGTCCCATAGGATTTAATTTGGCCACAGTAAGCTAGCTAGTGCAGAGAGGAGACTTGTAGTTGGGGCTTGAGAAGAATTGTAGTTGAGCATAAAGCATGGATGAATAGCTAGAACCATACACGCCAAACAGGTGTCTAACTATATATGCATTAGGCCGAACACTTGCCCCATTTTGATTGTTTACCCTCAAGTTAATCCCTATCAAGTAGTGACTACACCTTAGTTTAGCATTATCCTGAACTTTGATCTTTTCCCTAGATTACATGCACTGAATTCCACATTAAAATATGAACAATATAATCAAAATATCGTTTTTGACACGTTAATTTTGATTCGCGGGAGGCGGCACCTCCAGCAACCAAAGGATGGTGATAACATTGAAAAGTAAATTGGTTTGAGGATAACTTGATTCCGATTTTTCGCTCAAAAGGAAAAGGTACTTGTTAGGAATTGAGTATTCAACAAAGGAGTACCAGTCAAGTACCATGCCTGAATAAATTCCAACATGGTAGACAATATTTCAATCTGCTAGTTGCATGCACAAGGAAATGTTAAGAGACTTGATCATTCTATTGCCCTCATGCAAAACCAGCAGAATTGTGAGTCATTCTTAACCATTTGATTGGAAAAATAACAAAAGTACTGGTGAACACCACAGAACTGCAGCATCATGATCAGTAGTTCATGTTGGATGTTTTGACATTAAGGTTTTTCTTGGTAGGAGCATTAAGCAGCACCTGTGTACAACTTTCTGTGGTTGTGATTAACACACTTGATAACATTTATATCATATTAATATAGTATTAGCTTGGCCAGATTTTAAATCTAGTGTTCACTGTTCTTTTAATTGCTACATCAGTTTCACAGAATGAAGCTCGAGGATGGCAATTGAATTACATAAATGGTCAAGATTATTGGCCTGGTTTGTTTTGCAATTTCTTTCACGTTGCAAAATTAACAAAAAAAAGTGGCCTCCAATAAAGTAAACTGTGAAGAAACGTATACTTAACTGCAAAATTTGCCTGCACAAACTGATCATGAATTGACTACTTTCTAGATTGAATATACGTACAGTTACCCATATATGGTGGCTGCATGCTAGACATGCATGATTATTGTGCGGGTAAGGTATATGGTAAAAAAATCACAAATAAGCGACAGATCCTGAGCATATATAGCTAGAAACAAATAATAAAAACAATGACAGCCACAAAAAAAATTGTACAACAAAACCTAAAATTCATCTCAAGCTTAGTAGTACTTCTGGCCAACAACAGGACTGATCATGTTGATCCATTTCGCAGTTCAAAGTTCCAGAGTGATATGTTTCATTAACTACATGTAACATGGATGTTGAGAAGCTAGCTGGTCTCGCTATTTTTTTTTTTTAATCTTTTTGGACTTCACTTTTCAAAAAATTAAAAAAAAAAAAACAGGAAAAAAGGATTAATATATATAGGTTGTACTTCTCAACTCATTTCTGCAGTGATGTTAACAATGATAGAGATTCTCTTTAATGACAATGATAGATAATATGGGCAGCTAGAAAATTTGAAGGATAATTTTTACGCCTTATGAGAGCCTCATCATAAGTCTCATGATTTGCTACCTCCAAAATTACCCGTATAATCTAAATTTACCCTTGAAACCGGTTTCTTTCTGATCCTTCTGCTACACTCGAAAGATTTTCTGGATTCTCCTTGGGAGAAATATCAGCAGAAGAAACATCTCTGTTCAATGTTCTTGAGCTGTGATCATAGCAGTACTGAATAGGAATATTACTTGGGTTTCATTTATCAGACCAGAACCACAGAAATGTGAAATTCTACTCTGTCTAATAGAGTTCTCTACAAGTTTTTTTTTAAGGGTATGCTCATTATGTTTAGTACTCATCATAAACTCCAGTTAATAAGTTGCATTCTCTTTGCTATATAACTGTATTAGTCTTGCCTATTTATTCTTCCACTTTCCAAAAGCTGTGATCATGAATCAAGTCGAACAAGTCCTTTACTCCTTTTATGAAGGTGTGCCTATCAGCTCTAGGCCGGTCGAGTGGCGTCGGAATCGGTATGCTTCTGTGATGCAGGGGGATCCGAGACAGATGATTCTGAGCTATCAGATTGCACCTTGATGGCGCTGAGATACCATGAGTTGGCAGATCAGCGCAAAGGCGGGAATTGATTATGATATGTACCTAATTGGGGCCGTTTTGAGTGCGTTTCAGTCTTTTGGCCATAACTTTGGCTACGAGTGTCGGAATCGCGCATAAAACCCCAATTCGGAAAGCTCCTTTCGACGCGCACGCTGTCTACATGAGCATGGCTCCATGTGCCTTTTTTTCGACTTCAAATTCTGCTGTTTTCCCTTCCGAATCACTAGTTTTAGTTATTTTTTACTATTTATGGTAATCTTTCGCTTGTCAATTAGGAAGCCGTTTTAAATCCGATTTGGGCCGGATTTTTTGCAGATTGCTTATTTCCTTTTGAATTTCAATTTAGAGTGATTTCCGAGATTTTGCTATTTTTGGCAAAATTCGGATAAACACGGTTTTGGCTATAACAGTCCGGCTTGTGGACTGATTTTGGAGTTTTGGTTTGATTTAATAATATTCCGTAACCCTAGAGACTTTTCTCTCTGGTTTTTGGGCGAATTTTCTCCTGTGAAACATCTGTTGGAATTAGCCTGCAGGATAATCGCTATCCTGCCCGGCGTCATTCTGGTCAAAGAAAGATGGAGGTCTGGGCATTAGAAGCTTGGAAGTGTGGGGGTAAGACGACTATATATGCTGAAATATGTATGGATCATTTGCACCAATAGTGACCAATTAGCTAGTTTGGTTTGGTTAGATGAGATATTTCTCTAGAGAAGCCGCTTTTGTACTTACTCTTGGTCATGGAGGAATATGATCTTAAACTTAGTAGGTATTGCCTAGATCAATGTTAAGCTTTCTTAGTTGAGTTCCCCTAGTAGTGGTTTCTCAATTATATGGGATTATTATTGTGATACCCCCATTCTGATAAGGGTACATGGTGTATGAAATCCCACATTGTTTAGGAAGAAGAAGTTCTTGTATTTTATAATGTTCCAATGGGGTTTCAATTGTATCATTGACTAGTCATTTTGGATTATAGATCATGTGGCTTGGATCTTCTATTGGAGCCTTACAATTATGGTTTTATTCAAGAGATGAAGTGCTTCTTCCTATGTTCTGGATCAGGCAGTGGAAAACATCGAAACATTAATTGGCCACCAATTTGCCCCACCTTGCCCATTGATCTTTGAGTGCACTCGGTTCAAATGTAAAAGCCTTCCCTTAGTGGCTGATTCAGATTATCTTGATGGAGTATTCTGTATCTGGTGTGAGAGAAATGGAAGGATATTTCAAAAGCTGGCAACAGGGACACCTCCAATAGTGGGGCTAAAACAATGCAGGAACAGCTAAAAGGTTCCTTTTCCTATATGTATACGTGTATATATATGTATATACAGTGGTCTTTCTATATATAAACATCTTTGACACATTATACACAGGAATTGATAACGAGACTTTTGAACCTTACCAAGGACTTAGCGTTCTTCATTATCCATCTAAATAAGTCAAGTTTCTTGTTGCAGCTGCAGTGAATGCCCTCCACCACAAGAGATTGGACTTTATGTTCCTGAAAGTTCAGAAGCTGTGGCTTTGGCTGCCATGTATTTATTGGTCATTTCAATCTACCATTCTCAATCACATAAAAATAACTTCTGCATCAAACTCTCTTACTCATTAAGACAAACCTTTTCTCTTTTGTTTTTAGTAATAAGAACAGTACCCCCAATTTTATTAATAGCCTTCAGTTTCAGCGAAGGAATACCATGTACAAAGAAAGAACATGGGTTTACAAAAATCCCAAACCAAGTCCTAAACAAACTAAGGCAAACCTTTTCTTTTTCTTTTTCTTTTTCTTTTTTTAATCATTATGAAGTAAGATCAAACACTAAACAATATAAATATACCAATGAATTCCTTTCCATATATATGGAATACACTACTCGGAATGAAAAGAACAACCTGAACTATAAATGCAACATATATTTGTTGAACTTTTGCATCAAACATTCAAGCTAATTAACCGAGACAACTTTTATTATTTACTATAAGGTATCTTCAAAAAATAAATGACTAATATATGAAAGAGACCATGAAGTAATGAAAAGAACCATTTGAATTATGAATTAACTGCATATATTCATACCACTTTTACATCAAGCTGATTCCAAACTGATCATGATCAAGACAACTTTACTTGGTAGGGTTCCGATCGAGATGCTTGACCATTGAAGTAGCATCAATGAATAAAACATCAATGAACTCCTAATTTCATGGAATACACCATTGGAAGAATAAAAAGTATAACAGTTAATGATACTTGTAACGCCGCTAGCTTAATACCCACGTAATATCAATAGTGTTTCGTGTGTGTTATGTGTGTACTGTATGTAGCATTACTCATTTAAAATCATCTGAAATGAGTAATCGAATGATAGCCTGACTTTGAAAAGTCATCTGAATCAAACGTTCAGCTTTTCCATGTGTGATATTGATTTTCCCCCTCGGTACTTCCTTTCTTGTGATAGTATTTTTGCAAACCTGTAAGAGTTTAATGTATACATTAGAATTGTTATAAATCATGTAAAATAAATTGTACACAGTGATCACAAAAGTATGTGCAAATAAGCATATTTTTCCATACTTTCTCAAAGCCTCCTCATTTGTGCCACCATTTTCGACTGGTTCTGACAAACCAATCTTCAAATTCACCCTTGAAACTGGTTTCTTCAACAATTCTTCCCCAATGCCCACAAGTTTGTCCAAGTTTTGCTTTGTAGATACATCAACAGAAGCTTCTGTGCCAGTCAATGTGTCATCCTAGCCACTCATTTCATAAAACATTCATTAATAACTTCGAAGTTTTATTCAAAAACTAGAGAAGTAAAATTAAAGAATTTCTTACTTGGATTCGAAGGTAATTGTCTTCAGAATGAAAAGCTTGGAAAACCACAGCAAGATGCAAATCAACCATATCTGCACTTGCGTGAGTAAACACATCCAATAAAGGAACTGAACCACCATGAAGTAACCAATCCAGAGTTCCCCACTTCGCTGCCATTTTTGCGTTATATTTTTTTTCTATCTTTCTTGAGCCTGTGCCTACCGAGATTATCAGAAAGCGACCATAATCCATGGGCTTAATTGGGAAGAAATCAGGATTTGCATCAAAGATCTGTTTGGTGACTTGGTTTATGGCTACTAACGCCTAGACACAATACCCACAAGACAAAAAATATATATAAATTATATCTCGTTTGTTTTTATAAATGAGATGAGATGAGTTAAAAATTATAAATTAAATAAAATATTATTAAAATATATTTTTTTAATATTATTTTTATTTTAAAATTTTAATTATCATTTGAGATTAATTACACTTTACTTTTTCTAACTTTCATTCAATTCACAATGTGCTTTCGAAACTACTAATTGCACCAAATTAGACCCTCAAACTTTCAAAACTTCATAATTCTCCCCTTTTGTCTACCCGCAACATTAAATCTAATAGAAATTCACTGCACATGCTACTCATGTCCATAACATTCACTACAAAGATGTACTTTTTATCTAATTTATTATCATTGACCATATTAGATAAAAATTACATCTTTACAGTGAATTTCTGTTAGATTTAACATTGTTGGTAGACGAAATGAGATGAGAAAGTTTTAAAAGTTCGAGAGTCCACTTTAATACAATTAGTAGTTTTGGAGACATATTATAAATTGAGTGAAAATTCAATAGGATAAAGTGTAATTAACCCTATCATTTGAGTGATAATATTAATTAGAAAAATGCTATCTAACTATACTTACAATTTTACTTGTAAAACTATACGTACCGATGCGTCAGTTATTGGAAATGATGAAAATTTTAAAATCCAAAATTGAAATTCAAATTAGAAAAGAAAATACTAATAAAATAAGATTCTCACTCAATATGTATAATATTGTGCACAAAATTATATATACGTATAGCAATACTCTATTAATTATATATACCGGATTGTTTGCAGCAACACCACCATCTATTAGATTGAATTCACGAATATTCGTGCCTTCACTGTCTTGGTTCTTGAAATAGTGTGCAGGAAGGTACGTTGGAGCTGCTGAAGTGCCGATACATATGTCGGAAAGTCGAGCATTCAAACGGGAGTCCTTTTTTGCCTGCATGAAATTAAGTTAGAATTTGCTAGCTCTTAGATTATTACTTCTTTTTGAATATATGAGCATTAATATTTAGAAAAATTATATTACCAAACCAGTGTATAGAACATGCATAAATTCATAATAAAGTGTTTACATGATATAATTTAATTTAAAAGATAAATTTTAAAATTTAAATATTACAATTCAAATCTTACTATATAAGTAATATGAAAGAATTCACATTTAAAATTTAAAATTTAAATATTCAAATTCAAATTTAAAATTCACATTCACATCACCTACTTGAAAGAATAATAACTCAAATATTTAATATTAAAAGAAAGCCTCAAATCCATACATATCTTATTTTTTTAAGATACTTGTGGATTGAAAGAAATTATATATTAATGTTTTGTTTTTGTTTTTCTTTTAAGAAATTGATGTTCAACTTAAATGTCTTATTAATTTTTTTTTTTTTAAGAAAAAATGTTATCATTCATTAATCAAAAAAACTTACATTCATAACCGAATATATTTTGGGATGTCCACATATCAAACATGATATCATAAATTAAAATAATGCATTAGGAGCTCCACCAGTATACTATTTTCTTTTGTGACTGGTCTGGACTTCACTATTACTAATACTCTCTACAAACAAACATCTAAGAGACAACACTATCTGTCTAAACAGAGACTCAATTTCACCCTTTATAAAAAGAGAGAACTCAACTCTATAGACAAACGTCTGAGAGACGAACGTTTTTAAATGACTTAATTTTTGACCTTGAGTAATATTATACCTGATTTTTATTTCCAAATTAAGAGAAATATAGTAGGGCTTAGGTTTTGTTTTGGGTTTTTTTTTTTTAATTATTATACATGGAGGAGGGAGATTCGATCCTAAGTTCTCTTATTGAGAAATTAAGGTATTGACAATTGATCCAAATGATGTTGGCGGGCTTAGGTTTTGTTATGGTTTTCTAGCTCTTGCAAGTGTTGGAGTCACTTGAAGTGAGATTTTCGATAATTTTTTTTTTTTTAAAGAAACACAATTTACAATTTGAAGAAAGATAGACATAAATATGTATACCTGATCACAATATTAAATACTGCATGTGGCTAATCATCTGGCCCTAATATTAATACACGGGAACTGCATACCTTATGATCTATCTCTTAAAAAATTGCATAATGTATTTGGATCAGAAAATTGTAGGATCCTCACTTTTTTTGGTTCCAAGTCTGAACAGACTCAGACTTTTTCTTTTTCTTTTTCATTTTAGAACTCAAAATCTGATCATGATTTCGTGAGAGAGAGATCATCAGATACCTCATACGATGTGAAAATGGTTGGCTGCATATGTTTGATATCAAAAGTTGGTATGACAACATTTGTCAGAGTGTCACGTAGTCGAAGTTCTCCTAATTTCTTCCTTAAAATCCTGTGAAGGTATTTCCCGTCATAATTCGGTCCTCTCAACGATCTAAGCACTTTTTTAATTGCTCAAAACAAGCCCCTATTATTAAAAATAAATAAATAAAAAAAAACCGTTAAATTCTAACTTAATATTTAACTATGATCAGGATATGCAAAGCTTGATTTCTTCATGAATCCATGCACAGAATATTATACATAAACTTGTTGGGAAATGATTTATACAGTCGTAAAATATGCAAGCTTCATGCACTCCTTTAAAAAAATTAGAGAACATATGATACCCACATGAAAAATTTATCATTTTCATGGTAAATTCTATTTTTTTCAAAATGAGTGTGCGGGACTTGTACACCTTAAAATTGTATATAAAATTTTACAGATCAGGAATATAATAAACAGTACTCTGGCTAATATCAAAGAGATTACCTCTGTTGTGGGAAAATTCGAGGACAGTGTTCAAGATAGAAGGGCCTGATATCCTTAGCAGCACGGTTATTTTCATCTGGAGCAGTTAACATAGCGGTTACAAGCCCTCCTGTGCTGGTTCCTGCAATGATGTCAAAGTAGTCTGAAAGTCTGGCATCTTGATCACCATCTATTTCCTGCATAACATATAATAAGGATGTTGCATCAAACTAATTAGTGGTGACAGTTTTGTTCTAGATTTATACATGGCTGTGGTAAACTTACAGTTTTGTTCTTGTGGATTAGTTTTATGCATAAGATCTGATCATTCTACTTGCAAATCAGTGTAAAGGGACACATATTATATATACCTTCTGAATTGCTGACATGACAGGAATTGATCTTTAAGAGAAATTTAAAATTTTAAGCCGGCTTTCAAATATATTACTCACATCTAGTCACTACAAGAAAATTAATTATTTGCTGTTAATTAGTTATTTTCTTTTAAAAATAACCATTTTCTGTCAAAATAAATCTATTCTCGTTACAAATAACTCGTTATAAATGTTCATTTTTCTTGTCGTGAGTCCAAGATCTATCATAATATCTTGAAAGCTAGCCAACACACACACTTATATATATATATATATATATATATATATATATATATATATATATATATAGTTGACGACATACAAGTATATATGTATAGATGATGCTAATGTAAAAACAAAAATAATTATCTGAGTTTATTAGTGTATATGTTTATGAATATGTCCGGAGCTGACACTTGAATGAAAACAAAAGTATATATATACCTGGAGTTGTGATTCAAGAAAAGCTAGTATAGTTGCAGGGATGATCCCCCTGATACCACCGCCATCAATGCTTAGAATGGTGATCAAGTTCCTGTAATTAGTTTAGGGCTGTACAGGTACTTGAGAGGACATTAATGGTGGTTTTTCCATTATGAAGTGATGATGAATTGCAAAAGCTATAGCAAAGGAAGGCTAGCTGCTTAAATTTAGGTTTGCAAGGAAGATCAAAGTTTCTGCTCTGGAAAATTTGGTCTATCAACATCTTATATTTATAGCCTTATATAGCTAGGTCATGTAAAAGCTATGCATGCTTATTCATGTCTTGGATAAGAACTTGATCTATAGCCAGATAAGAAATCTGTGTCATTCATTCATGCATGGGATATTCATGATCAGAAAGCATGCCACGTTTAATTCCTTTCATCATCCCTGGAACTACGTGGGAAGTACGCTTCAACTTTATACGTAAATTCCGCCAAAAATTGGGTATTTCTGCACATATCTGCACGTTTCAAATTAAAAACTTTAAGCAGTTTTGGGCCAGTGGAAGTACTGCCACAGAAGGAAAGTATTCCGTGCATGGTTTTCATTTAGCGTAGAGTCATTCAACTTTTTTTCATGAATCTGCATGGGAATTTGCATGATTGCAGACCTCATGATACAAAGAAATTTAGGTTTTTATCCTAAAGAAGCGTTTTACCAGCCTTGGTCATGGATAGGTCATGGATAAGGCTAACTCATACCTGGCATTACGTAATAAATATGCCATGTAGACTTTGATGATGTCATGCAAATTGAGGAGGTGCAAGTGGAGAAGTTTTACTGGCAGGAAGTTTAAAATATTAGCGTACGTGTCAACCTTGAAAATTTTAAATTCTGAAGTTTGGTTTTATTTATGGGCGGCCCGCGACTCAAAACCTAAAGATTTCCTGTGGCCTCTTTTATCATCGTTAGAAATAAAATTCTCTTCAATTCTATAAATATAGGTACATTATAACCAAACTGCATAAACTTTGTATATTATTGATTATATTATTCATTTTTCTATTAAAGTTCCTAACCCACGTAATGAGAAATTCATGGAATTTCTTTACAACTAACGGTACTCATCATGTTAAGGTACTACTGTTGGTGATAATTAATAAACCCGACAACAAAGTTTTAGAAAAGTAATGCTACCATCCTCTCCAATGTATTAGGCTCACTTTGCTCCATTGACGTGACAGCACCATATGGTGCCAAGTGGCTTATTAAATAAAAAGAAATTTAAAAGCATGAACATATATAAAAAGGGTAGAGGGAATTTAAAATTTTAGTATTTCTCTTTTTGTGTTTCCAAACCTCATTTTGTTTTGAATTTATATTTTTCTTTATTTTTCTAGTAAGTCACATGATACCAAATGGTGATGCCACGTCAATGAGACACAGTGAACTGTATAACTGAGGTGGCCCAGTAGCATTTCTCTTTTTAAAAATTGTATTCTTCAAAAATGTTTGGAGTTTTGGTCACCATTCACGATTATATCTAACCCTCCTAAACTAAATCACTTGGTGATCATATACGTAGGTCCTATTGGAATTGTGGTCTAAAATTTAATTGAAATTGGGAATTATTTTTATAAAATTGTTTATTTTGCGTTACTGTTTATGGATTGGGCATTATTCATTCATATAAAGTCCTGACATTATTATCAAATATATGACCTAAGTGCATCTAGTGAGATTAGATGACGTTTGGATATAGATATGAATTCTCAAAATTCTTAAAACTGCTTATATAAATTATATTCTCGAACATCACACAAATATAAAACATTTTTCAATTTTAAAAATGTTTAACTTTTTCATCTAATTATTATCTAAGCATTATCCAAACACAAAACAAATACAACTTTTACAAATTTCAAAACAAAACACAAAATTCAATACAATTTTTCTAACTTCAAAACAAATTAATATTAAAAAATTATATTCAAACAATTGTTTAACTTTATAATATTTTTACTCAAGATTTTCTCCCTCTTTTTCTAAAATTCAATAAATTAAATATCTTAATTCAAACCATGTTATTACTATTTAAAATTTTTTGAAATACTCCAAATGTCCAAAGGAGCCTAATGTATGGAATATCTAAATCAAAATTGTTAATAAACTATTAAGTACTCTTATTAGTGAACGATGAAATTAATTATTTTTTTTCTATAAGATTATAGCGTACTAACCATGATTGTTAATTTATTTTAATCGTGAAAGTGTTGATTTCTAGTTAATATTTTGACACCTTCTGAATGTATTTTGTAAGGCCAAAATGGAATGAATGCAGTCTATTTCTCAAAAAAAAAAAAAAAAAGTGAGGCCAAAATGAATACATGCATGCTCTATAAATTATTGTCACTTTAATTCAAATATAAAATATATGTCATTTTTGTTGAAGTTAGGATTCGATTATTATCCAAGCGGCCCCTCGCCAAAATTCATATGAAGAAATAAAGGGGTGGCTATATATAAAAAAAAATATACATATATATATATATATATATATATATATATATATATATATATCAGTCACAAAGGAATTTGTGTACTGGTAGAGTCCTAATCATGAGTAGTTGGCTTGTAATTTGAGTTTTTTCCTATATGTATCAGTAATAGTTATAACTTCACTTTCATAAATGAATGAAGTCTATTTTCTATTAAAAAAAAAAAGTGAGGGCCTCCCAAGTGAAAAAAAAGTCTTATTTTTCAAAAAGATTGAAATATAATCCTTAAGAGATGTGCGCTTTAGTGTACATGTGATCATTAATTTGAAAGATCTTTGGAAAAGATCCGATCTTATTAATTCGGTTTCATATTAGGTATTTGAAATCTTAGTAACCAACAATGGTAACAGAGAAATATTTTAGCGACAAATAGATTTTACAAAAATAAACTTACAAAATGAAGTGGCTTGATGTTGTATGATGGGGTGTAAAGTTGCTTTTGTTGTAAAGTTATTTTTATTATAAAGTAGATATAACGTATCACTTAAAGCCACATCAATTTATAAATTTATTTTTATAAAATTTCTTTGTAGTTGTAGTACTACTCAATAAAGTGAGTTTTTGCTATACCCAAATTCTCTCGAGTTTATTAGTTAACAATTGTTTTGTATATTGGTGGGCCAAAACCCACAGATTCTATTGCCAATTCCATGAATATGACACTGAATTACTTGATGTTTTACTTGATCTTATTCCTTTGGACGTGTGGAAGAAATCACTTGTCTATAAGACATGGCAATTGGATCTCCCATTGCTCATAACAAAACCATAACATAGTTTTTGTTTTGGATCATATTTTATGGTATCCAAGAGGAATTTTGGATTGTGAAAGGTCAAAATAATTAATTATATTGCTAGTGTACTTGGCAAGCCCTCCTAGGCTAAGAAATTGACTTGGGGAGAAGAAGCACATGCAATAACCCCCTCCCCCAAAGCAAAAAGCAATATATATATAGAAAAGTAAAACTAAGGGGGAGCAATCCAGTATGAGTCCAATACAAAGAGTCATGTGTGACAAGATGTTGGGTAATGTTGTTGCATCAGAGTGAGTTAGCAACCCTTTTAGGAAGCTCATGTGCCATATGTGTAATGCCCCGTCCCCGTAGGTCCAGAGAGTTAACTCATGTTACCCGATAATCAACTCCGACACTGCTAATAAACTTTCAGAAGTTCCAAATCAAATGTAAACACTTCAAATTTAATTAACCTTACAAATTCATATATATATCAAATTCTCAATACAGTAACCCCAAAAATATCAACTTCTCTACATAGCTCTTAAACCCATATTTTCAACAATAAAATTATAGATTCCAAATTTCCAATATTGTAAAGGGATTTTGATTCAAACTAATTTTCTCAATATGATCAATTCTTCAAATCGCCAAGACATCAGAAAATAATGAAATTTCTTAACAAAAATCGCTAATACTCATCTAAAACTTTCTATTCTTAATCCACTACTCTTAAGTCATCTCACCCAGTGCTTCACAATCTTGATCCTCAGCTGAAATGTCCAAAATCATCTGAAAATATTATGAAAATAAGTGGGTGAGTTATCAACAACTCAGTAAGCAGAGAACATATACTAGTATGTAAACATGAGTCTTTTCAGAAAATTCAGTAGACAGAAAACAAAACATTTCAATTTCATATGCACATTTCAAAATGTATTATCAGAAAATCAGAGTGACTTTTCAATTTTTTAATATCTAAAGACCAACTGTTCATTTTTAAAGATACATTTCATATTCAAAGACTATTCTCATTTTCAAAAATCTAACTGTTCAAATTCAAATAACTGTTTCGCATTCAAAGACCATTTTTATATTCAAAAACACTTTCATATTTAAAAATACTTTGGCATAATATAACTGAACATTTTCATCTTATCATATTATATCGTATCATTTCATATCATATACCATGTTTAACCCTCGTGGTAGGGTTGTGCTATCCCCGGTGACTAAATCAGGCAGTATCATATTGTGAAACTTTCCCTTTTTCAATCTCGGAGTCCCGAGTGTGCACACAAAAATGAACACATAAAATACCACTTTATTTCCAAAATGGGTGCACTCATATCATATCATATCATGTACCAACCAACCATATCACGTGAACCAGTATCATCATATAATAACTATATTCAGAATTAGAGTCAAACAGATAAATATGCCAAAGGTTTTTCATATCCATATCATATCAAATCACGTGCTAATCATATTCATATCATTTCCATTTTATCAAAAACAGATCCAAATTATTTCATATCACATGTATAAAAGTCTCATTAATATCATATTCGCTCTTATGCATATTTCAGAAACATGTCAAATATTGCTCATGTTTACACTTTTCATGTCAAAAATATTTCTTTTCTCTTTCATACATATCTCATGAATGAATGCAAAACATATACTGAGATTGTTTTTCACATTTTCTTTTTAAAACAAAATGTACATTTTTACAAATCAACCTCAGTTTATTTCTTTTTATGCAAATCTAGCATAAGAACCCCGCTTATCTAGACTTCTTAACTTCTAAAAATTTCCACAACAATGTCGAACAATTATCAATCATCACCTATAAGATAATCACGTAATTCTCGTAAATTTCCAATCAATCACATATTTCGATATTTAAACCTAAGTTTCTAAAATAACCTATTTTTAATTCCTCAAAACCTAAATTTCTCAAAATTCCTAAAATACCATCATTTTCCAAAACCATTGATATTCACTTAATCAAATTCATACAGAACAAGAATTTAATTGAACAAGTATTATGATAATTACGAAACTCATTAAATATTAATATATAAAATACCAACAACGTATTATAAATTAATAGAATACTTCGACTACTATAAAAACCTTATAAAATACGTCATGAAAAACTCCTCTCTTAAAAATAGGTTTACTTCCTTTAGTTAACAATATTATTAAAAATATTATCTACACAAATATAATATTCTATGAGACTTAAAACAAAACCCATTTAAACATAAACCCAAGTAAACCACTCATTCAAAAATATAAATCTAGAATATACACTAAGGGTAAACTGGTAATAGCACACACTTAGGTTAAAGATTTACATATAAATCTATATATACGTACACACCTTATCAGGGAAAGTAACAGTGAACAACAGAAACCAAAAACACAGAAATAATAGAAGTGCAGCGATGGTAGGGGCTTACCCAAGAGAAATCGAGGCACGCGTGAGGGGTAATGCGCGACAGGGCTGGCTGGAGGGATTATGGTGGCACGGCTGAAGAGTAGGAGTGTGGCAAAGATGCCGTAGCTGGGCTGAGCACGAGAGAAGGAGAGGGAAAGGTGAGCGTGAGAGAGGGCGGAGAGAAAGGAGGGAGTAACTGAGAGAGGTACTCACTGTAAGGGGTTGCTATGGGCATAGGTGGCCTGTGGGTGTCTGATCGCTTTTTCTGTGCAGGTGGCGACGGCTTGGAGTGGCTGGTGCGGTGCAATTGTCCGGTGGTAAGAAATCTCTGTTTTGAGTGAGAAAAACAGAGGTATGGTGCTCTGCTTTTCGTTGGTGCAAACAAAGGTGGTGTTTTAAGCGGAGAGGGTGGTGGCGCACGGCTGGAGTGGTGGATTGAGTTCGGTGGAGTAGCGACGCGTTGGCTTGGCTGTGGGGGGTGGCTGGGCTACTGAACGCAACCGAGGCTTGCAGTTTTACAAGGGCTAGGCAAAGGCCAGCGACGATGGGGAGAGGGAGAGCTAGAGCTTTCGTGCGTGGATTTGTAGTGGCTGGGTTGTGGCTACATGAAGGTGATGAGGCCGCTGGAGTGGAGGTCTCAGTTTGATATTCTAGGAAGAGGAGGACGAGCAAACTATATATATAAGCTAACAGTAGTAAAGAGATAAAAACCTAGAGAGAAGGATGAAATGGCGTGCATGAAAATGGAAAGTGTGCGTGAAACCAAGTATGATGGAGTTAGACTCGTTTCTACGAGCCTGGGCTCCTTAGAAGGGATTTGGGCTAGGAACCGACTGGGTTTGGCCCAAAAGAAAAATAAAAATCCACTCGAATAAGCCCAGTCTGAAAATAGAAGAGTCCAACAAAAGAAAAATACACAATAAAAATACACAAGAGCCAAATAAAAACACTACAACTCAATATTAATAAAATAAAATAATTCAAGTCCAACAATAAAATAATTTAAAACAAAGAGCAATTTAAATGCAACACTAATTAATATTAAGAAAGCATATCAAAATAATTTTTACAAATTAAAAATCATAAAAATAAACCAACGAGAAATCTGATAAATTTAAAATAAGAGAACCAATATTTAAATTAATTAAAATATTCTTTCAATTAAAATACACTAAAATACGGAGTGTCACAATATGGTTGGCACTTCAAGGGATATGTACAGATATCCAATTCTTGAATTTTCTGAGATGTTGTCTACAATCCTCAATGATGGTTTGGATAGACCAATCTACATCTTCTGAGTAGTCACTAATTGCCTTGTAGACCAGAAGTGAGTTGCCTTCTAAGAAAATAAATTGAGCATTGAGTGCCAAAGGCTCTTTGATAGCTAGCAGTGTTGCTTGTGCTTCGCCATAAAGGGAGAGAGATGCTTGAATGCTTTTGGCCTAGAACTTGAGAGGATCTCCTCTAGAGTTTCTACATACACCTACAATGATGGTGAAGCTTTCTTGAATAGTAGCATCATAGTTTATTTTCATAAACATTTTGTTGATTCGAGAATTTTGAGTTTTTGTAGCCAAGCAAGGGTGTGTTCTTTGACAAGGTGGTTGACTAGATTTGAAATTTCAACAGTGGAGGGGATGGTTTGCCCTTAGTTGGCTTTGTTTCGTAACATCCAAATTTGATCCATGACTGTAGATGCAAATATTTGGAATGGGTGGATTGAACTAAGAGGGAGGTTTAGGGTGGGATTGGGAGAGATAATGATATTGATCAAGTTTTGAATAGTCTGTGAGGAGAAAGTTTCAATATTGAGAGGCTATGGAAATTGGTGCCAAATAACATGAGATAATGGCAAGTTAAGAAATTATGTTCCAAGGCGTCCAGGGAAGAATGGCAAAGGGGGCACAAGATGTCAGTTGTAGCTGGAAGGTGAAGGCAGTATGCTATTTTTCTTTTTGTAGGAAAGGAGTTCTAGCTGATTTTCCAAAGTAAGATTTTGAGTCAAATTTGGAGTTTGAGTTTCCTGAAAGCTTTTTCCAATAAATTGTGTGGTTGTCTAAGATTTGAAGATGAATTGTATGTTTAACGAGGAGGTTGTAGGTGGATTTGATAGAAAACTTGCCAGAGGAGGATGGGGCCTAGATGAGTTCATTATTGTTGTCATGTTGAGGGAGATGTATATTGAGAATTAAGTTTGCAACTTGAGGTTCAAAGGTGGAGAAAATTTTATGTCTATCCCATTGCTTTGAATTGTTTTGCATGAAGGTAGATACTAGATGTGTCTAGGTTGGTGTTAGGGATAGTTGAAGGGAAGTGGGGGATCCAATTGTCAATGACAGCTTTGATGGATCGGCCATTCTTAACAATGAAATGTGCTTCTTGAGAGATGATAGGCTTAGTTTTGCATAAGCCTTTCCAAAACAAAGAATATGAAGGTTTGACTTTGGATTCTAAGAAATGATAATTTTTTATTTTTTGTTGTCTAGTTTGAATCCCCACCAGAATCTTATGAGCATGGTGTCTAAAGCATTGCAAAAGTTCTTTGAAAAAAGAAATAAGGACATACTGTAGGAAGAAATGGTTGAGGCAACAAAGGTGATGAGTGTGGCTCTAGTAGCTTGAGAGAGAAGTTTTGCTTGCCAGCTTTCAAGTTGTGGCACCCCCGACCCCCACGTACGGAAACTCAGGAATTGAGATGCCTGGATAATGAAAACACGGTCACGCATTCCAATGATAAGTGCTAAGTGTGTGTACATGCAATAATGTACAACAAAACAAAGCAGCGGATAATTTTAAAAAGTTGACTAAGTACCAGAATTGTTTAACACAAATTCACTTAAACCAAAGCGTTTTAAAAAGCAATACAGTTATCCCATAAAAATATAATAATATCAAATACATAATTTAAAACAGGAAACAATACCCAAGCACAACGAGTGATCCCAAATTACTCTTCCGGCAGAGCCAAATCCTCAGACTCAACATCAACATCTATATAAAAATCTGCGATACCATAAAACAGTACCGCAAGGTAAGAAATACAACATGAGATGTGAATCTCAGTAAATAACTATCCAAACAACCCACGAGATAAAAATATATTATGCAACCTACAATTATGCATGCATATGATAAAATATGCATGAGACCCAAAAATATAATTTTCTCCGAAAATGAATATTTTCTAACTCATGCCAAAATCTCATTTTGGCACAAAAATATTCCATTAAAACATTTTCCGCCATTTTCTCCGAAAATGGCCTAAAAATAAGTAATCCACCATTTTTCCAAAAAATGGTCCACATAAAATCCTTTTTATTAAAGTCCGTCATTTTTCCAGAAAATGACTCAAATATACAATTTAACCATATGCACCATGATCTCTCCTAGGGATCACCTACGGGTAACAACTATGCAAGTGACTTCGTAAAGAGCGATGCACAGTTCCGCGCCCAACGCGTTTGTGGCTAAGCATCCTCTAACCCCCGCCAACAAGAAGGGCCACGAAGTCAGTACGAGAGTGTTACCATCCCATCCGATCCCATTATCGCCCTACGCCAATTTAGGGGATGTCATTCAGTATATTTCACTCCCGAGTAACCAGAGGAGCTCCACTGAGATAATACCCCATCTTGGCTTGGGGTCATGATACACACACACTCAAAAACCATTTCTCACATGAAAATCCTGTTTCCAATTAAACACGTGAACATGCATGCAATTATGCGAAAACTCAGTTTTCATTTACAAATATGAACATGTGTGCAATTATGCAATGATAAATGACACGACACAAATGTTCAAAGCCAACAAATTCCAGCATAATCCAATCACACAAATAACTCCATCCCCAATCCAACTGACCCCCTTACTCTTCGGACTCAATTCGGCACAACCAATCAATTCACAATAAATACGAGTTAACACAAAAATATAATTAAATCTCAAAAGTTTTTTAGAATTATACTTATAGCGTTATAATATAATTTTTGGATGATCAAGGAGGTACTAGAAGTGGCGGCACAGCAACGCAACAGTGTAAAATGGACAAGGGTCGTGGGTCTCAAAAATTCAACTTTTGAACGGGGACAAACGAAAACTTGGGATGGCTAGGGAAGGGCTTAAGGGTGTTGGTGAAGCTATTGGTGGTAGTGGTTGGCCTTGGGCAGCAGCGTGAGAGACAGTCGAAAGCCAAAAAACACAAATAAGAAAATGCAAAGGATGGGCTTCACTGGTGGTGGATCGGAGTTGGGGAATGGTGGTTTGGGTGGTTGGAGGGCCGATGGTGGTGCGGTGAAGAGATGGTGGCCAATGATGGTGGCACGGTGGCGCTGGAGTGAAAAAGGGTCGCAGCTTGGATTCCCTCATAGCAGCTAATGGGGGCCCGAGAGGGGTTGAGATTGGAAGGGGAGGGAGGTCGACTGGAGGGGAAGAAGATGGGAGGGGCGGTGACGGCCACGCCGGTGTGCGGAGGCATATAGGAGGCTGATGAAAAACTAACTGGGAGAGGGGAGGGGGTGGCTCGTGCGCGGGAGGAGGGAAGCAGAGGAAAGAAATGAGAAAAAAAAAAAAAAAAAGTGAGAGAAAGAAATGAGGTCCAGTTCTTACAACTTGGGTCACAAAATTGATCCAACGAAAAGAATTTCAAAATAGTAAGTTGAATAAAATAATTTAAACGCAATGACTAGCTAAAATAAAATAAAAATAAAAATCCAACAACATAATAATTTTAAAGCCCACAAACAAACTAATTTAAATTTAAAATAAATTTAAATACAAAACAATAATTAATATTAAGAAAGCATATCAAAATAAATCTCATAATTAAAAATAAAAAAAAATAAACCAACGAGAAATTCGATAAATTTAAAATAAGAAAACTAATATTTAAATTAATTATGAGATTTATTTCTTCAGAACATAACGCGGGTTGATCCCCGTGTTCACTCATTTCTTCAGAACTAGATGGATTGTCAAATAAAGGATTTGAAAATTTTGATCCTAACTCTGGCACAAGTCTATAAGAAAATCTACCCAAAGAGTCTCTATATCTGTGCATGCAAGGTAACAGAATAATAAAAATTATATAAAAAGAAAGAAGGGAAAAAAAGAAAAAAAAATAATAATAATGATAATGCAGCAAGCTAAAAGAAGGAACGAAGTTACCACCTTTACAAACTGCAGAAAAGAAAAATTATCTAGAAATTCTTCTACCGTCTCTCCGGCAACGGCGTCAAAATTTGATTACGCCCAAAACATAACACGGTAGTTGTAGCACAGTTTTGGGGTGTCGATTCCACAGGCAGACAGATTAAAGAAAATACAACAAATAATAAAAAGAACTAAAAGAAAATAATTAATGATCAATAAGAAGAAATTGATTTTTAATATGATTCAGCAAGTAAATTAACAAGGATAAAAATTAAGATTACTGAAATTATAAATAGTAAAGCATCAGGAGTCTCTTGCACAAATTTGGATATTTCTAATTATTCTTGATTCAATAAATTACACAATTAAAGATTTATTCAAATTCTCCAATTGGAAGATATAGAATTAAAAACTATTTTAATCGAAAAATAATTCTTTAATAAATCATTCACTACTTTTAAAAACTCTGTGAATTATCATCTTCATTGACAAAACCCAGCGATGAAAATATACCCAGTAGGCAATATTGCAGTAAAGAATTAAATCAATAAAGACAATGAATTAATCCAAACATAATCAAAGATTTTAACCATTCTATAGAAAAAGCATGACTGAATCTATGAAGGGAATCAATTCCTAAATTATTTGGAAATAAGAAAATACCATAAATAATTAGTGATTGATAAACAAGAATTTGCATTAATAAAAAACAATCACATGAATAAAAAATAAATTAAAAATACCATCAATTGTGCAAGTTCATCCATACCTTTACTTAAGGACTTAGCTGTCCATTTCAAGAATAACAACAATTCTCAAAACAAACACTAAATCCGAAACTCTCTCTCTCGAATTAACTCTGCAAAGTTTCATAAAATTTATGATGATCCTCTTCGTCCATTTACAAGCCTTTTTATAGGCTTAAAAAAAACACTGTATTGCAACCATCATTAATGTCAGCTCTTGATGTTTTCCACTGCCGAAAGTTTGCATCTCTCCAGCGCTCAACCAGTCCACTAGTCCCTCATATTTATTTCTTTATTCTTCTCAATTCTTTCGGCGTCACATGCACATCCGTAGTGCTTCTTTTCTTTTTTATTTCTTCATTCTTCCATTTCGGCATTGCTGCATTTTATTACTATTTTAAGTGCTGAGTTTTCTTTCTCCCGTGAGCTTTATTCCTTTCTTTCTTTCTTTCTTTTCTTTTCTTTCCTTTCCTTCTGCTTCCCCACCATTTCGTCGCCCAGTAACCATCGACCGAAAGCTTTCCTCTTCATTTTATTTTATTCCTCCACTAAACCGAATGGGTCTGGGTTCAACCACTCCACTAAACGCTCCTCTTTCTTCTATTCCCCTCCTGCTTTCTGTCCGCACACTTTCTGTTTTCGTTCAGCTCATGCAAACCGCAACTTTCATTTCACTGCATTTCCGTCCGAGGCTTTTTCTTTTCATTTCTTTCTCTTGTGTTTTCTTTTCTTCCTCCTCCAAGTCTTCAAGACGCAACTGCTACATGGTGATGGTGCAGTGATGTGTAGGAGGTTGCCGAAGATGGAGGTTACGTGAAGGTGAAGCCGTGTATGGATGGTGGCTGCTTACATGCTCTGATTTTTATGTTAAAAACAAAGGAGGCGGCTTGGCATGCACAGGTGCTGTGAAGAAGACTTAGGTAGTGCAGGCGAGGTGATTTACGGCTGGTGGAAAGGTGCAGCTTCACTAGGCATGGAGCTTCAGTGCGTTGATGCATGGCAACGGATGGAGGCCGTGCGGTTGCTTCGTGGTGGTGGGGCTTTTATGCGGAGGTGCTACCGGGGCTATAGTTGCGCAATGGTTCATGCATGGCTCACTGGTTGTGGAGGTGCAGCTTTGCTGGTGGTACTGCATGCACTACATGCATGGACGTGGGCTGCGGACGGTGAATGGCTGGAGGTTGAAGATGAAGCAAAACGACGTGTCGTTTTTGTCCATAGACAAAACGGCACGTCGTTTAGTAGAGGGAGTAAAAACTTCGACGGGAAAAACGACAAGTCATTTTTGTCTGAGTACTAAACGACAAGTCGTTTTCCTCAGATAGCCGATTCAAACCAAGTACAAAACGACATGTCGTTTTGGTTTTCTGACCAAATGACATGTCGTTTAGTCTGCGCTAAAAAACAGAAATAAAAATTAAAATAAAATAAAACAAAACAAAATAAAATAAAATAAAACAGGCAGAATAAATAATAATAATTAAATAAACAAAAATAAAACTAGAAAAAGAAAATAAATAATTAAATAAAGATAAAACAAAATTAGACTAAAATATTAAAAGTGTGTTGTGCATGTGAGGAAACAAAATCAAATTAAATCACAAGTTATAAAAATAAGCATAAACTATACTTTTAATCAATTTAAATCACAACTTGGATTTATTCATTTTAAACCAATTTTTCATCTAAAATCAATGATAAAATAATAAAACAATTAAAAATATATTGATTTTAAATATATAAAATATGCAATAATGCAGCTCAATCAGTTCCCAACAATAGAAAAGAAGGTTGTGTTGGATTCTCTATTTTATCATTAGTAGCGACCGTGTATGAAAGTTTCTAGAATTTTCATTCCAAAAAACATATTTGGTTCAAGAGTATGCTCAAAGTTATTGTAATATTTTAATTATCTGTAATAGTTTAAGGATTTGTAATGTCGAGTTGTAATCATGTAATATCTATCCATGTTAGACTCAAATTCAACGGCCACGTTTTCAGATTGAGTATTAAAACTTTGCAAACGTATAAATTATATAATACAACAAATGTGCGAAAGTATACTTACGCTTGCTGAGCTCCACAAGCTCATTTGATACCCTGCCTTGGGCCTTACATTTTCCTTTCTCAACTTTTCTCCCGATTGGCCTATCTAATTTGATGACATCATTACTTTCCAGATTCTCGCCCTCTGTACCGACCATTGAATCAATTGGTGAATTAGTTGCCACTATTGAGGTACGTGAAATGTAGGAGACATCATCGACCTTCACTTCATCCCATCCTTTGTGCAATGCTGATTCCATTTCAGCAGGTCCTTCAATAGCTGCCAACAATGCTCGAACTAAAAGGTCGTTTTCTCAAGCGATTGATACATGACCTTCGCTTTGTCAAACTTCCAAATAAAGAATAAAATCAAATAATTAACCACCCATTAAAGATAAAGGCAACAAAACGCATAAAAATAATTAAAATAAGTACTGTCAATAATAAATAAGTGGATGCTTAATACCTTGTCTTTGTAATACCTGAGTCCAACTACGTAGATCCTTACGTCATCTTATTAATTCTTTAAGTTAAATATTTTGAGATAAAGATTTTTATTATTACTTTAAATTTTTTTATTTTAAGATAATTATGTTTTATTTTTAAAATATGATTTCTTAAAATAAATCAAGAGTATTATTTTAAGACTTCGAAATATTTCTATTAAGCCCTCTAATTTTATTTATTTGAGAAATGACCCAATTAATCTCTAACATTGGATTGGTAGGTGAAAAACATTCTTGAGGTAGATAGATCTCCACCCACCATTTGATTCCTTGTGAGGGAAGAAGGGAACAAAGACCAAATTATCCTTGCCCCTTCTCCAATCCTACGGTCAAGCATCACAAAAAGTGAAAAAGTTGAAATCAACTTCCCTTAAACCGTCGGTCAACACCCAAGAAATGAGTAAAATCATTTCTTTCCTTTCACCCATTTTCACTCTTCACCTAAAGCTTCTAAGGGAAGCCATTTATCTCCCTCCCACTCTTACATCGGATTAGCTTCCAAGAGAAGCTTGTGATTCTTTTCTTTCAAGCCTCCATAGGTCAAGAGCCATCCTAAGCTTCCAGAGGAAGCCTTTGATCTCACATTCCACGTACCCATCGTCCAAAGCAAACCAACAAAAATAAAAATGGAAAAATAACACCTATTCTAAGGTTTTCTCCCCCCCATACCGTCGGTTTCACCCAAAAAAAAGAAATAAAAATTTCTTCTTCCTTTTCAAGAGCTAACCTTCCTCTTTTCTTCTCCTCTTTTCTTTTCACCTTCAAGAAACCAAGGTCATTTATCTCCCTCAAGCTTGTGACTCCATGGAAATGGAGGAAGAAAAAATATTTTCTTCAAGTTTGGAACCAAAGGTTGACTTCATCTTCCAAATGATGAAATATTCAGGTGAATATATCTCCACCATCCATTTGATTCCTTGTGAGGGAAGAAGGAAACAAAGACCAAATTATCCTAGCCCCTTCTCCAATCCTATGGTCAAGCATCACAAAAAGGAAAAAAGTTGAAATCAACTTCCCTTATTCTTTCTCTTAAACCGTCGGTCAACACCCAAGAAATGAGTAAAATCATTTTCCTTCCTTTGACCCATTTTTCCTCTTGCACCGAAAGCTTCAAAGAGAAGCCATTTATCTTCCTTCCACTCTTACATCCGATTAGCCTCCAAGAGAAACTTGTGATTCTTTTCCTTCAAGCCTCCATCGGTCAAGAGCCATCCTAAACTTCCAAATGAAGCCTTTGACCTCACATTCCACCTACCCATCATCCAAAGCAAGCCAACAAAAAGAAAGAAGAGAAAATAAAAACTATTCTAAGGCTTTCTCCCCCCCCCCCCCAATACCGTCGATTTCACCCAAGAAAAAGAAATAAAAATTTCTTCTACCTTTCCAAGAGTTAACCTTCCTCTTTTCTTATTCTCTTTTCTTTTCACCTTCAAGAAACCAAGGTCCTTTATCTCCCTCAAACTTGTGACTCCATGAAAATGGAAGAAGAAAAAATATATTCTTCAAAACTTGGAACCAAAACTTAATTTCATCTTCCAAATGATGAAATATTGAGGTCGATAGATCTTAATTGAGCTGCATTATTGTATATTTTATACATTTAAAATCAATATATTTTTAATTGTTTTGTTATTTTATCATTGATTTTAGATGGAAAAATGATCAAGAGGCAATAAATCCAAGTTGTGATTTAAATTGATTAAAAGCATAGTTTATGCTTATTTTTATAACTTGTGATTTAATTTGATTTTATTTCCTCACATGCACAACACACTTTTAATATTTTAGTTTAGTTTTTGTTTAATTTTTATTTAATTAATTATTTTCTTTTTCTAATTTTATTTTTTTTATTATTCTGTTTGTTTTAGTTTATTTTAGTTTATTTTATTTTATTTTTATTTTCTTATTTTTCTGCGCAGGCTAAACGACATGTCGTTAAACGAAACGACATGTCGTTTTACTCAGGGAGTCCGCTGCCGTCTGAGCTGAACGACATGTCGTTTCATCGTTTGAAAAAAACGACAGGTCGTTGAGAATCATCTTCAACCTTCGGCCAGTTGCTACAATGCATGAAAACGCAGTTTTTTTTTAAGCCACCGTTCGACGCCACCAGCTCCTCCACGCCACCATTCAACACCACCAAGCTTCTCCCTGGAACCACCACTCAAGCATGAGCACCTCCATACACGGCTAAGAGCCGTTGCCTCGGACGAACCACTTACCGAAACCACCAAGCTAAGCAGCACCCCGTTTCCAACCTCCTCCACTTTCTACTGGAAGATCACTTGCTTCTCTGTGGGACAGACCATCACGAAACCATGAAAAAGCCGCAACTCACATTTGGTTTTCATCATACTTACTTTCAGCTGGAAGAAATAATCAGTGGAAGACACGACTTGGTGGAGACAGATGCCCTCCATTCACACGGGACCAGCTGGAGCAATAATGCATGCAGCTTTAGTTTTACAGAGTAGCAACAAATCCACGTGGAGGAAGCCTCGATTTCACGGGGTTGGTTGGCAGTAAGCTGGAATGAACGAAAACACAACACATTCGGCTTTTACTTTCCGTAGAACATGAAGCAACATGCATATGCCGAAAGGAAAGAAAAGAATAATCAGATCATTCGGTCGGTCTCGGTACAAAGAAAAGAAAAAGAAAGAAAATAAAAACAAGCAGATCATTACGTGCAGTTCGGCTGAGGAAGGAATAAAAAAAATAAAAACTACATATCATTCGGTGCACTTCTGCTGGAAGACGCACGGAGAAAGAAAAAGAAAGAGAAAAAAAATAATAAGCGACTGGAGTTCGGCGCAAGCAGAAGAAGAAGAAGAAAGAAAAAAAATAAGTAGATAGTTCGGCGCAAGCAGAAGAAGAAGAAGAAAGAAAAAGAAGGAAAGAAAATAAGCAGGTTAGTTCGGCTTGAAAGAAAGAATAAGCAATAAAAAAAAACAATAAACATGCATGAGGCGCCGAAAGCAGTGAAAAAAAAAAGAAAGAAGAAAAAACGCACGGCACATGGGATTTCGGCAGTGGGAAACAACACGCAGGACAGCCAACGAGAAGAATAATTTTTCTCTTCAGTGGACGACGACACAGTACTACAATGATTCTTTGTGATTTTTGAAGCCTATAAAAAGGATTGAGATGGACGAAGGAAGCATCAGATTTTTTAGAGAGAATTGGAGAATTAATTAAGAGAGTTTTCAGACTTAGTGTTTATTTTGAGAATTGTTGTGATTCTTAAAATGGACAGCTAAGTCCTTAAGTAAAGCTAGGGATGAAATTGCACAATTGAGGGTGTTTTTAATTTATTTTTGATTCATGTGATTGTTCTTTATTAATGCAAATTCTTGTTTATCATTCATTAATTATTTATGTTATTTTCTTATTTCCAAATAATCTAAGAATTGATTCCCTTCATAGATTCAGTCATGTTTTTTCTATGGTTAAAATCCTTGATTATGTTTGGATTAATTTATTATCTTTATTGATTTAATTCTTTACTGCAATATCGCCCACTGGGTATATTGTCGTCTCTAGGTTTTGTCAATAAAGATGATAAATCACAGAGTTTTTAAAAGTAGTGAATGATTTATTAAAAAATTATTTTTCGATTAAAATGGTTTTTAATTTAATATCTTCCAATTGGGGAATTTGAATAAATCTCTAATTGTGTAATTTATTGAATAAAGAATAATTAGAAATATCCAAATTTGTGCAAGGGATTCCTGATGCTTTACTGTTTACAATTTCAGTGATCTTAATTTTTATTATTGTTAATTTACTTACTGAATCATATTAAAATCAATTTCATTTTATTAATCATTTAATATTTTCCTTTAATTTGTTTTTATTATTTGTTATATTTTCTTTAATCTGTCTCCTTGTGAAATCGACACCCAAAACTATACTACAACTTCCGCGTTATGTTTTGGGCGTAATCAGATCTCCACCATCCATTTGATTCCTTGTGACAGAAGAAGGGAACAAAAACCAAATTATCCTTGCAAAACCAATCCTACGGTTAAGCATCACAAAAAGGAAAAAAGTTGAAATCAACTTTCCTTATTCTTTCCCTTAAACCGTCAGTCAACAACTAAGAAAAGAGTAAAATCATTTTCCTTCCTTTGACGCCATTTCTCTCTTGCACCGAAAGCTTCCAAAGGAAGCCATTTATCTCCCTCCCACCCATACATCCGATTAGCTTCCGAGAAAAACTTGTGATTCTTTTCCTTCAAGCCTCCATCGGTCAAGAGCCATCCTAAGCTTCCAAAGGAAGACTTTGACCTCACATTCCACCTACCCATCGTCCAAAGTAAGCCAACAAAAAGAAAGAAGAGAAAATAAAAACTATTCTAAGGCTTGGTTTAGGTAGTGAAAGTGTTTGAGAATGTTTGTGAATAGTAATAAAAAAGTAATAATAGAATATTGAATAGTAGTAAAAAGTAGATGAAAAGTAATGAATAGTAGAAAAAGTAGGTGAAAAGTAATAATAAAGTAAAGAATAGTAGTGAGAGTGTTTGAGAGTAGTTGAGGTACTCTTAGTATCCAAACAAGACCTAAGGCTTTCTCCCCCCCATACCGTCGGTTTCACCCAAGAAAAGGAAATAAAAATTTCTTCTTCCTTTCCAAGAGCTAACATTCCTCTTGTCTTCTTCACTTTTCTTTTCACCTTTAAGAAACCAAGGTCATTTACCTCCCACAAGCTTGTGATTCCATGGAAATGGAGGAAGAAAAAATATTTTCTTCAAAGTTTGGAACCAAAGCTTGATTTCATCTTCCAAATGATGAAATATTGAGGTGGATAGATCTCCACCATCCATTTGATTCTTTGTGACGGAAGAAGTGAACAAAGACTAAGTTATCCTTGCCCCTTCTCCAATCCTACGGTCAAGTATCACAAAAAGGAAAAAGGTGAAATCAACTTCCCTTATTTTTTCCCTTAAACCGTCAGTCAATAACCAAGAAAGGAGTAAAATCTTTTTCCTTCCTTTAACCACTTTTCTCTCTTGCACCGAAAGCTTCAAAGGGAAGCCATTTATCTCTCCCCCACTCTTACCTCCGATTAGCTTCCAAGAGAAGCTTGTGATTCTTTCCCTTCAACCCTCCATCGGTCAAGAGCCATCCTAAACTTCCAAAGGAAGGCTTTGTTCTCACTTTCGACCTACCCATCGTCAAGCAACCCAACAAAAAGAATGAAAAGAAAATAAAGACTATTCTAAGGCTTTCTCCCCCCCATACCGTCAGTTTCACACAAGAAAAAGAAATAAAAATTTCTTCTTCCTTTTCAAGAGCAAATCTTCCTCTTTTCTTCTTCTCTTTTCTTTTCTCCTTCAAGAAAACAAGATCCATTATCTCCATCAAGCTTGTGACTTCATGGAAATGGAGGAAAAAAAAATATTTTCTTCAAAATTTGGAACAAAATCTTAATTTCATCTTCCAAATGATGAAATATTCAGGTGGATAGATCTCCACCATCCATTTGATTCATTGTGAGGGAAGAAGGGAAGAAATACCAAATTATCCATCCTCCTCCAATCCTACGGTCAAACATCACAAAAAGGAGAAAAGTTGAAATCAACTTCCTTTATTTTTTCCCTTAAACCAACGGTCAATACCCAAAAAAGGAGTAAAATCATTTTCCTTCCTTTGACTCATTCTCTCTCTTGCTCCGAAATCTTCTAAGCGAAATCATTTATCTCCCTCCCACTCTTACATCCGATTAGCTTCCAAGAAAAGTTTGTGATTTTTTTCCTTCAATCCTCCATCGGTTAAGAGCCATCCTAAACTTCCAAAGGAAGCCCTTGACCTCACTTTCCACCTACCCACTGTCCAAAGCAAGCCAACAATAAAAAACGAAGAGAAAATAAAAATAATTTTAAGGCTTTCTCTCCCCATACCGTCGGTTTCACGGAAGAAAAAGAAATAAAAATTTCTTCTTCCTTTCCAAGAGCTAACATTCCTTTTTTCTTTTTCTTTTTTCTTCTCATCTTCAATAAACCAAGATCATTTATCTCCCTCAAACTTGTGACTCTACGAAAATGGAGGAAGAAAAAATATTTTCATCAAAGCTTAGAACCAAAACTTGATTTCATCTTCCAAATGATGAAATATTGAGGTGGATAGATCTCCACCATCCATTTGATTCTTTGTGACGGAAGAAGTGAACAAAGACCAAGTTATCCTTGCCTCTTCTCCAATCCTACGGTCAAGTATCACAAAAAGGAAAAAAAGGTGAAATCAACTTCCCTTATTTTTTCCCTTAAACCGTCGGTCAATAACCAAGAAAGGAGTAAAATCTTTTTCCTTCCTTTGACCACTTTTCTCTCTTGCACCGAAAGTTTCAAAGGGAAGCCATTTATCTCCCCCCCACTCTTACCTCCGATTAGCTTCCAAGAAAAGCTTGTAATTCTTTTCCTTCAAGCCTCCATCGGTCAAGAGCTATCCTAAACTTCCAAAGGAAGCCTTTGACCGCACTTTTCACCTACCCACCGTTCAAAGTAAGCCAACAAAAAGAAAGAAGAGAAAATAAAAATAATTTTAAGGTTTTCTACCCCCATACTGTCGGTTTCACCGAAGAAAAATTTCCTTTCCAAGTGCTAACCTTCCTCTTTTTTTCTTCTTTTTTCTTTTCACCTTCAAGAAACAGAGGTCTTTTGTCTCCCTCAAGCTTATGACTCCATGGAAATGGAGGAAGAAAAAATATTTTCTTAAAAGTTTGGAACCAAAACTTGATTTCAACTTCCAAATGATGAAATATTGAGGTGGATAGATCTCCACCATCCATTTGATTTCTTGTGAGGGAAGAAGGAAAAAAATACCAAATTATCCATACTCCTCTTCCAATCTTAAGGTCAAGCATCACAAAAAGGAAAAAATTTGAAATCAACTTCCCTTATTCTTTCCCTTAAACCGTCGGTCAACACTCAACAAAAGAGTAAAATCATTTTCCTTTCTTTGACCAATTTTCTCTTTTGCACCGAAAGCTTCCAAGGGAGTCATTTATCTCCCTCCCACTTTTATATTCGATTAGCTTCCAAGAGAAACTTGTGATTCTTTTCCTTCAAGCCTCCATCGGTCAAGAGCCGTCTTAACCTTTCAAATGAAACCTTTGACCTCACTTTCCACCTACATATCGTCCAAAGAAAGCCAACAAAAAGAAATAAGAGAAAATAAAAACTATTCTAAGGCTTTCTCTCCCCCCCATACAGTCGGTTTCAACCAAGAAAAAGAAATAAAAATTTCGTCTTCATTTCCAAGAACTTACCTTCCTCTTTTCTTTTTCTCTTTTCTTTTCACCTTCAAGAAACCAAGGTCCTTTATCTCCCTCAAGCTTGTGACTCCATGGAAATGGAGGAAGAAAAAATATTTTCTTCAAAGTTTGGAACCAAAACTTGATTTCATCTTTCAAATGATGAAATATTCAGGTGGATATATCTCCACCATCCATTTGATTCCTTATGAGGGAAGAAGAGAACAAATACCAAATCATTCTTGCCCCTTTTCCAATCCTACGGTCAAGCATCACAAAAATGGAAAAAGTTGAAATCAACTTCCCTTATTCTTTCCCTTAAACCGCTGGTCAACACCCAAGAAAGGAGTAAAATCCTTTTCTTTCCTTTGATCCATTTTCTCTCTTGCACCAATATCTTCCAAGGGAAGCCATTTATCTCACTCCCACTCTTACATCCAATTAGCTTCCAAGAGAAGTTTGTGATTCTTTTCCTTCAATCCTCCATCGGTCAAGAGCCATCCTAAGTTTCCAAAGGAAGCCTTTGACCTCACTTTCCACCTACCCACCGTCCAAAGCAAGCCAACAAAAAGAAAGAAGAGAAAATAAAAATAATTTTAAGGCTTTCTCCCACCCATACCGTCGGTTTCACGCAAGAAAAAGAAATAAAAATTACTTCTTCCTTTCCAAGAGCTAACTTTCCTCTTTTCTTCTTCTCTTCTCTTTTCACCTTCAAGAAATCAAGGTCCTTTATCTCCCTCAAGCTTCTGACTCCACGGAAATGGAGGAGGAAAAAATATTTTCATCAAAGCTTGATTTCATCTTTCAAATGATAAAATATTGAGGTGGATAGATCTCCACCATCCATTTGATTCCTTGTGAGGGAAGAAGAGACCAAAGACCAAATTATGCTTGCTCATTCTCCAATCCTACGGTCAAGTATCACAAAAAGAGAAAAATGTGAAATCAACTTCCCTTATTATTTCCCTTAAACCGTCGGTCAATAACCAAGAAATGAGTAAAATCATTTTCTTTCCTTTGACCACTTTTCTCTCTTGGACCGAAAGCTTCCAAGGGAACCCATTTATCTCCCCCCCACTCTTACATCTGATACACTTCCAAGAGAAGCTTGTGATTCTTTTCCTTCAAGCCTCCATCGGTCCAGAGCCAACCTCAACTTCCAAAGGAAGCCTGTAACCTCACTTTCCACCTACCCATCGTCCAAAGCAAGCCAACAAAAATAAAGAAGAGAAAATAAAAACTATTCTAAGGCTTTCCCCCCCCCATACCGTCGATTTCACCCAAGAAAAAGAAATAAAAATTTCTTCTTCCTTTCCAAGTGCTAACCTTCTTCTTTTTTTCTTCTCTTTTCTTTTCACCTTCAAAAAACCGAGGTCCTTTATCTCCCTCAAGCTTGTGACTCCACGGAAATGGAGGAAAAAAAAATATTTTCTTCAAAACTTGGAACCAAAGCTTGATTTCATCTTCCAAATTATGAAATATTGAGGTGGATAGATCTCGACCATGCATTTGATTCCTTGTGAGGGAGTAAGGGAACAAATACCAAATTATCCATACTCCTCCTCCAATCTTACGGTCAAGCATCACAAAAAGGAAAAAATTTGAAATCAACTTCCCTTATTCTTTCCTTTAAACTGTCGGTCAACATCCAAGAAAGGAGTAAAATCATTTTCCTTCCTTTGACCCATTTTCTCTCTTGCACCGAAATCTTCCAAGGGAAGCCATTTATCTTCCTCCCACTCTTACATCCGGTTAGCTTCCAAGAGAAATTTGTGATTATTTTCCTTCAATCCTCCATCGGTCAAGAGCCATCCAAAGTTTCCAAATGAAGTCTTTGACCTCACTTTCCACCTACCCACCGTCCAAAACAAGCCAACAAAAAGAAAGAAGAGAAAATAAAAATAATTTTAAGGCTTTCTCCCACCCATACCGTCGGTTTCACCGAAGAAAAAGAAATAAAAAATTCTTGTTCCTTTCCAAGAGCTTACCTTCCTCTTTTCTTCTTATCTTTTCTTTTCACCTTCAAGAAACCAAGGTCTTTTATCCCCCTCAAGCTTGTGACTCCACGGAAATGGAGGAAGAAAAAATATTTTCATTAAAGCTTGGAACCAAAGCTTGATTTCATCTTCTAAATGATGAAATATTGAGGTGGATAGATCTCCACCATCCATTTGATTCCTTGTGACAGAAGAAGGGAATAAAAACCAAATTATCCATACTCCTCCTCCAATCTTACGATCAAGCATCGCAAAAAGGAAAAAAGTTGAAATCAACTTCTCTTATTCTTTCCCTTAAACCGTCGGCCAACACCCAAGAAAGGAGTAAAATCATTTTCCTTCCTTTGACCCATTTTCTCTCTTGGACCAAAAGCTTCCAAGGGAACCCATTTATATCTCCCTCACTCTTACATTCGATTAGCTTCCAAGAGAAGTTTGTGATTCTTTTCCTTCAAGTTTTCATCGGTCAAGAGCCATCTTAAGGTTCCGATGGAAGCCTGTAACCTCATTTTCCACCTACCCATCGTCCAAAACAAGCCAACAAAAATAAAGAAGAGAAAATAAAAGTTATTCTAAGGCTTTCTCCCCCCCCATACCGTCGGTTTCACCCAAGAAAAAGAAATAAAAATTTCTTCTTCCTTTCCAAGAACTAACTTTCATCTTTTTTTCTTCTCTTTTCTTTTCACCTTCAAGAAACCAATGTCCTTTATCTCCATCAAGTTTGTGACTCCATGGAAATGGAGGAAGAAAAAATATTTTCTTCAAAGTTTGGAACCAAAGCTTGATTTCATCTTTCAAATGATGAAATATTCAGGTGGATATATCTCCACTACCCATATGATTCCTTGTGAGGGAAGAAGAGAACAAAGATCTAATCATCCTTGCCCCTTTTCCAATCCTACGGTCAAGCATCACAAAAATAGAAAAAATTGAAATCAACTTCCCTTATTCTTTCCCTTAAACCGTCGGGCAACACCCAAGAAATGAGTAAAATCATTTTCCTTTCTTTGACCCATTTTCTCTCTTGCACCGAAAGCTTCCATGGGAAGCCATTTATCTCTCTCCCACTCTTAAATTCGATTAGCTTGCAAGAGAAGCTTGTGATTCTTTTCCTTCAAGTCTCCATCGGTCAAGAGCCATCCTAAGCTTCCAAAGGAAGACTTTGACCTCACATTCCACTACCCATCGTCCAAAGCAAGCCAACAAAAAGAAAGAAAAAAAAATAAAAACTATTTTAAGGCTTTCTCCCCCCCATACCGTCAGATTCACTCAAGAAAAAGAAATAAAAATTACTTCTTCCTTTCCAAGAGCTAACCTTCCCCTTTTCTTCTTCTCTTTTCTTTTCACCTTCAAGAAACCAAGGTCATTTATCTCCCTCAAACTTATGACTCCATAGAAATGGAGGAAGAAAAAATATTTTCTTCAATGTTTGGAACTAAAACTTGATTTCATCTTCCAAATGATGAAATATTGAGGTGGATAGATCTCCACCATCCATTTGATTTCTTGTGAGGGAAGAAGGGAACAAAGACCAAATTATCCTTGCCCCTTCTCCATTCCTACGGTCAAGTATCACCAAAAGGAAAAAATTTGAAATCAACTTCCCTTATTATTTCCCTTAAACCGTCGGTTAACACCGAAGAAAGGAGTAAAATCATTTTCCTTCTTTTGACCCATTTTCTCTCTTGCACCGAAAGCTTCTAAGGGAAGCCATTTATCCTCCTCCCACTCGTACATCCAATTAGCTTCCAAGAGAAGCTTATGATTCTTTTCCTTCAAGTCTCCATCGTTCAAGAGTTATCCTAAGCTTCCAAATAAAGCCTTTGACCTCACTTTCCTCATACCCATCGTGCAAAACATGCCAACAAAAAGAAAGAAGAGAAAATAAAAACTATTCTAAGGCTTTCTCCCCCCATACCGTCGGTTTCACCCAAGAAAAAAAAATAAAAATTTCTTCTTCCTTTCCAAGAGCTAACATTCATTTTTTCTTCTTCTCTTTTCTTTTCACCTTCAAGAATTCAAGGTCCTTTATCTCCCTCAAACTTGTGACTCCATGGAAATGGAGGAAGAAAAAAAATTTTCTTCAAAACTTGAAACCAAAGCTTGATTTCATCTTCTAAATGATAAAATATTGAAGGTAATAAACTTTTGGTTCACTTTCTAGCATAATTTCCATATGGTTTTTTAATTTCACCATTTCCTTACCCATTGATGTTTCGGTTTTAGGGTTTAAAACAGTGATATCGTGTTGCTCTTCATCCACATGGTTGTCCCTTTATTTGATCTTGCACTTGTGTTTTGGAAGGGAGTAAGAGCTTAAGGTAAAAATTCTAATTTGACTTACTTATTTTTAATGTGATTTTGGAAGCCCATTAAGTTGTTTTAGCTTGTGTTTTGATGTGTTTAATTTCCTATATTGCAAATAAATATGTATGCCCTGTTTTTGGCCCAAACCGAATGTTATAATAATTGTTTTGCTATGTATTTTCCTATATTTTGAAAATGCTTTGTTGCTATTAAAATTGGTTTAATCATAGGTGATGATTTAAAGTGATTTTAAATTATATATGTTGGTATCATGTGCCTTGTGTTGAGATTTGGGTTGGTAATATATTTTTGGGATGCTAGAGGTTTGGTTTAGAGGTTTTGCTTGATTCTATAATTTTATATCTTGCTTTTAAAGGTATTAAGTGCAGAAAATCATAAAAACAGAAATTAAGGAACTCAAACCAACAACAGCTCAGTCCATGGGAACAATAATTAAAGAGACCATGAAATCAATTGAGCAAAAAACAAGTGATACGGAGTGAAATAAAGTAAAAACTGAAGCTAAAGGAAACAATGTGAATACAAAGTGAAAACTGAAGCTAACAGAAAAAATGTGAAAATCAATTGAAAACTGAAGCTAAATGAAAAATAGAGAAAAAAAAGTGAAATATGAAGCTAAAAGAAGGTAACCCAAACAAGTTTCAATCAAAATGAGGTGTAAGAAGAAGTAAAAGAGAGCCTCAAAGTCCAAAATCCAAACTGTCAAATTAGGAAAATCCAAACTATCCAATTCCACAATATCCAAACTGTCTAATTATCCAAATGGCAACTCAGTGATGGGAAAACCAAAGTGAGATATGAACCTAAATGAAAAATAGAGAAAACAAAGTGAGATCTGAAGCTAAAGGAAGGTAATCCAAACAAGTTCCAATCAAAGTGAGGTGTAAGAAGAAGTAAAAGAGAGCCTCAAAGTCCAAAATCCAAACTGTCCAATTAGGAAAATCCAAACTATCAAATTCCACAATATCCAAACTGTCCAATTATCCAAATGGCAACTCAGTGAATGGAAAACCAAAGTGAGATATGAAGCTAAAGGAATGTAACCCAAACAAGTTCCAATAACAGTGAGGTGTAAGAAGAAGTAAAAGAGAGTCTCAAAGTCCAAAATCTAAATTGTCTAATTAAGAAAATCCAAACTGTCCAATTCCACAAAATCCAAACTGTCCAAACAAAGCCAATCAAAGTTAGATTAATTAGGCAATAACAAAATCCAAACTATCCAAACAAAGCCAATTAAAGTTAGGTTAATTAGACAATAACAAAATCCAAATTGTCCAATTAGCCAAATCCAAACTGTCCAATTCCACAGAATCCAAACAGAGTAAATTATCCAAATCCAACTCAGTTTATTGTAAAAAATGAATCCCTGTATAAATGGCAAGCAACTGGATAATGGTAAATGATTCAGAGGGAAAAGGAGTTGGGCCACGAATTCAATTCAATGTTTTCATATGCACTGAGTTTCAGAATTGATGACCGAATGGTGCACAACACAATAGAAGCAGTGCACTTGATAAATACAACTTGGAAGTCGAAAAATCCAGCAAATATGATAACCATGGCAGATACATGCATGAAAGTTATTGTGCATATGGGTCACAGATCCATGAGTTTTCATACCCTAGAGTACCAGTGAGAAATCTAGGGTTATCGGATTTCAAGTGGCCAAAGTGACCCAGGCCACTAATTTTTGTCAATGAAAATCGAAAATGAAGATGATTCACCGTGGGAAAAGGCTCACTGGGTTCAATTTGTGCGAGCCAAGACAGAGTCCATTCATGGAGAGAAGAAGACGGAAGGGTTCACAGATAAGAGGTACTTACATTCTTTGTCGACTCCATGAAGAGAAGCCACCGTCAATGTGGTAAACGATGCGAGAAAAGGCCTTCTCCACGAATGAGGGCAATCGAGAGGGAAGAGATGAACGTGGAACCAACAGCAACAGATTTGGAGTTCAGACGGATTGGGATGTATAGTGGTTCCCCATATATGGGGAACCCCTGTAGATCCCCTAAATGAAATCCATATTTTAGGAATCTGGATGGGAGCCTCTTTTGCAACTTTCCCTAAATTTCATCTCTATATTTTAGGGATAACAAAGGTTTATGCATCCGGATGTGGATGCTCTAAGGTCAATAACTAGGGAGAGGAAATCTGATAGTTCTGGAGAACAATATGTGTTGCTAGATGTAAATATCTTTTTAAAGGGATTCAAAAAGCGTTCTCTAATATATGTACTTCCCGATCTCTAGTTTCTTTCTTGATCCTTGAGCATGTCAATAGAGTTTCTACATCAACTTATTACCATCCTGGCATGAAATACTTGGCGTTGAGATCATTGGAGGAGGGTCATTGCTGTCGTGACTTTTGTTTCCACAAAACTTCTTCTCTTTTTAGCTGTTATTTGGAGAGCTGTGCACAGAGCTTCCTCTCTTGCTTTATTATCACCTATAAGGTCCAAACGCTGAGCACAATCTACTTCTATATACTTTGATTTGCTACCTTATATGACCAAAATGATTGTAGTTCCAATCTTCAATAAATTTTTTGACTGCCTTGATTTTCTGAGTAAGTACGTAGATAGGGGACCCATTACATGGTTGTTAAACCACTCGGATCCAGAAATTTTCAAATTAAAAGATTTGGGATGGTTTGCAAGAAATCCACTAGTGTTGAGAAGAAATGGGTGGTGGTCAAAATAGGTGGCGGGTAGGTGGGTGATGTTGGCATTGGGGAGAATAATTCTCCATTGGACGTTGGCCAACCCTCTGTCTAGCCTCTCATGGATGTTGGCCTTCCCCTCACGTTTGTTTGACCAAGGATATGGATAGCTCTGAAAACCTAAGTCAATTAAACCTTTGTTTTGGATAAATTTCATATGATGATTATGAATTGTGGAAGGGGAAGGGCATCCTCCTCTTTTCTCATTTTGGGTGCAAATATCATTCATATCACCAACACAGATCCAAGGCCCTGAATGGGAGTTGGAGTTAGCTAACATGTTTTTCCAAAAATCTTCTTTTAGTTGCTAGTACCTAGAATCGTAAACAAAAGACAATAAGTAACTAGAAGAATTTACACAAGAGTATACCAAAATATTGATAATATTACTAGAGATGTTAACTACTTCAAAATGAAGATTAGGTCTCAATTTAAGCAAAAGCCTTCCACATTTTCCATCTGGAGGGGCATATTCAAAATGGTGAAATATTCTTCTTACAAGCTCTTTTGTTTTCTCAGCAGTAGTTTTGGTTTCACTAAAAAAGAAAGCATCTGGTTCAGTCTCTTATTAGAGCTTGTAGTGTTCTTGTTGCTGAGGGACGAGCAAATCCTCAACAATTCTAGGAATGTAATTTCATGTCTCTATTGGGGGGCATTTTTTGGCTTGCCCCTACCACCATTTCAGTGATTTTTCATTCCATTGTAGTCCCTGACTTGAGGGTGTGAGCTGCTGCTTAAAATTTCTTTTGGAATCTACGAATGTGCTTTTTCTGTGCTCCACTTTTCTTTGTTGTTGTATGTTTTTTTATGCTTTGGAGAAGTTGGTCCAGTGTAATGTTTTCAACTTCAACTCCATCTGGGTCCATCTTTCTTTTCTTCCTAGCAGGTAGAGGGTCCTCCTCCTTTGATCCTTCATGTTCTTTGCACTCAGAATATTTCTCTTCCAGAGATATGATGGGCGGTTTAGACACTGTGGAGTTGAGTTGGAACCGTATAATCTCAGACCTGTTATTTGTAAAGGTGTAATACGGTCGGTCTGGACTGGAGAAACCGATCAGACCGAACAATGCCTTGATCGGTTTCGGTCCATGAAGTGTGGGGGTTTCGGTCTTTGGTCTAGTCCCAGGGTGGAGTTTTCTCGAACCGGACCGACCGAACCCAAAAATTATTATTTTATTTTTACAAATATATTGTTTTATATAATAATTGTATAATAAATTATGTAATTTTCATCTAACCTATCCCCATGTACAATATAAAATTATAATACATTCACATTCTCTAAGTTAGTAACCAAGTAACAATTAACATCATTAATATAATTATATAATTATAAATTGATGACTAAACTAAATCACTATAACTATAGTCTACAATTATAAAGAAATCACTATTATATATTGTACAATTATAAAGAAATCACTATTATAAATAACTATAGTCTACAATTATATTAGACTATTAATACTATTATATAGTTTAATATATTATATAACTTTACTAAATCACTATAAGTTTATAACTAATACTATTAACAATATAACTTTATCTAACCTATCACTATTAACAATATAAAATTTTAAATATGTTATTAACACTTGTTAATATTCTATCAATTAACTAATATATAATATCAATTAGTTAATTATATGGTAATTATATAAATTAATAATGTAATTTTTATCTAATTTATTATCATTGACCATATAGAATATTTTTTTATTGAGTTTATTATATAATCCATATTAATAAGTCACTTAGTTTAATTTAGTATTTTTAATAATTTTTTTTATTAATTGATTTAAAAAAAGAAAAAAAAAAGTTGGATCAATAACTACCGGTCCGGTCCCTATGAGTGTTCGGTCTAGTCCGGTCCGGGAAAAATAGTGGACCGAAAAGGTTCGGTCCATGACCGGACTAGACCGAATCGGACCGACCATTTTACACCCCTAATTATTTGTGTGATGCTCTATGAATGAAGGTGGTTGCTCTATCGTTTGTTGAAGGGCGGGATCAAAGATTCCCATAATAGAAAGATGAAAGGGGTTTTGAAGGGAATGGACGATGGAGGATTGGTGGGCTTGATGATAAGCTTTGTAAATTTAGGAAAAGAGTGGATTGGATGTTTGTGGCTTGGGCTTGGTTGGCAGCGTAAGTGTGCCTCCTGTCTGTGAGATGGGCTATGAGATGAGAAAGTGGGTTGAGTATAAGGGTGATGACGTGGTTCCAAATGCATTCTTCTAAGTGTAGAAGTGTCAAGTTGTAGTAAGGATAAATCCATAATCGTATTCTACAGGATCAAAAGGGTATTAAAACAATTCTTGAAAATGCTATTGTAAAAATCTTTTGGTTTATGTATAAAGAAAGAAAAAAAGAAAGAAAGAGTTTGTGATTTGTAGATGTGAAATATAAAATGAAAACTGAAATTTTGTAACAAAAGATAGGAAACAAAGTTTGTAGTAGAAAATTATGATTTGAACAAAGAAACAAGCACCTAAGCTTCAGGTTTAACTTTAGTTGGTTGTAATTCTTGCAATCTCAATCTTTTTCTCGATTATTAATCTCGTCAAGGTATTCATAATTGGAGGATTTGACTTTGAAAGTTCATTTGCAAAGTTCTTCAATATATTTTTCTGAAATTCATAAATGAAAATAAAAATTCAAGTTAGCATTGAAACCTTGCGTTTCTTTCATGCATCTGATGTGCCTTTGGTCAACAGTAGATCTTGAGCAAGTGAGTCAAGCTATTTCTAATGATAAATCCATCAACAAATCAGAATGTCTAGAAGATTTCTGATGATTTTCATTATAAGAAACCACAACCAATTCAAACTATTCCATCGGCTTAGGCTATTAAACTAGCCTTCCATACACAATGTAAATACAAATAAAAATACCAAGAAAATTACTATTAGAAACTCCCTGCCGTGAGAGTCTGCTCACTCCCGAACTCTGATCTTCAATCCCACTCTAATGAATTTCTTTGTCCGTGTCCAACCCCTTATATAGGCTTCAAAGGCTTCTTCCTCGTGAATCTCCACCTGCGTCGTGCGCTCGAACGAATCTTTATTTTCTTCTTCTGCTGCCTTTCTTTGAGCGTCCCACGTTCTCGTCTTTCTTCTACATGTGAGTTGTTTCTCCGTGTCTTCCGTTCCCACCAAAAGCAAGAAGATTAAATATGCTTGACTGTATTTTTTATTTCTTTGCCGCGTACGTGCGTGCTTGTTTCTTGCCTTTTTTTATTTCCTCCTTTGGTTCAGACTCCACGTGAGGTGCTCTTTTTATCATTCAATCCATAAGTCCTTGGTGGCCGAGGTGGTGCCGATAAGTCAGTAAGTGCTGCAAAGGTGACAGTCAGTCCCAATGGTCTGCACTTCCATAGTTCTTCTAGCAATTTTTAATTCAAAAGACATCTCCCAGGAGTCATACCACTAGCCAAAAGATTCTCTTCTTGCCTTAGCCGAAAGTCTACTCACAAGAAGTTTTTATTCTTTTCGGTTTCCAGGCCACCGAATCCAGATCACAAAAACTGCCTGCTTTGCCTCGATTTCTAGCTTTGATCTACGACCATTTTGGGTTGGCTTGTGTCCTCTGCTTCCTCCTCAATGACCCACTTCAACTCTTCCATGAAGTCAAGGTCTTTCATGCTTGGCTTCACTAGCGTTCCTGCAGGGAAACATGTCTCAGAAACCCATTGTTGGCTTTGCTCTCTTTCACAGTCGTGTGCATTGAAGGCCATTGGTCGTGCACGGTTGTGCATGGTCTGAATGGTTGAAACAACTACGGTGGTTTCATCGCGAACCATTGGCGCACGGTGGTGGTTTTTAAGGGCGGCACGAGCTCTGTTTTCGTTTTGAAAAACAGAGGAGGCTTGCTTGCTGCGGTTGGAGACGCTGCATGGCGGTGCTTGCATGGGGTTGGTGCTGCCGTGGTGATGAACTGGCAGAGGATGAGCATGAGTATGGAAGTGGGAGTGGCCACTATCGACGCAGCCTTCGGAGCATGGATGAACAGGTGGCTTCGGACGGTGGTGCTTGATAGTGGCGCTCGTGGTTGGAGGTTGAAGATGACCAAAAACAAATAAAAATAAAATAAATAAACAAAAGTAAAACAAAATAAAACTAAAATAAAATAAAACTATAAGAAGAAAAAATAAAAAATAATATATTAAAAGTGTGTTGTGCACAGAGAAAATATTACACAATTAAATTATAAGTATTAAAATTAAGCATAACTTATGCTATTAATAAATTTAAATCATAACTTGGATTTATGCGTTTTAACCATTTTTTCATCTAAAACAATGATAAAATAATAAAATAATTAAAAATATATTAATTTTAAATATATAAAATATGCAATAATACAGCTCAATCACACCACCAACTAGACTTTTGCTAGTCTCTAGGTACGTAAAATAGTAAAAATTAATTGAGATGAATATTGCATAAATTTTAAAATCCAAACAAGAGCAATCAAACACAATTATAAATTCTCATAAAATGCGACAGATGACTATTCAACCCCTAGGACGATATCCACCAAGACTGTCTCAACAATTTTTAAAAAGAATTGAGGAAAATCTCCTAAAACTCATATGTGTGTATAGCTAAACGACCGTGCGTTCTTCATTACTAGCCATGATTTATCTTAGGATTTTTTCAATCTTAAGATTAATCGTTACTGATTCTAACTACCTCAAACCTCAATAAACTATCAGTTTTCACGCAAATTCTGTTTAAAGGTTGATCATTCAACCCTCAATATTTTGGGTAACTATTTCTAGCCCTTTACTTAGGAAAGCTCTTCGTTTATTATTTTCAAATCTTTTTTTTCGTTTCCCTTTTCTTTTTCTTTTTTTTTTTAAATGGATTTAAACAGTGGAGAATCAAACCCAGGACCGTATGCCTAACCCACACATTCTCAAATTCGCCTTTACCACTAAGGCAGATCAGTGATATATATATTTTATAAATGAAGGCTCAATAGTCCTGCAATTTACTTCTCCCATGTTAAATCTATGAACAATAGTAAAGAACACTACAAGTGTAAGCATGTGCAAAATTTCCTTTAAGATTTTCTCTTTATTATATATAAATCATTCCAAATCTCATCTCAATAAATATAGCATCCCGATGTTTTAAGTCATGCATCAAACAAAATATGATCCATCAGGAATTATGTTCTATACTCAGGCTTGAAAATAAATCTATAAAAATAATTCTGCTCAACTTCTCTACCAAGATGCTCAAATTTCACAAAATACTAGAAATAGAGTGTGTGTCAATCATGTGTATATAAGTACATATCGCATTAAGAAAAAATTTGTGTAATCCATTGTATAAAAGAAACATCAACACAAAAATAAAGAAAGAGAAGCAATCAACAAACAACAACACAGAAAATAAACAATTGTGTAATCTATTCATTGTAGAAACGCAAAATAAACAAAGAGACGTAATAATAAAAATAATAATCAACAAGATGCAATAACAGAAACAACATTCAAGTAAGTATGAGAGAGTAAAGAAAAACTTCCTGGCCAAGCGGATGAGCATGAGTATGGCAGTGAGAGTGACCATTATTGACGCAACCTTTGGAGCATGGATGAACTAGTGGCTCCGGATGGTGGTGCTTGACAGTGGCGCTCGTGGTTGGAGGTTGAAGATTACCAAAACGACATGTAGTTTTGTCTATAGACAAAACTACATGTCGTTTAGGAGGGGCTGTAAAACAAAAAGAAATAAAAATAAAATAAATAAACAAAAGTAAAATAAAATAAAACTATAAGAAGAAAAAAATGAAGAAAAAAATATTAAATGTGTGTTGTGCATGGAGGAAATATTACACAATTAAATCATAAGTATTAAAATCAAGCATAAATTATACTATTAATTAATTTAAATCACAATTTAAATTTATTTTTTTAATTATTTTTTCATCTAAAACTAATGATAAAATAATAAAATAATTAAAAATATATTAATTTTAAATATATAAGATATGTAATAATGCAACTCAATTAGGTGATATATGTGAAGGCGAGATACTGAGTTTTTGGCTTTGAGTGGAGGGTATTTCGGAGCATTTTTTGCTTGACTTCCTAAAGAAAAGGCATGTTGGTTTGAGCCATCTGTTGTGGCATCAGTGATAGTATATGGCCAGTCTCTGAAAAAGCAGATGGAAAAAATGGTAGCTCTGTTAAGGACTTTTTTTTCCTTATTCCTTCGGATGCGTTAGATATAAAGTGTACGGTGGTGGTGTGTGTTGGCAACATATTGCTGACATTAATGCGAGGGAAAACATGACTCACCGAGTTGAAGGAGAGAGACTCGAGTTGGGTTGCTTGCTAGGTTAGGGGTATTGTTGAGTGACTCATGTCACGGGTGCTTGGGGGCTGGGCCTTGAGGAGGAAGGAGGGCTATGCTTAGTGTGCAAGGATGATCTGCTGTGCTGTGGGGAACGATGTGAAGAAAGGGAGGCTGACTGCAGTGGAGGGAAGTAACGACCTTAACTGCCCTTTGAATGAAACGGGGCGTTTGGGGGTGGGCTTTAATGATACGGTGCGGTTTGCATGGTTAATTGGGGTGTCGTTTTACTTGTAATAGTTTGTGTTTTGATTGTAAGGAAAACTGTGAGTTTCTTTTAAGTTTTCCAGTTTGCGTTTTATGTTGTAGTCGATGTCGTTTGGGTCGTCTTCATGCTCTGCGAGTATATAAGCAGTGCAGATTCATGTTTTAGGTACGTTGAATCTTTGAGAGTTATATTGTTTGGAGGTTGGGAATTCCTCGAAAATTCCTTGTCAAGATTCACTAGGGAATCTTGCATCATTGAATCAAATCATTTAGTGAACCGTGATCTCGAACTCTTTACCAGTTCTGTAGTTGAATTCAGTAGCGTCTTATTGTGTTTCGTTACAAGTAAGCACGTTACAAGTGGTATCAGTAGTAGTCGATCCTTACAACGATTACTTAATGGCGGAAGGGACGCGTGCAACTCTGAAAGGCCTTCAGGAAACCTCTCAAAAACAGCAAGAGATGGTGCAGCAATAGTTAGAGCATCATGAGCAGGCTATTGCGGTGATAACAGAAAGGTTAGATCAATTTTCGGATATGCTGAGATCTGTTGTTGATTCTGTGAGTGTTAATACTCGGAGAGAGAGAGAGGTATCTAATGATCCTAGAAATAATGAGGAACGGAGTGTGGTGCAGAGAGGTTTTAGACTTGATTGTCCACATTTTAGTGGTGAGGATCCAGCTGGTTGGATCTTCAAGGCCAATCAGTATTTTGATTGCTTTCAAGTGCCTTTTCATAAGAATTTGATGGTGGCATCACACCATATGGAAGGCGAGGCTTTGGTATGGTACCAAAATGCCTTAAAATCAGGTCAGTTCAATTCGTGGGAGACTCTAGTTGTGGCTTTACAAACTAGGTTTGGGCCTTCACAATTTGATGATCCTATGGAGGCATTAACTAGATTGAAACAAACTACATCTCTTAGTTTGTACACATCACAGTTTGAGGCTTTGACTAATAGAGTTACTGGTTTGTCTGAAAGACATATGCTGAGTTGCTTTATCAATGGGTTAAAGGATGAGCTCCGTATTCCTGTGAAGATGTTTAATCCTCGTAGCCTTGGGGCTGCTTTTGGCCTAGCTAAGTTGCAAGAGGAATTTGTGATGTCCTCAAGGAAATCATGGAAGCACAATGTGAGCTTTGGAGATAAAGCTACTGTTGATAATGTGTTCAATTCTGGTCAGAAAATGAACTTTAATGGAAGGAGAATGACATCTCTCCAGATGGATGAAAAAAGGAAGAACGGTTTATGTTATCATTGTGAGGAAAAGTGGAGCCCTAATCATGTGTGTAAAGCGCATAAGGTTTACCTTTTGCAAGGAGAGAATGAGGCCTTGGAAGAGTCTAATTGTGCAGTCCAACAAGATCTAGCAGCAGTAGTTCTGGAACAAGGGGTGCAACAATCTGAAGAACTTGAAGTCTCACTTCATGCTATTTCAGGTGTGTTAATAGTAATGCAATGAGGCTTTTAGGGAGAATTGGTTCTTTGAGTGTGGAGATCCTTGTGGATTCGGGAAGCACTCATAATTTTTTGGATCCTTTGGTGGTTGAAACAGCCAAATTATCTGTTCAGAAGGATGTAGGGTTGCAAGTTAAGGTAGCCAATGGTGCACGAGTTATGAGTCAGGGTAAGTGTGAAGAAACAGTGACTATTCAAGGCTCGAAGTTTGTGGTTCCATTCCATATTTTGGAACTTGGTGGTTGTGATGTTGTTCTTGGGGTTCAATGGCTTAAAACCTTGGGCTCTATTCAATGGAACTTTAATAACATGTTTTTGCAGTTTGAGAGGGATGGTATCAAGCTGTTACTGCAGGGTCTCATGTCTGATCAATTGCAAGTTGAGGATGGAGCTAACCTGTTGAAATCTTCCTTTATTGGCCAACAAGGGTGGTTATGTCAATTGGTGGCAGTGGAAGAACAAAGAGAAGGAGTGGCGGTGTTAAAGGAGGTGGAGGATCTGTTGCAGCAGTTTGCTGCTGTGTTTGAGGAACCTGTCGGATTACCACCACCTAGAGCATTTGATCATCAGATTGTGCTGAAGGAGGGCACTGCTCCTGTTTCTGTGAGGCCTTATGGGTACCCTCACTACCAAAAATCTGAAATAGAGAAAATTGTTAAGGATTTACTGACGAATGGGGTGATTAGACCAAGCCAAAGTTCATTTTCTTCACCTGTCTTGTTAGTAAAGAAAGCAGATGGCACATGGAGGATGTGCATGGACTATAGAGCTCTCAATCAAGAAACTGTTAAGGACAAGTTCCCTATTCCTGTGATAGATGAGCTCTTGGATGAACTTTATGGAGCAAGGTATTTTTCTAAGCTTGATTTAAGATCTGGTTATCATCAAATCAGAGTAAAGGAAGAGGATATTCCTAAGACAGCATTTAGAACTCATGAAGGCCATTATGAGTTCTTAGTAATGCCTTTTGGGCTTACTAATGCACCAGCCACATTTCAAGGTTTAATGAACCATGTCTTTAAACCTTTCCTTAGGAAATTTGTCTTAGTTTTTTTTTATGACATTCTGGTATACAGCAGAGATTTAGCACAACATTTGAAGCATTTATGGACAGTTTTATCTGTTCTACAGCAGCATTCCTTGTTTGCAAAGAAGTCCAAATGTAGGTTTGGGGTGAAGGAAGTTGATTACTTAGGCCATATTATCTCGGGTGAAGGGGTGAAGGCAGACCCTACCAAGATTTCTGCTATGATTGACTGGCCTGTTCCTAAATCTGTTAAAGCTTTGAGGGGTTTTCTCGGTTTAACAGGTTATTATAGGAAATTTATCAGAGATTATGGTTCAATAGCTGCTCCACTTACTCTATTGTTGAAAAAGAACTCATTTGAGTGGAATGAAGAGGCTGAGATAGCTTTTTTGCAACTCAAACATGCAGTAGCTCATCCTCCAGTTTTGAAACTGCCTGATTTTTCTCAAGAGTTTTCCATTGAGTGTGATGCTTCTGGAATTGGGCTCGGGGCTGTGTTGATGCAGAATAATCAGCCTATTGCTTATTTTAGTAAAGCTCTCAAGGGTAGAGCTTTGCTCTTGTCTACTTATGAGAAAGAATTTCTGGCTTTGGTTAGTGCAGTGGGAAAATGGAGACCTTATTTACTTGGACAGCCATTTAAAATCAGAACTGATCAGCAAGCTCTCAAACATTTGTTAGAACAGAAGATAGCTACAGAGGCACAACATAAGTGGATTTCAAAACTAATGGGCTATGATTTTAAAGTTGAATACAAAAAAGGAAGGGATAACAAAGTGGCTGATGCTCTTTCCAGGAAGATGGAGGAAGATTCTGCTGTACTGGCACTGATTTCTTTTCCCACTCCTGTGTGGTTGACTGAACTGAAGCAAAGTTACTCAGAGTCCTCCCACTTTACTCGATTGATTGAGTCCTTGGGGAAGGGTGAAGTAGTCTCGGGTAATTTTTCCTTGCAGCAAGGAATTCTACTACGGAAAGGGAAGATATTGATTGTTCCTGGCTCATCCTTTCAGAGGAAGGTCTTGCAGTATATTCATTCCAGTCCTGAGGCAGGTCATGTGGGTTATCATAAAACTTTACACAAAGCCAAACTGGATTTCTATTGGCCTGGTATGAGGAAGGACATCAGAAGGTTGGTTAAGGAATGTCAAGTTTGTCAAGTTAACAAGTCAGAAAATGCTTTTCCTGCTGGGTTGCTCCAGCCATTGCCGATTCCTCAGACTCCTTGGCTCGATATTGCCATGGATTTTATTGAGGGTCTTCCACCTTCTAATGGTAGGACAGTGATTTTTATAGTGGTGGATAGATTGACCAAGTTTGGTCATTTTTTCCCTCTGTCTCACCCATATACAGCAGCTAGAGTGGCTGAAGTTTTTTTTTCTGGGGTTTTCAAGCTTCATGGATTACCTAAAACTATTGTGTCAGATCGTGATGTGGTGTTCACCAGCTTGTTTTGGCAAGAATTGTTTAAAGCACAGGGTACAACTTTAGCCATGAGCTTAGCTTACCATCCTCAATCTGATGGCCAAGCTGAGGCTTTAAATAAGGCTGTTGAAGCCTACTTGAGAGCTTATAGTGGTTCTAAACCAAAGAGCTGGAGTACTTGGCTTCCTATGGCTGAATGACATTATAATACATCGGTGCATTCATCTATAGGCATTTCTCCATTTCAAGCTCTATATGGCATGCCACCCCCGAGGTTGTTGTCTTATGTAGCAGGCACCACTGCTAATGAGGCAGTAGACCAGCACTTGAAAAGTCGAGAGCAGATCCTGTCTGTACTGAAGGAAAACTTGAGAAAGGCTCAAAGTAGAATGAAGTGGTTTGCTGACAAAAAAAGGCTCGACAGATCCTTTGTTGAGGGTGATTGGGTTTTCCTTAAACTTCAGCTTTATAGGCAAAAGTCAGTAGCTATGAGGCATAACATGAAGCTGGCCCCTCGATATTATGGTCCCTTTCAAGTAATTCAGAAAATAGGGACAGTTGCTTATAAATTGGAGTTGCCTAAGACATCAAAGATCCATCCAGTTTTTCATGTTTCTTGCCTTAAGAAGAAACTAGGGGATCAAATTTCTCCTTTACCTACACTGCCTCCAGTGGATGAGGAAGGGGCTATTCAACCTGAGCCTGAGCAGCTTTTGAAGCGACGGATGAAGAAGGTTGGGGACCACGCTGCTACTGAGGTTTTGGTTAAGTGGGTAGGGGCTGCTGTGGAGGACAGTTCTTGGGAGCTGTTGTATAAATTGAAGACTGCATTTCCTCATTTGGTGGGTTCGGTTCTGTGAATGTCACGGGTGCCTTGGGGGCAAGGCCTTGAAGAGGAGGAGATTGTCACGGGTGCTTGGGGGCTGGGCCTTGAGGAGGAAGGAGGGCTATGCTTAGTGTGCAAGGATGATCTGCTGTGCTGTGGGGAACGATGTGAAGAAAGGGAGGCTGACTGCAGTGGAGGGAAGTAACGACCTTAACTGCCCTTTGAATGAAACGGGGCGTTTGGGGGTGGGCTTTAATGATACGGTGCGGTTTGCATGGTTAATTGGGGTGTCGTTTTACTTGTAATAGTTTGTGTTTTGATTGTAAGGAAAACGGTGAGTTTCTTTTAAGTTTTCCAATTTGCGTTTTATGTTGTAGTCGATGTCGTTTGAGTCGTCTTCATGCTCTGCGAGTATATAAGCAGTGCAGATTCATGTTTTAGGTACGTTGAATCTTTGAGAGTTATATTGTTTGGAGGTTGGGAATTCCTCGAAAATTCCTTGTCAAGATTCACTAGGGAATCTTGCATCATTGAATCAAATCATTTAGTGAACCGTGATCTCGAACTCTTTACCAGTTCTGTAGTTGAATTCAGTAGCGTCTTATTGTGTTTCGTTACAAGTAAGCACGTTACAACTCATCTCTATTCATTTGGACTTTTGTGGGGATGGTTCATGCCTCTGTGATGCACAATTGTTGCTTTGTTCATTAATGTGGCTAATATTTGCTTTTGGCTTGTTTGGACTCAATTCCAGTAGTAGAATTTCTGGGTCCGACGACGGTGTAGAAATTTTTTCCTTATCAGTCGGCTTGTATTGTAGATGAGGAATGGATAGTAAGTTGAGTTGAGTTGAGATAAGACGATATGAGAGTTGAAAGTTGAATAAAATATTGTTAGAAAATAATTTTTTAGTCTTATTTTTATTTTGAGATTTGAAAAAGTTGAATTGTTTATTATATTTTGTTCAAAAATTTGAAAAAATTATAATGATTAAATGAGATGAGTTAAGATGATTTTTTAATCCAAACAATAATATCAAGAGGTAAGCTTTGATATTCCAAGGGGATACAGAGAATTTTTCTTGGTCTCTCTATGAGAAAAAGTGAAACGGAAGCTTATTGGCGCTATCTCTTCAATGTGCAAGTTTTCAGCAAAGTGCCAAGAGGATCTGATGCTATTGTATTCCGTAGGTTTTGGAGGTAGTTTTTGGATATAGTCAATGCAAAGGGCATAAGAGTGAAATTGGATTTTGATATTTGGGACACCAGCTTGACTCTTGAGTGCTCATATTACAGAGCCGGTTAATTATGAAGGGAAAGAAAGCCTCTAGTTTAAATGATGAGAAATGTTCTAGTCAGGCTTCATAAAAGTAAATCTTTAAATTGACTTAATTTAATATAGTATATTAGATTGTAAATCTATTTTTATTATAAATTAAGTCTAACGTATCATATGAAATAATGTCAATTTAAATTTTACTTTTATAAAATCTCTTAAATAATTTGGAGTAAGAAAACATTCCCACTTATGAAAATAACTCAATTTATTTACAAATTTGTTCATCGACTCAACACACTGGTTATATAGGAAAGTGGTTTCATAATTATGAAAAAATATTAGGGGTGTTCAACCGGATCCGGATCTGGATATCCGGCCATAACCAGATCCGAATCCGGATGCTAAAATTTGGGCAGTTATCCACCCAGATTAATCTGGATTTAATCCGGGCGGATAACCGGATTAAATCCGAATATATCTGGATCCAGGTTATATATCTGATTTTTTTTTTTAAAGACTTTAAAACTTCAAAAAACATTTTTATAGCCCTTTTTTTTTTTTAAAAAAATTCTGATATGCTTAAATTGCCCAGATTTTTTAAGAACATAATTTAAACACTTTTTAAAAGATTTTTATAAAAAAAAAAAAACTCGTCCCAACTAATTAAACTAAAACATAATTTTACAAAAAACAAAAAAAATATTAATACATCCCAACTAATTAAACTAAAACATAAATTTACAAAAAACAAAAGAAATATTAATACATCATAACTAATTAAACTAAAACATAAATTTACAAAGAACAAAATGCATTAGTCTTCACATCTTGAATCTAGAATTGGGAGGAAATTTTCTACTGGACTGTCTCTCCATAAGCTGCCAACTACATCAATTACAACAAAAAAATGAAAACTATAATGATTAGAAACAATAAGTCAAAAAGAACACGAGAATAAAACTTGAAACAAATCCTCACAAATACACTACAAAAATTATTGTCTTACCAATGGGTGTGGGTGGTAGAATGTTCTTGACAAAAATAAAAATAGCCTTCTCAGGATTTTCTCACCCCTTCAGTTTATATGGTTTTGAGGGCACAATCAATGGGACTATCATATCAACTTGACTTTGGAACCATAGAGTCAGTGCCTTGAACTTGCATCCTACACTGAGAGCTCAGTGTCACATGTACCATTAGAAACAAAAAAAGCAAATATAAAAAACAGTAGTTGAGCATGCAAACCCTCCATTTCACTTTACCTTCATAGCAGATGCAAGACCCTTCAGAAAAAATCTATTATTACTTTAAGAGAAAACAAAAAAGTTTGATGAACACAATCCCAATATCCAGAGATCAGGAAAAAAAACAAATAGAAAAATACCCCTGACACAAATCCAAACCAAAAGATTATCGAGAAATATAAAGGACATAATAAACAACCAAGAACAGATTCAAATCATTCACCATCGGCTATCTGAACGAGTCCGATATGCAATAGATCTACAAGAACTTCAAAACCAAGACAGAAACATTTCGCACAAACAAAATCTATACCATGAAATTTCAAAAATCCAGATCTAATCTATCCATATCTACATTTAAAAAGCGATAGATGCTCACATGGATGTGGACTCAAACAAAAACGTAAACCCAGATCTAATTTATCCATATCTACATCTAAAAAGCAAGAGATGCTCACATGGATATGAACTCAAATACAAATGTAAACCCAAATCTGGGAGAAGCTGCACTATGAGAGAGTGAGTAACCAGATTTGAAACCCATTTGTCCTAAGTTTTCTCAGTAACCAAACTGGAACGAACTAAATCGAGAGAGAAAGAGAGAGAGGGAAACCTTGTGGATCTTATTTTATAGCCTTTGGTAGAGACAATGGTGAGAGAGCAAAGCCTCTGAGTGAGGGCAGCGATTATGCAGAGCATTTGAGGAAGAATCGAGCCACGGTCCTTGCTAGTCACTGGCGGCGATAGATTTTGTTTAGGGATGCTAGGGTTTCGGGGGAGGGAGAGAGAGAGAGAGAGAGAGAGAGAGAGAGAGAGAGAGCATCGATCTTGGGTATAAGGAGCCGCTTAGGGTTTCAAGTTTACACTCAGACATAAACGAATTTGAGACTTGAGAGTCTGGGTTTCGTTTGGTTTCCAAACCAAATTCATCTTATCTCACTCATTATTACAATTTTTTCAAATTCTAACATAAAATATAATAAACAATTCAACTTTTTTAAATTTTAAAATAATAATAATATTAAAAAATAATATTCTAACAATATTTTATCATCTAAACTCAACTCAACTCAATTTATTTCAATATCCAAATACATCCTGAGACGGGAATGGAAATCCCTCGAAGGAATGATGATTTATCGCAAGGGTGCAAACGACGCCGTTAAATCAAAACATTGTTTTAAAAAAAAAAATAGCCGATTACGGAAACCGGATCCAACGGTTATAAAATTTTATTTACCTGTCCAGATTTAATCTAGACAAATAATTACCCGGATTCCAGGTTTCGGACCGGACCGGACAAAAAATCCGATCCGGTTCTATACCTTAAAAAATTGAGCGTTTTAACTTTTTGTTTTTTTATTATAACTATAATGATTCTAAAGTAGGTGGTGTGCTAATAGGCTTGCAAATTTTAAAAGAGAGTTTATGCATCCGATCACACGCTGCATACAACTTTTTATTTTTTATTTTTGTTTTTTTAAATGCCAGACTCTCATCGCGGAATGCATCTCATATCTCTCATCAACGTCTCTCTCCTTAATCTCTCTACAGACCTCTCTCTTAAGGGTGCGTTTGGATTTCAAATTCATTTCAATTCATCTCAATTCATCATTACATCTTTTTCAAATTTCAATACAAAATATAATAAATAATTCAACTTTTTCAAATTCTAAAATAATTTTAATATTAAAAAATAATATTCTAACAATATTTTATCATCTCAACTCAACTCAACTCAACTCACTTCAACATCCAAACCCATCCTAAAACTCTCTCTTATCGAATATCTCTCTTCAATCTCTCTCTCCTCAAGCTATTCCTCTCTGACATCTCTATCTTTGACCTTTTTCTCTTTAAGTTCTCTCTCATCAAATCTCCTTTCTTTCTTCAACCTCTCTCTTATCAAGTTGTTGATTGATTTAACGAGAAGAAAAAACTCAAAATGTAGAACTGTTGACACTTAGGATATAAAGTATGAGGTGTGAGATTTAGCACAATGAATGAAAAGATTAATTTAAAAATGTAAAATTTGAAAGAAAAATTGGCGTCACTTTTTAAATTTCCCATAATTTAATTAATGTGATTAGAAAATAACAAAAAAAATATATATATATATATATATATATCGTATTAGTATGTGAAAACTAATAATGTTACAATTTGCCTAAATAATTTTTTGCTGGGTATCAATTTCTTACAATTATAGCGCACTTATTACAAAGGTGCGCATCTTCCCGAAGGAAATTCCTTTGCGTAGACCACCGACCTTGCCATATCTATGCCTCACCACCTTCTTCGCTACAAATCGGAATTAGCCGTTTAGCCTGGCAACTTTCTTAACTTCTTCTTCCCCCAAACATCCCACTTGACGAAGAAACACCACTCACCAATATTCTCCCTCTCCCTCTCTCTCTCTATTTCCTTGTTCATTTTCCCGAGAAATTAATCAGCCGGCCCCCACAACTCTGCATCGTAGTTCGTTCTTCTGAAAGGCAACCGAAATTATGTTTCGTTGCTGCTTCAGAACCCGACGTTATCTTCGGTTCCCTCTTCCTCGTCCATTTTCTTCTTCCGGACCTCCATCCCAAAACTCCGCTCAACCCCCTAACCATCTTATCAATACCCAACAAGTCCCACAGCCGCCGATTCTCCACCGTGACCACGACGCCAACCATCTCTCTCCTCTCCCCACACGCTCCCTCTCTCGCAATTCGGTCCTCGCCATCTCCACTGCCTTTGTTTCCGCTCTCGTCGCCTCCTACGCCCTTCTCTCCTCCGACCACAAGTCCGAACACGAATCCCCCAATCCATTGTACGCCGGCGCCGAGCACGCCATACAGAAGTCCGGCGACTCCTTCAGGAAGCTTTTCCGTCACGTTAAACAGACCGGTGTGGCCGCCTCGATTCTGTGGCAGTCTCTGAGGTCGGTCTTGTCCTCGGCCAACCATGAGGTCCGCTCGGGCTTCGAGCTTAGAGTTGCGGCTCTGCTCGCCGACATTGCCGCCGCTAATGCGTCCCGTAGGGCCGCTATCGTCGGGGCCGGTGGCGGGGCTGTCGTAGATTGGTTGCTCGAGTCGGTGGCGGTGCCCAGGGATGGTTGCGGGACCCAAGCGGAGTCGGCGAGAGCGCTGGCATACTTGATTGCCGATCCTAATGTGTGCACGGCTGTGATTGGGAGGCCTCATGCAATTCCGAATCTCCTGAGGTTCATTTTTTCGTGTCATCCTCAGCGGTCGAAGCAGGTGAGTTGTTTTTTTTGGCTATTTTCGTTGAAATGTTAAATATTCATGTCTATACGTCTAAAGTACTTCCGGGCGTGTGCTGAGTAATTGAAAAATCAACGCAAGTTTGTTAGTTCAATCTTTCACCCTAGTGAAGCTTAGTGAAGTGTAAATTGCATTCTTGACGTTCTATACCTGTTTCATATGCTTTCATGATTCTTTTTAGCGTCTAGAATAGTTGGCGCACTATTCTTCAGGCAGAAATGTTACAAACTGATTGCAGAAACACAAAAGTATCAGCATCATTTTATTGTCCTAAATGAGTGAGGTCGGGTAGAAAATGATTTTATTTTATTTTATTTTGTTTTCTTTTATGACCGTGGAATTGGTCTATATACCGTTACTTCCTTTTTTCTGTTTTAAACAAAGCACATGCGATACTAGTCTTGAATTTACAGCTATCAAAATTTTAGTAGCATATACATTAAATTGGCTTCTATATAAAAGTAAGACCTTGAATTTGTCTGTTTAAGTAGATGAAGAAAAGGGCCAATTTTTTAATTGATAATGTGAGTTGCTTGTTGAGCTTGGGGGTGAATCTCAAATGTGGTCCAGTACTGTTTTTAAGAAATGTTTCACTGGGGGTGGATTACATGGAGAGCCTGGACGAAATCTATTATATTGCACTTCAATCTTCACTGTTCTCCAAGTGAATTCAGCTAATTACCATTCCAGTCATTTCTTTATTTTGTTTGATTGTACCAAACTATCAACCCTATCACAGTTGCCTTGATACTTTGGATCTTCTTTTACAATTGATATATTGCCTATTTTTGGGAGCAGCAATCAAGACGTAGTTCATTCGATGTTTCTGATTCTTTGAAAGGCAGGAGCATGCTTGTGGCTGCCATTATGGATATGGTCACCTCCAGTTGTGATAGTTTAGACAAGGTATCTTTTCAGCCCTCCCTACCAGGGAATGCTGAAACTGGAGATATTGCTGCAGCCCTTCAAGTTGTTGAGGAAGGTGGAATGCATTTGGATGAGCCTGATAGAAAGGAAGATGATGAGGATGGCGGAAATGGACTGGAAGGCATTGGAATTAAAATTCTTGGAGGTACTAGTGTTATGGGACTTTCCAGGAATAGTGGACTTATGAAGTTGGGGCATTGTGATGCTAGTCACGAGGAATCAACTAGGCACACTTCTCAAGTTTTTGTCTTACAAAATAGGCATGATGGTTTACTACTGCAAACGAATTTGGCTTCTGCTGTTGTTCCTGGTCTCTGGGATGATTTGCATTGTGAACATGTTGCTGTACCTTTTGCTACATGGGCATTAGCAAATTGGGCAACGGCATCAGAGGTGAATAGGTCCCATATTCAAGAACTGGATCAAGATGGCCAGGCTGTCATGACTGCTTTAGTGGCACCTGAGAGATCTGTGAAATGGCATGGGAGTTTGATAGCTAGGTTGTTGTTAGAGGATCGCAATTTGTCCTTAAGTGATTCTGTTTCAGATTGGAGTTATAGTCTTCTTTCTACTGTTTCACAGGCAAGTAAAAATGAGGACATTCCTTTAGCCCAGGTTGCTTTGTCTGCTTTTATGGTTTCGGTTGAGAGAAGCCGCAAGGCCAAAAAAATAGTGATGGAGAAAGGTCTTCATTTACTGAGGGACACTGCTAAACGAATGACAATGCATAAGCATGTGCAAGACACATTGGCAAAAGCATTAGAATTGCTTTGTACTGGGGACATGCATTTATCTCTTGAAGAGAGTCAAAAGTGGTCTGGTATATTGCTTCGTTGGGTTTTTGGTAAAGATTCCTCTGACACTGTACGATCATCTGCCGTAAAGATCCTTTCTTGTATTCTTGAAGATTATGGACCATCTACTGTACCAACTTCTCAAGCATGGTTAGCTATTATCCTATCTGAAATTCTGGCTTCCACCAAGACATCATCTGTCAAAGAAAGCAATCAGCCTAAAAGTGACAAAGTCAAGGTTTGAGATCTCGTTTTTAGTTATTTGACATAAAAATGCTGTTGCATGGGAACACTTTGTCTTGTTACATATCCTGAATTCTAATTTGTGGTGGGTTTTATTCAAATGTTTTTGGAAAGTTATTTGTTTTCTCAGTATCTCTCTTACTATTCATGAATTATACTAAATTTTGCAGACTCAAATTGATCAATCTAAGGTTCATTCTGCTGCACAAACTGCTAATCAATTAGCAGGTTCTGTTGTTAATCTTGCTGGAAACCAGCTGGTCACTGGTTCTGTAGATGCGTTGCCACTGGCAGATTTTCTGTCTTTGGAACCTTTCATGGGATCACTTAAAAGTCTTAAAAAAGATAGTTTGGCTAAGTTTGATGCAGCAGATTCTGCATTGGCAACCCTTAAAGGGATCAAAGCACTGACTGAAATTAGTGCTGAAGATTCCACATGTCAGGAAAAGATAACTGCTTTTGGCATTCTGTGCTTGCTGAGACGTTTTCTGTTAAGCGATGATTATGAGAAACTTGCTGCAATTGAAGCTTATGATGCATCTAAAACATTTGAGGCACAGGAACGGGTTCCAAATGGTCCTGGGGAAACAGCTATTTCTGATACAAATGATTCATCTAGTGTCCGTGTTCCGCCCACAGCTCACATTCGTCGGCATGCTGCTCGGCTGTTAACAATCCTTTCACTTCTTCCAAAAGTTCAGAAGCTTGTTCTGGCAGATGAAACTTGGTGTAAATGGCTTGAAGATTGTGCAAATGGAAAGATACCAGGTTGCAGTGACCTTAAGATACAAAGTTATGCTAGGGCCACACTTTTAAATATATTTTGCAATAACCAAGTTGACAGAGACTCTGTAAATAGAAATCATCCCGACACTTCGAACAAAAGCAAGAAATGTCCCCAATATGGTGACATGGTATTTTTAATCAATCCTGAAATGCCTCACTGGAAGTGTCCTGACGATGTAGACGAAGACACTGTTCGAAGGGAGAAATCCTCCTTGGCTGAGGCTAATACAGTTGCCAGTGAGATTACACCTGTAAACCCACCTCGAAATGATGATAACTGCTCTAGTTCTGTTGACGTATCTAATAATGGCTCACAACCAGAACCGCCTTTGCTAGATGTTGTTTTTATTCATGGAATCCGTGGTGGGGCTTATAGGTCTTGGCGCATGGCTGACAACAAATCTTCAACCACATCTGGCTTGGTAGAGAAGATTGATCAGGAAGCAGGGAAGCTAGGAACATTTTGGCCAGGTGAATGGCTTTCATCTGACTTCCCTCAAGCTCGCATGTTTACTATCAAATACAAGGTTTGTTTGAGTTGGATAGTAATTTGATTTTTTCTTTTAACAAAGAAATAATTTTGTTGCTAGTTAGCTTTTGAAAATTTGTGTCCTTAATCTCTTGTTGATTATGGAAGTTTTATTTCTTTAAGTCTTCCTATTTAGCATCTAAAGCACAATTGTTGTTTTGTGCAGACAAATCTTACAAAATGGTCTGGAACTAGCCTGCCTCTCCAGGTTTGACACTTGAGAAGCATCTTTATGCCGTTTGAGTCGTTTGAGGCACATTATGTGGTGTTACTAGGAATTTAAAATATAGGAAAATTATATCTTGTGCCACAAAATACTGCCTTTTTTCAATTTGCACTCTAAGCTGCCAAAACTTGCATTTTATTCACTCTCAGTTAAGACTCGACCATTAAAATTGATGAACAATTGGGCATGTGGTGCAGTCATAACTGTCATATCTTAACTGAAGATGTAAATTTCCATAATTAAGTAGTTAAGTGTGCCAATTGGCAGTTTTGATTGGTTAGAGTTCATATTGCAAAAGGGGTTGTAGGGTAGGGGTTTAAAGTGTCATTTAGCCTACAATATAATTTATATGCAAGAAGTTTGAGATTCTTTTAATTTTGCATGAGTTCTGAAGTTTTGGCTCATCAGATAATTTTGTTATCTGACTTGACCTAAGATAGGTATAAAAAAAAAAATTGATTTGACCTAAGATTACCTGTTTTCATACTTTTTATTAACTGAAATTCATGGAGGGGAATGTTTTCATGACTAAATTATATATCTTTAATGAATGTCATCCTGGTCAATCTAGACCATCCTATGTGATACTATTAATAGTGAAAATGATCTTCAGATTTCCTTTGTATGGACACGTATGGAATCCGCAGTTCCCACTGCTACTTTGCTGTTGACTTATATATAATTTGCTTCCTACTGATGGTTATTTTTATCTGCTTCCGTTGTAAACGTGTAGGAAGTTAGCTCCATGCTATTTGAGAAGCTTGTCGCTGCCGGCATTGGGAATCGACCCGTTGTGTTTGTGACTCACAGGTTTTTTTATGTTTTATTAAGAAGGAGATTGTGGGTTCATGCCAGCCTGTGCACATTCATTTGTTTGCTTGTTCTTACTGTATGGTCTTGACATTTTCTTCATTTTGATTGGTGTTGATGTGTGACATGATTATTTGATTAGGGAGTCTTTCTTTCCCTGTGATTCATTGCATGTTCATAATTTAACTGTGGGTTCTTATTTACATGATGAGAATTGGAAGAAAATTTCAGGAGCTAAGGCTGCTAACTTCCTGCAATTAGATGCACATTATGAAATGTGCACATACGTGCATGCACAAATGAGTCTTGTTTGAAAGTTTCTTTTTGTTTCCCCTTCTTTTGCTGCAGTAACATAACATATTTTAGGGAAGTTTCACATCTAAAATTGATCTTGCTTTCAGATGGGCATCTTTAGTTTTACTTTCATCCTCAAGTCTCCTGTTGATTTATGTCCCAAACAAGTGGATTTGGTGTGGATAATCAATGATAAGTCATTCTAAAAGTAGGTGATTTTGGACTGCTGGATTGTTTTTGCTTTAAAGTAATAAGTTTATGTGGAACTAGTAGAGGATGGAAAATGAACTAATCCTGTCACACTGCTGGAAGTTCTAACTCTTCTAGCGAGAGCAGGATTTTGATTTTACTTCCGTTACTATACAGAAATTTTCTACATATTACATTTCGTGTGTGTATTTGTGTATAATCTATTTTCTAGTGTATTGAGTTTCTCCTGTGTGCAGCATGGGAGGGTTGATTGTCAAGCAGATGCTGTATAAAGCCAAGGCAGAGAATGTTGATAACCTTGTGAACAACACCATTGGAGTGGTATGCTTTCAATCAATATTCTCGCACATTGCAGATCCTTCTATCATCTTTAAAATATTATTTCTATATGATGCCAATGTTTTACCCTGATTTCAGGTGTTCTATAGCTGCCCACATTTTGGCAGCAAACTAGCAGACATGCCTTGGCGAATGGGCCTCGTGTTTCGCCCTGCCCCCAATGTTAGTATATTTTCTTCAGGACTAAACTTTTTTTGTACAAGTTGATCTGAATTGATATTAATAGCATATAGCTTGTATTGTTTCTTAGATAGTGGAGCTAAGAAGTGGGTCTCCTAGATTAATAGAGCTTAATGACTTCTTTCGACACCTTCATAAGAAAGGGATGCTTGATGTTCTCAGTTACTGTGAGGTAGTCCACTGCCAGTTATATTATTGTATTATTCCTGTCTGTCTCTCACTGTAAATTTAAGAGGTAGTTGGTGACTGTTTTGCAGACCAAGGTAACTCCAATTGTTGAAGGTTATGGGGGATGGGCTTTCCGAATGGAAGTAGTACCCATTGAGTCTGCATATCCTGGATTTGGTGAACTTGTTGTAAGTATGACGTTGATAAACATGTCATTTAAAAAAAAAAAAAAACCAAAAAGAAGTGGAAGAAAAAAGAGACTAAAGGCCAAAATAATCGCAGGGATTTTTTAGTTGGGCATGAGTGTGTTTTAGTCTGGACTTTGTCCTGGACACCCGGTGCCAATAAAAAAAAAAATCTTGGGGGTTGAGTTTAAAGTTTCATTGCTATTAGTGTTGGCTGCTCAACATCACTATATGCTCTATGTCCTTCACCTCTAGCAATTGGTCGATACAATCCTCCATTGGTATTCATGTTGTATGTACTTGTCGGTATAGCAGGATTCAGATTTGATCTTGGCCTGCATGAGATTCTTTGTGAATACAGTAGCTATCCATTATATCGAATAAATTTTTGTTTTGGAAGTTTTTCTACTGTATTTTCTCTTTGTACACTCCATTTTTTTTTTTCTGTAAGTTGGCTTGCGATGATGTTCATGGGCGTTTGATTGAGTGTTTCTTGTGCCTATGGGAAGGAAAATGGGTATGTCGAATGCCGTTATTATCAAACTTAAGGCATTTGAGGTAGTAAGAGATGGACGATGGGTGCACATTATTGAAAGAGGGTGGAAGTTTGTGAAAAATCTTTGCTTGGAGTTAGCCGTGGCACGTTGGTTCACCAAAGCTTTGGAGGATTGCCTGAAGGTGGGGAAAGGGAGTTTTATACAGCACATTGGGAAGGAGATAGGGGCTTCATAGCACAAAGGTGTTCTAACTCCCAAGGGGTGTTCATGGCTTTGGTGGAATACAAGCATGGTGGTTGCTGAAATTGTATTCTCATTCTTGAAGACAGAGATGGTAGGGGATGGAGAAAACTGATGAAGGTTTTGAGGGAGATTGGCAGAGAAGGCCGTTTCGTTGGGTCGGCACCACCAGAGACGACGACAGCCCCATATCAACCTTCTGCCTGGTTGTACATGGAGGCTTTGTAGAAACCGATGTTAAATTGTGCTCGAGGACCTGTTAGGTTGGGTGCTAGCTCTGGCCTGCGAGGTGGTGTTGCCGTCTCTGTAGGGGCTCAGTGTAGTGCGGATGGTGGCAGGGGAGCTGTTGGCCTTAATAAGGAAAGTATGCTTCGGGCCCTGATAGAGATGCAATCTCAAATATATAAGTTGTAGAGTAATATTCAAGGGATGATACGGTGCATTGAGGTGGATAAAGGGGTGGGGACGATACGCTGCGTTGAGGAAGTTAAGGGGGTGGGGATGGGCTTGGGTCAAGGGGATGGGCTCAGCAGAGGGACTCATAGGGGAAATTTGGGCTAGGCCTTTTTAAAGGGTTGAGTAAGTTTGAACTAGCGAGTATCCTGGCTTGGTGAAAAGCCTGAAATGGGTGTGGAAGGCTAAGCCCCGAGTTGATGATTTTAGGAGTTTTGGTGTATTGGGTGGCTTGGGTGAGTCTAGCACGACAACGCCACTACTTGACCTGATGGTCTCGAAGGTTGCACAAAAACTCTCGCCAGTCATTGCAGACTCATCTTGTGGTGCGTCAGAAACGTTGCTGTCGACGGAGGTGGAAGAGGGTGAAATCGTTGATCGGGAAGCCGATAAGGGAGAGGTGGTTTTTAATCCGTTCGTGTCTTTGGCTCCTTTGGTTAATGAAGTGCATTCATTGGACCCAGTTCCTCTGTTATTAAAACCCCTTCACCCAATTGATCTTTTGCACCCCGAGATGAACATTTGCTCTGTTTCGGCATTTTCTGGAGATTTACAACATGAGGTTTCTTCTGGATGGGATGTGGTTGAGCCCAATTTACAGTTTGAATTATATGAAGGGGAAATCTTTGATGAGGATGCGGGTAGCCCGATCCCTATATGTACCCTCTCGTCTCATGCTTCAACCAAAAATGCCTCAGATTGGGTTTGAAAAAGGTTGAAGATTTACAGGCATGTATGGGGATATCTTGTCGAGGGTTTGAGGAGCAGAAGTCTGCAGCAAAAAAGGACAGGGAGTTGAAACGTTTAAAATGCTCCATTAATTATGATAATAAGGAGGGAAGTGTGGGGAGGGACAGGTTGAAAGGGAGGGGATATTGGTCATCAAATGAAGCCTAAAATTCTCTCTTGGAATGTAAGAGGGATTAATGATGTCAACAAGTGTCTCCGTATTAGATCACTCCTCCGTAGCTGGAAAATTGATATTGTGTCTTCAAGAAACTAAGCCGAGTTTTATTGATAGAAGCATCATTTGTAGTTTATGGGGCTGTGCTTTTGTGGGGTGGAGTTATCTTGCTTCATTGGGTGCTTTAGGAGGTGTGTTGTTGATGTGGGATAAGAGGGCGGTGGAGTTAGTAGAGGATTGCATTGAGAATTATTCTATGGCTGGTTCTTTTAAAACTATTGAGGATGGGTGGCGACGGGCTTTTGCGGGTGTGTCTGGGCCTAATGTGTTGTTTTACTTGTGGGATGTGCCTTGGTGTTTGTGTGGAGACTTTAATATTGTTTGGTTTCCCAGTGAGAGGGCGGGGGCATCTACTTTATCTGTGGCTATGGAACAGTTTTTGGAGCTGATTTTTTATCTGAATCTTATGGATCTTCCATTGGGGGGGGGGGGTTTATACTTGGTCTAACAATTGAGGGGGGTCAAGGTTGGATAGATTTCTAGTCTCCCCTTCTTGGGAGACTCACCATTTGGATTTATGTCAGAAGAGGCTGCCCCATGTTTGTTCTGATCATTATCCCATTTTGCTTGATTGCGGTGGCTTACTTGGGGGTAGGTGTTATTTTAAATTCGAGAATATGTGGCTTGCAGCTGATGGATTTGTGGAGAAGGTTAGGAATTGGTGGGCATCTTACACCTTTTCTAGAACTCCCAATTTTATTTTGGCAGGTAAACTTAAAGCTCTAAAGTTTGATTTAAAGAAGTGGAATAATGAAATCTTTAGGCATATTGAAGTGCAGAAAAATCTGCTTTGGGATGAGTTGCATGCTTTGGAGGAGGGGGAGGTAAATGAGGAGTCGTTGTCAAGGAAGAATGAGGTAGTGACTGAAATTGAGAAGGTTTTGTTGATGGAAGAAGTTTCTTGGAGGCAAAAATCAAGGTTGCTTTGGTTGAAAGAGGGGGATAGTTGTACTAAGTTTTTTCACAAGATGGCTAATTCACATAGGCACAATAACGCTATTGAGGTACTTCATTTCGATACCAATGTGCTTCACACCCCTGATGAGATTCAGGATCACATTGTGCAATATTATGAAGATCTTCTAATCGAGATAGAGTGGCTTCCTAAGTTGGATGGTCTGAATTTTGACCAGTTGGATTTCTGTGCAGTCAGCTGATTGGAGAGGCCTTTTGAAGAAAATGAGGTGCATTAGGTGGTGAGTGGAATCTGTAAAGATAAAGCTCTGGGACCGGATGGCTTCTCCATGGCTTTTTTTAAGAGTGTTGGTATATAGTGAAAGTAGAAGTTATGCTGGTATTCCAAGATTTTCATTCTTGTCAGAAGTTTGAGAAGTCCCTATATGGTACATTCATTGCACTCATCCCTAAGATAGCCAGTGCTCATGAGTTGAAGGATTTCTGTCTTATTAGTTTGATAGGTGGGATCTATAAAATTATTTTGAAGGTGTTAGCTAATCATATGAGTGCGGTGACAGATAAAATCATTTCTAAACCTCAAAATGCTTTCGTTAAGGGACGTCAAATTTTGGACTCGGTTCTGATTGCTAATGAGTGTTTGGACAGCCGTGTGAGGATAGGTATTCCGTGGGTTCTTTGCAAGCTTGATATGGAAAAGGTATACGACCACATGTGCTGGGATTTTCTCTTTTATATGCTAAGAAGATGCGGCCTTGGGGATAGATGGTGTGGATGGGTTAGACATTGCGTTTTGACTACTCGGTTCTTTGTATTAGTTAATGGCAACTCTTGTGGTTTTTTTCAGAGTTTGAGGGGTTTGAGACAAGGGGATCCGTTATCCCCTTTTCTTTTTTTTTTACTGATGGAAGCATTGAAGCATTGTCTCGGGCCTCAAGGTGAATTTGGACAAGTCAGAATTGGTATCGGTGGGAGATGTGAGGGAATATTAACCTTTTAGTGGATTTTTGGGGCTGCAAAGTTGCTTCTCTTCCAATGAAATATCTTGGGTTTCCGTTGGGGGCGTCGTTCAAAGTAAAAAATATATGGGATGGTATTGTAGAAAAGGTTGAGAAAAGACTGTCAGGTTGGAAGCGTCTATATTTATCAAAAGGGGGAAGATGTTACCTCATTAAAAGCACCCTTTCCAACCTTCCCACTTATTATCATTCCTTATTCCCTTTACTGGTTGGAGTGGCAAACCGGATTGAGAAGTTGGTTAGAGCATTCTTATGGGGTGGCATGGGAGAGGTGAATAAATTCCACCTTGTGAGTTGGCATAGAGTGTGCTGCCTGATTGCGAATGGAGGCCTGGGGGTGCGAAACTTGAGTAATTTTAATAAGGCACTGGGGACTCATTGTGGAGAGAGGTTATTGATCGAAAGTATGGAGGTGATTGGGGAGGATGGTGCTCTAAGGGAAAGTAGGGGATCTTATGGTGTGTGTTTATGGAAATATATTAGAAAGGGGTGGGACAGTTTTGTAAAACAAACTAAGTTTGAGGTTGGAGAGGGTGAGGAATTCGTTTTTGGTTTGATGAATGGTGTGTTGAGAGAGCCCTTCATTCTGTTTTTCCGGTTGTTTTCAGCTTGGCTGGAAATTAGCAGGCTGCTGTTTCAGAGATGTTGGGCCGTGCTAATGGATCTGTGCAGTGGAATGTTACTTTCATCAGAAATGTACAGGATTGAGAACTTAATGAGATTGCAGATTTTTTCAGTTTCTTGTATTCTCTGAATTTAGGAGGAATGAGAGGGATCGAATGTTGTGGAAACACACGGAGAGCAAAACATTTTCTGTTAAATTTTATTATAAGGTGTTGTTCGGCCAGCAGCAATTCCCTTTTCCCTGGAAGAGTCTTTGGAGGGCATCTGTGCCGTCTAAAGTTTTTTTTTTTTCACTTGGACAGCGGCACTTGGGAAGATTTTGACGATTGACAATTTGAGGAAACGTGACATGGTTGTTATGGAGTGGTGTTTCATGTGTAAGAAAAATGGTGAATTGATTGATCATTTACTCTTTACATTGTGAGGTGGCTAGGGAGTTATGGGTTGGGGTTCTTAGTAGAGCTGGGTTATGCCAATGAGAGTGGTGGATTTATTAGCATGCTGGAATAGGCGGCACAGAAGCTCTCAGTTGGCAGCAGCATGGAGGATGATTCCTTTATGTATTATGTGGTGTTTATGGATAGAAAGGAATGATTAGTGCTTCCAACGATAAGGAGCAAACTGTTGAGGATATCTGAAAATTGTTTGTCTTCTTTGCTGCAGTGGTTCTCGGCTATTGTCCTTAAGGGAGGAAATGCTCACGAGTTTTTTGTTTTCTTTTCAAGTTTCTAGAATGTAATTATGTGCCTCTTTTGTATACTTCCTGTGTACATGGGCTACGCCTAGTTTCCTTAAATAAAGTGTTTCTTACTAATAAAAAAAAAAAAAATTTGTTTTGGTAGAAAGGAGAGATGGTTGGCATCTCCTGATGGATGGGAACAGCCTTCGGGCTTGCCTATTACCAGCATATCCAGTTAAGACTACCTACTTAAGTGGATCTTCTAACCAATTTAAATTTATTCATAAAAATTTGAACAAATTTAAAAAACGAAGTTTTTAAAAGGCAAAATTCTTTTGATCATTCTTGCATGTTCTGTAGATTGAATTCCCCCAAACATGATTATTTCTTGGGTAGTGTGTTTTACCAAAGCATTGATAAATATGTTGAAGAAGCTGTGTTATGATGAGTTGCAGACGGTGTTGTGTTAATTCAAAATTTCTACCAAACGGAGATGAAATCACATGTAGGATGAAAATATTGGTAGGATGCATCCACTGCTGGTATTGCTAAACATTTTCTGAGATGATGGGTTAGAGGATTGATCTGGGCCAGATGTTGCCATCTTTTATTATGTTTAAAGGATTTACCTCACATGCTTCATTTGGTTTTAGGAACTTGGCTTCAAATTCTTGCTGTTTAAACCTGACAAGCATGAATCTGCTATCTTCTTTGGCAAGCTTGCTGTTTACCACGCTTCCTCTTCATCATTCATTCTCTTATATATTTATATCTTTCATACAGGTTTTAGAGTCAACCGATCATATTAATTCATGCAAACCGATCAGCCGCTCCGATCCTTCATATAAAGACACACTAGAGTTTTTGCGAAAGATGAAAGCCCGTTGTACATGAAGAGATACTTTTGTTATGAATTCTTTGCATAAAATTTGCCAAAGTGACCATGGCCAATTTCTGGAGCTGGGTTTTGAATGTAGTATTTAACACATTTAAACACAAGCATAGAAGCTGCAGAAGACAAATTTTGACAGTTCTGATTACAATTCATCGGGCAAGTCTGGCAGCCTGTTTTTCAGAATACTCGAACCTCCTCAGATGATGCCCTTGGACATGGTGTTGATAATCATTGTCCAACACACAGCATTTTTTTTAACTAATTTTTTTGTAAATAAATCATCTGTTCAGAATCTCAGATCAGTTTCCTCTGTTTTTGTTTTCTTATTAGTTTTACTACTGTCATTACTTTGGTGGTGCATCTGTGTGCTTGCTCCACTCCTAAGTTCCTAACGGTTCATTTGTTTTATTCATTTTTCCTTTGTAATTTTTCTCAACTCATATCGGCAAGCCTACTTTGATTAGGTATACAAAGGAGGGGCATGTACTTGAAAAGAGAGAGCAACAACTAACAAGGCTCGTGCTTATTACTTTGGTGGCAGTGTAGTAAGTGACTACGATCTTAACCTAGTGTTAAAAAGAAAATGCAACCCACGAGCAGATAATGCCTAATATATCAGTCAAATATAATTTTATTACATTAGCTAATTGAGTAATGTGAGATATAAGTTGTGAAAGTCGAGTGCACGCCATTTGAAAAATGTAAGAGAAATATGAGATTAAAAAATTAATTATTTTTTGTGGTACTCTTTTTTTATAAGTGAACTCTACGGAACTTGCAACGATCTGTTTATACTAATTTTTTAATAAAATATTAATATCTTCTAATTTCAAACAAAATTTAAAAAATAGTAGTATTTTTATTAGAGTTATAAAATAGAAGAATTCTATTCATAAATTATTATTCATTTTTATATTTTTAGTTTCTTTTTTTTATGGAATTTGTGAATGTTATTTTTAATATATAAAAAGTATTTTTTATAAGATGTGAAGTGTGAGGTAATTACAATTGATCAGAAAATTTTTATATTAAATAATATTTTAAATTTTATTAGGAATTATGTTTTCTGGACAGAAACCTCGTCTAGCGCAGCCCAACTCAAACACCAAGAAAGAGTAGTCCACGATACGTCACAGAACATAAAGCTCGAAATCGGAGTAAATTCACATCGAGTCCGAGTAGACGTTAGCGTTTTGCCCTGAGAGTGCGGGCGGGCACTGTTGGGGAATTTCGGGCTACCATTGTCCCTCTTACCTCCAGAACGATGTCATTGATGGAGACAGCCATTCGACAAGCTATTCTTCTTCCTCTACGACAAATACCATCTCCACCGCCGTTGAGTTCATCGAGAGTTGCAGCGAATTCGATGTACGGGCAGAACAAGCAGAAGATGGGGACTGGAAGAGCCCTAATTTTGTGTTGCTCTGATTCCTCGTCCATTTCGTCATCTTCTTCTCCCTCTCCGGCGATTGCAATTACTAGTGCTCCACCGGTGAAAAGGAGGAGGAAGAGGTACAGGAGGCTGTACCCAGGAGAGAGCAAAGGCATTACCGAAGAGATGAGGTTCGTTGCCATGAGACTCCGAAGAGTTAACAAGGGCAGCAGCGATGACGATGACCAAGATTCATCTAGTGAAGACAGTAAAAAAGGGGAGGGTAATTTGGCATCAGATGATGATGATGGTGGGGTTGGTGGAGCGACATGGGAGCCGACCTTGGATGGGTACCTCAAGTATTTAGTTGATAGCAAGCGCGTCTTCGACACTGTGGAGCGCATCGTCGATGAATCCAGTGACGTTGCCTGTGAGTCCTTTTATTTTGAACTTGCATATGCTAGTGGTTTTAGCCAATATGATGTAAGGTTTGCTTGTTATCATCCTGGAGGGTTATGGATTATCATATGCCTCCTTGGTTAAGCAGAGCAATCTAGCTTTTAGAGGCTTATATGAGTAGTTCTTTTCGGAAGGTATTTTGCCCTGTGGGTAAACGTAATGGGAATTCGTCAAAACCTTGTGAATGTGACTAAAACGGGGATTATGTTCTGTTTCTCTACTGCATTTCCGTTTCGAATCTCTAGGCAATTAATGACACTACAGCATAAGCGTAGGTGGTTCTTAAATGTTGTGAGAATAGTTGGGTATTACTTATGTATACGTCCTGTGTACTTGGCAATGCCTTTTGTTATGAATAATGCTTCTTCATTACCTATAAGAAAAATAAACTCTTGTGAAAATCTAATGCCTGATTTGATTACAGACGCCTATTTCCGAAAAACTGGATTGGAACGATCAGAAGGTCTTGCAAAAGATCTAGAGTGGATTAGACAACAGGGATTTGTGATTCCTGAACCTAGCAATCCGGGAGTTTCTTATGCCAAGTATTTAAATGAACTTGCAGAGAAGAGTGCCCCGTTGTTTCTTTGCCATTTCTACAATATATATTTTTCACATATTGCAGGAGGACAGGTGATAGCACGTCAGGTACGTGTGAATTTATGTTCTTAACCATACTTCTAGTTTCGGGAATATCTGGGGATGTTCCTGTATTGAATAAAACTATGGACTGACACTTGTGCACTTCTGACTCTGACCTTATGCAATCATTTTCGACTCGGACTCTCATACGAGACTGAACCTTTTAATTGCTTTTTCTTTGTAGTCTTTGTGTGTGTACATCCCAAAATCATATCCTAACATTCAGTTAAGCAGGCTACGCCTACCTCTGTATGAAAGACAATGAAAGTAGCATCTATTTCTTTTCGCAGGGTGGGTAGGCCTATTCTCTCTTCCTTGGTGTTTTTCCCCTGCTCTGTTGGATGCTCATGATCAAATCAGAATGTCACGTGCAGAAAATTCCATTAGAAAATGTGCTGACTTTAAGATACATTGTGCAAAAAATTGAAATTGGATAAGAAAGTCACCTGCTCCAACTGGATTAAGCAAAGAAAAAAAATGGAAAACCATATTAAATCAACCAACATTGATTGCGAAATGCTACCCATGGTGAGATAGAACTAAAAACTTCTGAATATTGAAGAATGAATCTGTGAATCTTTACCTTGGATCTATATATATGTTGCTTCGCATTTTTTCACTGGAGGAATATGGTTACTTCCTGGAGATCATTAAACAATTTATGAGGAGAAAAATGAACCAAAAAAAAAAAGAATACAAGTATATGTGATGGAATTTATGGATGACATGGTCTCTTAATAGGTTACAGCATTTTGATTGTCTTCAGAACTAAACAAATAATCAAATCAAGGTGTTGAAAATAATTACAGGCTTTGGACAGGGTTGAGCTCTTTCATTTGTCTGGCGTTGATACATGCTTGATTTTTTACTGGAGTTTATCTCCTTATGGGCATTCAATTTTGTGGATGTGTAAGACCTATCAAAAAAAAATTTTGTGGATGTGTATGATCCCAATGTTACCTTTTCTCAAATTTTAAACAAGTCCTTTGTTGACTCTTATGCAATTGCTTAATTTTTAGTTTATGTGCATTTCTTTTCACTGAATGTTTGGTGGATAGCGTTAATTTAAACTTTGTAATTAAGATACATCTCATGCTCATGAATATATATGTAAATATATTTACTGATTGGTTATTAGGTTTCTAAGAAGCTCCTGGAAGGAAGGGAGATGGAGTTTTACAGATGGGAGGGGGATATGCCAGGGTTGATGAGTGCCGTCCGTGAGAAGCTGAACATGCTTGGAGAGGTTAATTCCAATGCCTGTCATGCCTAATTGGTTTGCATTAGCTTTAAGTAGGTAGATTTCTTTATTTTTTGGTTGATGTTTGAAGTTCTTCAATGCAGCACTGGAGTCGTGATGAGAAAAACAAATGCTTAAAAGAAGCAACAAAGTCATTTCGGTTTTTGGGGCAGATTGTCCGCTTGATCATCTTATGAACATCTTAAAGTCCACAGATGATTGTTTGTGAAGAGGTTATGTTTCAGCTTTTTTTTTACTTGTTCAGAATAGATATCCTGCGCATCATTTAAATGACTTTTATCATGCTTTATTGCCTTCAACCCTTTTCAATTAGCTTGATAACCTAAGTTATTCCATCAAAAAGAGCTTGATCTATCGATCCTAGAATGCATTTAGGCGTTCTTTTGTATAGCTCTTGTGTACACGGGTTATGCCTATTTCATTCGTTTGAATAAAATTTACCTCTTACTTATAAAAAAAAAAAAGTTATTCCATAAAAAAGTTATATCAGATTGCATTTTTGATTTCAGTGTACAAGAAAGCTTCTTCTGAATGGCTCCTGGTATCCTCTTTGATTATTGAAGTTATATCTATTGTATCACTACCATGTTGACTACTGAGACAATTCTCTTTAGTATCAGAACCACCATATAATTTTGACCAGCAAGTTCTCAGTTAAGTCTACCGTAAATCATTAATAATATTTTATCTAATGGACTAAAGGGAGAAAAATCCTGTTGTTTTGAACTAAACATTTAATGGGTTTATAATGTTGTACCCCAAAATCAACAGGAAACATACATGTTCTCTTGTAATTGAGATGTACCTTTTTGCCATTCCATCCCTACGTTTTTTTTTTTTTTTTTTAAAGAGTCGAGGTCACCTGTCCAATAGTGACTACTTCTCAATTTTATTAAAAAGCCATCACTTATGGCGGAGGAATACCGTGGTAACAAAAAACCCCTAAGATTTTGCAAAATAAACAAAACTCAAGTAGCAACAAATCCTAGAAAAAGAAAAAATTATCAATGCCTAATGTATGGAATGCCAAGCTTGTCCATGCGAATGGGACCCCAAATAATACCTTGTGAGCGGCTAACATCATCAGAATTAACGCCTTGTGTTCCTTGCTTTGCCAAAAAATCTGCCAGCATATTAGCTTCTCTAAATATGTTGAAAACGAACGTTTAACTCACCAACAATTTCTCTCACTTCCTCCTAAAATCCCAAAGAAACCAGTTCTTGCACAAGCCCGATGCCAACCAGCCAACTAACACTCTAGAATCTGATTCTACCAAAATGTCCCTAAACCCCAACTGCCTGCACATCCGAAACCCATTCAGGAGGGCTCTAAACTTAGCAATAGTATTTGTAGCCTGCCCATAATAGTGAGCAAAACCCGCCATAACATTACCTTTAAAATCCCGAATAATCCCCCCCCCCCACCGGACTCACTCAGATTACCGTGAGAACCCCATCCACATTTAATTTAACCCTCCCTCTCTTCGGTGGTTTCCATGCAATTAACTTTATTCTCCTTTGAACAATAGGAATTATCACGCAACCTAACCTCTCTATAACCAACCAATCATGCTCCCCCAAATATCGAAATTTCTTAGTACTACTCGAGATATGATTAATTAAAATTTTAACCGAACGAATGACATCATCAGAATTAAATTTTGTACCTTCCATTTAAGCCGCACACCTTGCTCGCCATAGCGACCATGAGATGATAATAGGAAGAACCCTCGGAAGCCACCCAACCTGTGAAGATAGTGAAGTCCTTTGCCACCAAAAATTCATCATTCCCTCCCAATTTCAAATATGAGCAGTTCTAATGCGACAGGCTTCACAAAAAAATTCCACACTTTTTGGGCTCCTTCGCCCTCACATAAAATATGATGGAAGGACTCCAATTTAGGCTGAACACAACATTTACATTTAGAGACTATAGGAATTCCTAAAAGCTGAACAATGCCATCCACTGGAATTGCTCTCCTCTTCGCACGCCAAACAAAAACTGCCACCTTCTTTGGAATCCCCTTCTTCCACAGCCATGTCTTCCATGGACAACTGTTAGCACGTTGCCGGATTGCTTGCCACGCTGATTTAGTGGAGAATGCTCCATGACGTTGGGTTGCCATACGCACGTATCAATTCCTGCACGAAGTTTAACACTTGCAGCACAAATTTTCCTGCACTGTTCAGACGGAACCAAGTCCCGTAGTTTGTCAATAATCGGTCCATTTTTCGTAAACATGTTTGCCATCCTCAAATTCACGTCCCCCACTACTGGAACCGAGGCAATCAACGCCCCATCCCCAATCCAGTTGTCAAGCCAAAACCGAGATTGTCCATCCTGAATAATCCACTTCAATTTTTCTAGCACCTTCGGCATTAGATCCATTATACCCTTCCAAAATCGAGATCCTTTCCGTAGCTGCATCACAGAAAAAAGATGAGAATTTCCAATGTCTTTTTTAGTAACAAAACTTGACCACATTGACTTCTCCTGAATAATTTTTCAAGCAAATTTCATAAGCAAGGCTTTTTGGACCTCATGAAGATCCCGAATTCCAAGACCACCATCTTCTACCGGCAAACAAATTTTCTCCCAAGAAATCCACTTCCTTCTTCAAGACTCCATCGAGGAGCCCCAAAGAAAATCTGAAAATATTTTCTTTAGTGCCAATAACACACCTTTAGGATGACTTAATACCGAGAGCAAATGGATAGACATACTATTTAACACATGTTTGAGTAGCACGATTTTACCTCTGAAGGAGAGAGTCTTACTTTTCCACCTAGCCAGCTTCGTTTGAATTTTAACCAAGAGCAGATCAAACATACGGATAGTTAATCTACCCACAAATAAAGGGGCACCCAAATATGTGCATGGCCATCGACCTTCCTTAAATCCTGAAATAAACTTTAAACCATTCTTCCGTTCAATCGAAATAGAGGAGGAAAAAAACAAGGAGGACTTACTCGAGTTCATCAATTGACCAGAAATCCTTTCATAACAGTGCAAAACTTCCATAAGCCTTCGAATAGAAGACTTACCCCCATTGGCAAAAGTCAGAATATCATCTGCATAAAACAAATGAGAAATCATAGTACCTTCACTAGGATGGACAGGCTTAACTCAAACCAAACTGAATTCTTTTCAAAGCATTCGAGAAAGCACCTCTTTAGACAAAATAAATAAATAAGTGGAAAGAGGATCACCTTGTCGTAACCCCCACGAAGGCTTGAAAAAACCTTTAGAGGCCCCATTAAGCATCGCCGAGTAAAAAGGAGACGAAACAACATTAAAAACCAGATTCCTCCAATTATTAGAAAATCCCAACCGTCGTATAATCTCAAGAAGAAAGCTCTAGGTAACTCGATCATATGCTTTAGCCATATCAATTTTCAACATTACATTCCCACCTCTCACTCTCCTATTAATGCCTTGAACCAATTCTTGGGCCAACGAAATATTTTCAAAAATATACTTTGACCCCAAATAAATGCTGCCTGCTCAGGAGAGATAATTTTATCCAAAATAGGAGCCAAACGAGACAACATAATCTTTGCCATAATTTTATAAACTACCGAGCAAAGACTAATCGGGTGAAATTGGCCAAAACCCAAAGGCTCATCAATCTTTGGAATCAAAACCAAATTTGTAGCCCCTAAGTATGTAGAAAACCGGTTGGCCAGAGAAAAAATCTTGAGCCATCTCCAGAAGGTCATCTTTCACCACATCCCAAGCTAACATGAAAAAACTGGCTAAAAAACCATCTGGGCCCAGGCTGCTATCTACAGGAATAGACCATAAAGAGCTCTTAACCTCCTCCATAGATGGGATAGCACATAAAGATTCATTCTCATCATCTGAAAATATCGGTGTGATTAATTCAAGATCTTCGAATTCCCTCTCCACATTCGACACTGATAGAAGCTAGTGGAAAAAGCCAACCGTCCCCTCATGTACCTCCTCTTCTGACCCCAGAACACACCAATCATCAAGCTGCATCCTTTCTATTCTTTTATTTTTCTTTTTAACTCTCATAGAAGCATGAAAGAAATTGGTATTAGCATCCCCCTCAGTAATCCATTTAACTCGAGATTTTTGGTAGGCCATAACCTCCTCACGATGGACCCATAGCAAGTGATCTTGCTTCCATTTCAGGAAGTCATTTTCCATCTGTGCCAAATGCTGAGCAGTCAACTCCAATTCCAGCTCAATAATACGTGATTCCAGCGCTCTTAGTTTGACCTCCACTTGGCCAAATGACTCTCTATTCCACGTTTGAAGAGCACCTTTGAGCCTCTTCAATTTTCTACTGATCCTCACCATAGCACACCTTTCCACACTTGTGTTCCAGATCTCCTTCACTAATGGAAGAAAACCCGCATGAGTTCCCCACATTCGAAGGAACCTGAAAGGCCGAATAATTGGCTTCCGTTCTCTAATAAGTTGCACCAAAATTGGGGCATGATTCGAAGAAGTCCGAGACAAATATGAAACCTTAATTACTCCAAAGTAACTAGCCAATTGTAAGTTCACAAGAATATGATCCAACCGTGCCCAAATTCTCCTCCCCCCTAGGCAACCATTACACCACGATAAGCGATTCCTGTCATACGGAAGATCCACCAAAGCACCATCATGAATACATTGATTAAATTCCCTTTATACCCGGGTTGCCTGCAAGAGACCACCCACCTTTACTATCATCCCGAATAATATTAAAATCCCCCCCAATGAACCATGGAAGTCCACAAGAGTTTTGCATTCTTAGAAAATCCCAAAGCTCCTCTCTTTTAGCTCGAAAGCAACTCGCATAAACAAATGTTGTGACAACCCAGCAATTACCATGAACAAACCACCCACTAATTGCTTGATCTATCATGGCGAGCAACTCAACCTGAAGACCAACATCACAAAAAATCAAAATCTCCCCCCCCCCCGGTTGCATTATTCAAAAAGGATGGCAACTTCATCCATCTCGCCCATCTACTACATTTATTCGAAGTTAAGAATGGTTCTAAAATAGCCACCACAAAAGGTCGACTTTTATTCAAAATGCGACGAAGCCTACTCTTCGACGAAAGAATGCCCCTAATATTCCAAGTAAGAATGTGCACCACAACCTAAAGTAATTTTTTGGAACGTGTGCGACGCTTCAGCACTATGACTGATTTTGCTCTTCTGACCACCCCCTTCATTTTTTTCAGCGAGATATGCATGTCAGGATCTTAATCAAACGACTTAGCTGCAAGCTCATGCAATTCTTCCTCAGATTCACCAAACGACCCACCTCTACCCAACTCATCCACATCTTCCGTAGCAGATTCCATCCCTACCTCACAACAGACTTTACAATTCTGTTGTAGGTGTTGCGAATGGGCTTTTACCTAAGGCACACCTCCTCTATTGTTTTCTCTTCTTCTGTTTTGATTTTTTATATTTTCCCATCTTAGGGTTAGCCTCAATAGACAACCTTTTTGGCTATTACAGCTCTCAAAAGATGGTGGAGATTTGATCTTGATCTTGCCCTCGATGGTGATATCTATATGTACCAATTCAATTTTTGAAACTAGCTAGGGAAATGTGAATTTTTTTTTTTTTTTTTGTGCCATTGTTGCAATATGGTATACACGACACCTAAGCCCCAGATTCTTATCCCAAAAAGAGCCTAGCTTTATTATTGTTCACCTTGATATAGGGCTAACGTAACGTATCATATCAAGTTAGGTTAGTTTGTGGGCATATTTTTATGGAATCTCTTTGTGCCTAAAGCATTTTTTATTATATATTGTCCAAAAAACATAGCTTATATCCTCATTAAGATAATATCTTTGGGCAATGCTTACAGACTCCTCACATGAACTATATTTTTACAGTTCACTTTAGGGGTTTGGTCCCGTGTCCGAATCATTTCTGAATCCCATCGCTTCAGCCTGAGATAGCATGCCATGAAAATAGACATTACCGCTTCAAGTACATACTATATGATCTCACGCTAGAATCTGACTGGCGCTTAAAGAGATTGGCATCTCACCAATTCGGACACAAAGGTGGAGGCTGGAGCCACACTAATACAAAATATGTCACTTGAGATTGAAGCTCTTTATATCAGAACATGAAGAGTTTATTAGACTCCATCGTACTCCTAGTTGACAAAAGGTAAAACAAGATAACTTTGAGATAACAACGACCAAAGGTGAAATAAAAGTACGATTAATTAAGTTGCATGTCTGGGTTTGCATGAAAGCTCTGTATAAATATTGAGCTGATCGACTGGACATCATTTATAGAACAAGTACTTGTACCATAATTATGAGGTCGGTTCTTCTATTTAATTGGTACTAGGCTGGCCTATTCTCTCTTCCAATGACGAACTGGTCAATAATCTTCACACTTTCCAACGGGTCCTTGTACAAATTAGAATCTGCCATCCATTTGCTGGGAAACCATCTTTTGTGGCTCGATCGCTTTTGGTCAATCTTCTTCTCCAGCTGCCGATCAGGGTCCTCCTTCCATGCCTGTGGCACCTGCATGATCAACATGGGTTGTTGCCAATTACAAAGAAGAGAATCGAAGGCTAGTTCAATCTTTCCAAGAATTCTGATATAGTTGCTTGATGTCCAACATGCAGTTTGCAAGAAGCATTAGAACTATATATTCTCCAACCCCTGGTAAAATAGAAGTTGGTGCGGGAAAAATTATGGTCCGGGAAGTGAAAGGGGTAAGTGGAAATTTCATTCATAGGGAAAATTAGTAAATAGTTTTGGAGTGCGAATGAAATAGTACTATTAACGTATCACAACACACCACAACATTAAAAATAATTGTGTAAGCATTCATTTTTAATGACATGGCATCCTATGAGCTACATCTCTGTACCCCAGAACTATTTAATAATTACTCCATTTACAAAACACTATACTAAATCAAAGATTCAGGGCAATTTAAATAAATAAACAATTTTCTTCTAAGTAGGACAACTATACTAATTTCTCTACTCTATTTACTTGTTGTAATTGATGTATATCAGTTAGTATTCCTGATTTCTTTTTGTATTTTTATTATTTTTCTAACTTCATTCAACTATAAATAGTGTCTTCTATTGCATAGTTTGATTTACAAAAATACAAGTTATTATCTCTCAATTACATTTCATTTTGTTATTTTTTTATTAGCTCCGAACGTTTGGGAACAATGGGGTCTTCTAAACTTTTGTAGTTATGTTGGCTTTTGATAGACATGGGTGCTCTCTAGACTGCTTGTACTCCCATTTACTATGATAATCGTAGTGCTTTTTCATTTTGCTCATAAGGATGTTTTGCATGAGTGCACCAAGGATATTAAGATTGATTGTTACTTCATTTGACATCATCTTCAATAAGGCACATTACTTCTATGTTCCACTTCATTAGAAGATCATATGGCAGGCATTTTCACGTAGTCCTATCGACCTGGTTGGCAGCACAATCTTATTTTCAAACTCCAGATGGCATCATCATCACTATTCTAAGTTTGAGGGAGTGTTAAATGTTACCATACTTATGATAGAATATATTCATGATATTCTAGCATATTCTCTATCATATTTAGCTTATTATAAATCATGTAAATCAATTAGTATCTTTGACTTATATTATTTATTGTATTTTCATTCTTTCTCTAGCCTTATTCAATTATAAATAGGACATTTTATTGTACAACTTGATCATATATAGAAATACAACTTGTTCTCTCAATTACCTTTCAATTTGTTATTTATCAAGAAACAACATTTTGTTTCATGAGATTGTTATTTTTATAATATATTTTTCCATGGTAGGGTTTTACTATCCAAGGGTACTTTTTATAGGAATTCAATTAATAAGAAATTAGGTTTTCATACGGAAGATAAAAGTTACAAACACTAAATAGATTTTGAAACGCGCAGAAGTGAATCATTAATATTAACGGCCTCTTTACCTTGTCAACTGCAAGGGTGAAAACTTCAAGATCACCATTAGCTTTTATGTGAAATCTTGTGAAGCCCTTGTAATCAGCAATCCTAAGAGAGGAGAAGGCTTCGTTGTAGTGCAAGTTAAACATGTTGACGCAGATGCATAGGTAGAATCCAAACACATAGGAAACTACAAAGGTCGACAAGGGCCAGAAATAAAGGAAGACTGAACCATAATAAAGAGTTGTCTCAAATCGAGAGAGAGACGCCATCCCATTCTTGCAAATATTGCTCCGCGTGACAACGATGAACTGATATTAATCCAAATGAATGTGTCTTAGTAATGAAAAAGAGGAAGCATCATCGATTTCTTAAACAGGAAGGAGAGCTTCTCTTACCTTTGGCACATCAAATGGAAACTTGAGATTGATCTCGACACACCAATGATAAAGCTTGCGAAACCACCACTTGTGTATCCCGGCTCTTGTGCCATTTGTAGAAGGAAAGTGACTAATTTCAGGGGATTCGTAATGCTGGTACTGATCATGTGTAGAGTGTTCATAACCTGGTTATGAAAAACAAAATTTGTTTAAGGAATAAAAATATTCATTCTCTCTTTCCTAATTTTCTCAAACAACTGATTAGGAAACTAGTGCCTATGGCTTTTAAAATCCCAAATGGTTATTAAAATATATTTTTACGTATGAAATGATGAAACCTTATCACATAAACCGAGATTTTATGTATGAAATGACTAGTTTCACAGATTACAACGTATGTTGAAAATTTTAATTTATTAAAAAATTAATTAATCTTTTCAAAGAATTGTAAAATACAATTTTAGTAAGAAAAATAATTTTTACGTTTAAAAATACTAATATTTTTATAAAAAAGACCACTAAAGCCGGGAACTTTATGTGGCAAACACCACGCGCGAGCTGGTTGCTTCTTTCCTTTTTTTTTTTTAAAAAAAAATTTTAATATTTTGTACGTACAAAGTCTATTGTTTGTATTTTAAAAATCTTAATTACTGTTTAAGATAAAAAAATTAAATTAAATTCTTGTTTTGAAAAAATTAAAGTGAATATTTTTAACTAATCCAAACCATAATGGACTATTTCAAAACAATTGCACAATAATAAGTACTTTTAAATCTAAATACAAGGTGTATTTGGACAAAAATTCCCTAAAAGAAACATTTCATCTGGTTCGATCATTGATCGTAGAGTTGCTTGGACGTCGATTATAATGCAGTTCGACTTTGAAAAATTATATATATATATATATATATATATATATATAACTGCTAGGGAAATCTACCTGAAGTAGTTGCTGATGATACTTTATGGCGGCTAAGCAACTCAAGACCCAGTTCCAACGCCAACATAAGAATTAGAGCTGCAACTAGGTGCGCAGAAACGTGAAGAATTGCCATGACTGCCCTTTTCTTCCATGAAACTTTGGAGGGTGCAAGTGCATATGCCAGAATTAGCAGAAGCATAACGGCTCCTAGAGAAACGTAAGAGTGTTCCAGCATGTATATAAAAGCATTCCACAGCGTACAGAAACAAGTCCTCAAGAAACCCAACGTGGAGTCTACTTCAAAGATGTGATGAAGTTCACACTAGGCCCAAAAAAAGAAGAGATCAGTCATATGGATAAGTACTCTTAATAAATTGAGAGAGAGAGAGAGAACAAAGATGTCCTAATTAATTTAGGGCAAGCTTTGTTTATAAGTACTTTTACCTGTGGGAACACGGAAAAGGCCAACATATAGTACATAATGCCACCAACATAATCAAACTGCCAATTCTCCCTTTTAAAGTTCAGAATATTTTTAAATCCAAGCTGAAGTAAATGAAAAGGAAAGTTATGACCAAGAAACAAAAGATAAAATTTTTATGAAACTTGAGATTGGTATTGACAAGGGTTCCGTGGAAGAAGTAGAGAAAATTACCCTCCTCGACCTTTTTTTGTCAGGATAACTAGCTCCGCACCCATAGGAAACTCCATGAGATTCCTTAAAATCAGCAAATACATGGGTGGGATGGGCAAATGCTCCCCCACAACCATTTACAAGCAAATGTTGTGCATAAATTGAATCATTCGATTCAACTATTGAGTGGCGCATATAGTGATGTATGTCCCCTGCAATTCGAAGCTTACACCTTTCTTTCAAAGTTTTGCATATAAGATTTGAGAGATTCTCTTTGTCGACATCTGCTCCACCTTCATACCAATCAAGAAGCCAGTCTGGTTGGTGCGTCATAACGATCACACAATCATTGGGTTCGATCTTAATTACACATGGTTTAATAATAAAGATATTTAGTTAGCAAACAGAAGATTCAAGAGTGTTACGAATAGTCGAATACAATACAAATAATTAAATCTACTTTTTCCCATCAGCTTATTTGGGAGAAGTGGTGATTTCACATGAGTTCAAACCCTGACTTTACAATTTACCCTATTTAATTAAATATTCTATTGATCACCCACACCCCCATGTGAGAAGAGGGTGTTAAGAATATAATACAAATAATTAAATCAACATCTTTCTATTTTTTTGTACATTGTAGGGTCACCTCCCCCTTCCCGGCCCGCTTGTGGTAGGACTTCTAACCTCCTAGTGGTGTTTCGGGATGGAGATCCTCACCCAAGGGGTAGATTTAAGGGATAAACAGTGATATTTTACATTGATCAATAAGTGTAGTTGGTTCTTACATGTAGGTTTGGGAGGGAGAAGTTATTGTTCTTTATAATTATTTCAATGGCACTTCAATTAAACCATTGATTAGTCATTTTAGAGTTTAAGATAGATGCGGCTTAGCAATCCTAGCCAGTAATGTAAGACTTCAGCCGTGCCACCTTTTAACAAGGAAGTTATACATGTAAGAACCAGAATGATGTGCAAATAAGTGTTATACATTTCAATTAAAATATTACAGGTCTACCTGTCTTAATAAATAAAGCACACTTATCCACAAAAATATACCAGCAAATTTAATAAAAAGAAATACATGGCTGGTGACTGCCCACTTGCAGGCACTCTAATTGTAGGCCAAAAGAAAGAACCATTGAAGCTATAACTTCCAATTCTATGTAAGAGATGCATGCATATTGTGCACTACTAAGTATATATTTAGGCAGCTGAGAAATTAAAATAATTCCCAAACAAAGAGAAAGAATAAAAAAAATACCTTGATTTTTGAAAAGAATTGGAATTGGTAGGCATCGATATCACCATCCAGTGCAAGATCAAGACCAAATATCCACCATCTTTGAGGAAGTTTCAAAGCGAAATAAGTCGTCTTCTGAGGCATAAACCACCCGCCCAACCACCTCTTCTCGCATATATACTTCGTAAAGGTACGAAGACCATCAAACCAATCTGTTACTCCAAAATTGAGAAAATAATATAGAAGAATGACAACACAGCTTGAGGTTAAAAAACACCCTCCATGAATGACAAAAATTACACTTAGATTGTATATATATATGGATGAAAAGAAACCCTCTTTTTTGTGGCTAAACTGACACCAACCATGATTTCCGGGAATAACGAAACATTGAGGTCTATCACGATGATCCTCCTCATAATTGACAGGCGGCTCAAGAGCATACTCGAAAGGACGAAGAAGGCGCTGTTCATATGTAGACTTTGACGGATTAGGATACCTGTAATACAAGAAAAATTCAAATAAAACCAACAAAATATTTTGCAACATATTTGATTAAAAAATTTTCTTGCAAAAGAGATTTTGAATTGGATGATTCTCAACGACGCGACGCCCTAACAAAACACCAAACCTTGGCCAACATAAAACTCTTCTAGTTATCTTTCTTTTTTTGTTTTGAAGAAACTGGTGTCTCAACCAGCTAAAACATGGATTCTGCAGATTCTGAAGACCTTATGATCTAGAAATATCATCAACTTACGCAAGATCCCCTCCAATGAGTAGCAAGTCTCCGCGTTTTAAGATACGGCTAGCAAAACAAATGTGAGGCTCAGCAAGTAGCCGCGCCACAGTATATGTTGAATTCCCACCATCACCAGTATCAGCCATGAAGTCAAACCACAGCTCTTCATTTCCACTACTCAAATCATGCAACAAATTCTCTTGTTGATCAGCTCCATTTTGGGCATGATTCATAGCTGCCTGAATATATATGGGGGAGAGTGATGTTGATGCTTACACAAAGGTTTAAAGAAAAAAGAGTAATACTATATAAAAGTCCAAGTGTACATACAAGTTATTTGAAAAATAAAAAAAGTGGGATGATCACCATAAAAAAATATTGTTTTTTATTTTATGGATCCTACTTTTTATTTTCATATTGATATTACTAGCGATCCATTAATATTAGATTGTAGTTTTATGTATACAAGCACACATACATGCATGCATACACTAATATACAAAATATATATAGAAGATAGAATTATTTTATAATCTAGAACAATTAATTATTTCACGTCAGAGTAAATTCAAAAGGAACAAGTACTTGTACCTGCAAAATGCGCAAGTCAAAGCGACCTTGGAAGATATTTACTGACACCATGAGGTCATATATAGTTTTGTATAGTTCAGCTGATGTTCTGCATACGCGCAATACTTAGCCACCACCCGAACAAAGGCCACTGAGTGACAGAAAGGAACTGTTGCTAGGGCGCAAACGAATTAGAAAAGATGGCATAGATATACGTACCCAGAATACCAGAGAACCATTTTTAAAAAATCAGGCCGCGAATATGATCTCTCCCAGGACCTGGAAAACTGAAGAGCTTAGTGGATGATCATTGGGAAATACGGCTTTAATTACATTCTAATTCTGGTCACACATATATAACAATTATAGTCTATAGAACATGCTTTGCACATCAGTACTCACAATGATAGTTCCATGCGGATACAATAGATCGCAATGAAGTGAAAGCAATGAATTCCGACGAATGACATGATATCCATGTAAAATGTTTGACTAGGTTGATTTGTAAGACGTCCCTGTTAAGAGAAGAAAGAAAATATGTAAATGGTAGAGAAATCAGATATAAACAGATATATATATTACGATCACAGACCAAAGAAATGCAACTCGCTAGGCTTGTATTTCAAACTGGTCCTGGATTAGAAGGATTGTACTACCATTAATCCGCCTAGGATTCTTGACATAAATCTAATAATATTCCAAACTTATCAAAGGGGGGTTGTAGCCCTACCTCCAAAGAGAAGAGCAAACCGAAGTCCTTCAAAACATGAAAAATCATTCAGAATTTACATTGTTGCGAGAAAAGAATAAACTAGAAAGGGGAGGGATACAAAAGGACTCAACTGCAGAATGCTCGAGAATCTTCTGCATGTTCAGAAACGTTGGTCTCTCACTACTCTTGGAAAGGTATGGATGGAGATAATAAAAAAAACTGTGGATGACGATAAGTGTCGGAAGACAGGAGGAAAAGCCTATCACGAATACACACAAATCCCATCTTACGATCATGTCCTTCTGCTGCTCAGGAAGGTGACTATACACAACTGATAATGTAAGCCAGTAAAAATACCTGCAAATTAAATATACGTGGTTGCCGATTATACCCACTATATACTCCACTATCTGCATTTAAAAAGTGACTGCCTAATTCCTTGCTATCTTAACACTTACGTACAAGTTGGTAAGGAAAATATCATCTCTATTAATGTAAGCTAATATAGATTATCTCTATGTTACAAATCTAGTTGATAAATAATAAATAATTAAATTTATATTTTTCTCATAAGTTTAGAGTTTTTAGACAAGTAGTGATTTTACCTGATATTATAGTAGATTATATTTTGAGTTTGGAGATTCTGAGTTCTAACCTTGATTCTATAATTCATTTGAGACATGCTACTTATCATCCTCACACCACATACCAATATGTGATTTATTATTTTTGTATTTTATTTAAATACGCATATTTACACGTTAATATATATATTTAAATAAAAAAGTAAAAATAAAAAATCACATTTTTGTGTGTGGTTTAGAAATTAATAAAGAGAATTTTTCTAAAAATATAATAAATAATTAAACTTACCTCTTCTCCTGCAGCTTAATGAATGCACATGTAGTCACGGCAATACACCGTAAACTTAGTCCATGAGAATAAAATATGTAAGGCCTTGTTTGTTTTCAAGACTAAAATTCAAAATTTTGAAAACTTTGAAAACCTCTCATCCCATCATTACAACTTTTTCAAATCCCTATACAAAATAAAATAAACAATTCAACTTTTTCAAATTTCAAAACAATTATAATATTAAAAAATATATTCTAACAATATTTTATTCAACTTTTCAACTTTAATCTTATCTCATCTCATCTCTGAAAACAAATGAAGTCTAAGTCTTCTGTGTGCCCGCTTTTTCTATACACCTTTCATTCCTAACAAAGTATATTGAATAAAAAATCTGTACCTATTGTTTATTTTCAATTTAAATATATAATTAAAAAAAATGCAATCAAAAGGATACAGATAACAGATAACATTTTCTAGCAGATATAGAAAGATCATTAATATAAGAGCGAGAGTAATAGTTACCACTTATTGAACGATTGCAGTGAATACCGTAAGATATACATGGCTGTGAAAATAATTAACAGCAGCAAGAAGGCATGCCTGCAAAGTAAAAGTTTCGGAAGTTACTAACTTCCTCCCTTTTTGATTAACGTTGTAAGATCCATAAGGAATTTATAAGGTCAAAGGTGCAAGCAATTTTCATATTGCTCTTCAGTACTCTTGATCAACATACATGATTTTATGCACATTTTAATTAAAATACATATATGTATTCTATAATTTTTGTATAAATATATATTAATTAACAATGGAAATTAAATGATTTAATAATATTTACCCTTTTTCGAATTGGATATTAAAACTCGGTCGTCGAAATATATCATCGGTCTCCCATTGAATTGTACCTCTCAGAAAAGGAAAAAGGAGAAATTCGATGAACAGAGCCACAATATAATATTCACGAGAACTTAATGTAAATGCGCGTCGATCTAATGGACATTCTTGATCTGCATCGGACCTCATCGGGTTTTTCTGAACCTTCCCCATAGCTGCACCACTGCAATAAACGAAGAAGTACCACCCTCGCCCCCCAAAAAACAAGCTGTCAACACCCTAATTAAGTTCACGTCTAAATGTTCTACTATGAAGGCGAGAAAATTAAGTAGAACGTCATTGGAGAAAGTTGCAGTACCTGCGCACTATCAAGCTGCTGGCCCAGAAATTTAATTAGATCTAGATGAAGACCAATTGTTCGGAGAAAACATGATGATATATATGTATTCTATATAGAACGATTTAATACTGACGTGGGAGCGCAATCTAGCACTATTTTACGTACTGTCCTGATCTTCTGCCGGCATAGAAATTAAAGAAATAACATAGTTTTATTAGAACTCTACGTTCCACACATACATATTTTATTAGATTTAGACTAGCTCAAATATTATCACTTAGGCTCCATTTGGATAGTGAGATGAGATGAGATGGTTTTAGATGAAATTAGTTGAAAGTTGAATAAAATATTGTTAAAATAATATTTTTTAATATTACTATTGTTTTGAAATTTAAAAAAGTTGAACTATTTATTATATTTTGTGTGAAAATTTAAAAAAATTGTAATAATCATAAAAAAAAATACATTAGGTGACTGTTCAAATTAAACATTGACTTAATTTCTAGAAGAAATAGTCTGAGTGATGGGTGGGCAAAGCCAGGGCTGGGTTAGAGGGACGGTGGAGGAAGCTATGTTTCGAAACCCAGGTGGAGGCTACCGAAGCTCACGCGGAGATCGGACGGTGGATCGGGCAACGGAGGAAGAAGAAAAGAAAAAAGAAAAATGAAAAAAGAAAAAAGAAAAAATGAATAAGAAAGTTGAAGAAGCGTGGCGGCAGTTAAGATAAAGATGAAACCTTAAGAGCTACCCTCCCATTTGCTTATAGGTTGGACCCTTTTGTTTAAGCTGGACCCATGTGTTTCTTTAGCCCATGTGTTGTTTATTTAGAGTTGGTGTGTTTTGTCTCCTTCTCCTCCTTTTGGAGGATGAGGGTTTTTTGTAATTTTGTAATGTTGGTATGTTTATTTGTTAATTAAAAAAATAGGTTATTGAACTTATGTTCATAGCAGAGAAACCCCTCCTTTTGGATGGGGTGGTTGGATACCCCACCTCTTTCGGAGGTGGGTGATGGTTTTATCTCTGTTTGTTATAGAGAGTGATACTCTCTTATGAGAGTCTCTAGAAGTTAAGATAATGCCCATCGTAAAAACATTTGTGTGCGGGGAGGCGTACAACAACTGTGTAGTTTGGTTTGTATTCAGAGTTTTCTCTTTATTGACTTGTCACAACTGTTACTTCCTTCATGGTTGAAATGAAGTCTATTTCCTATAAAAAGAAGAAGAAGAAGAAGAAACAGACCGAGTGACCAACCACCTTAATTGCTAATTAACTATGAGGAAGGATCCTTAAGATTATTTGCGTGGAATATTATTGTAAGTTCAAGTTTAACTTCACAAACTTCGAACAGTTCCAGTTAAAATATTCTATTTAGAAGTGGGAATATATATTTTATTTTATTAATACGATGACATTTAATTTATTAAAAAAAAATAAGCTTTATAATATCTATTACTATATATAAAAACAGAGTCATGTAATTTCGACGTGACATTTTATCTATAAAAGTAGACATTCTATCTATTAAATTTGAAGTGTTAAGTTTATAAAGCGGTAAACCTTTTAAAAGCAATGTTTCATTATAAACCATTGTAACTTTTAAATTTATTCTATTTTCTTACATATAAATATATTAACCGATTGAAGACTTCACCCAAAAGCACTAATTCAACATTTATATTATTTGTATTTTAAGCGGAGATATATGACTCTGATGTGGCATTCTACCCATTAAACTTGAAGTATTATGTTTATAGAGCGGTAATCCTTTTAAAAGCAATATTTCATTATGAACTGTTGTAACTTTTAAGTTTTATTTCATTTCTTACATATAAAGATATAAACCGATTCAAGTCTCCACCTAAAGGCACGACTTCAACCTTTATATTGTTTAATCAAATAAACCGCCCTATAAACCGTTTTGAAGTTCTCCACTATAAAATCTGGTCTCTCTCAAAATCTCTCTCCCTCATACACAACATACAAAACAATCCGTGCATTGCGTGGGTTAGAAGCTTGTATATATAATATATATGCTAGCCAACGGCCACAACATTGTCTTAATCGTCCTCCCAATTTAACCTTATGCTATTAGCTAGATTGTTGATTTAAAAGTAAATAAGCAAGAAGACAAATTAGCATTCCCAACATCATGTGGTTGGAGTAATCGACTAAAATGTACCTAATTATTCTAAGGTGAAGACACTTGAGACTTTAGAGATTAGAAGGAGAACAATTAAAGAGCATTCATGAGTTGTTTCCACTAATTTCATTTCTTATATGCATGGCTTCCTTAAATTCCAAAGAACCAATGATTTTGGCAAATAGCTAGCAAGCGTCCCTTGCATTTCACGTTTGCACTAGTTAATATAATGGATAATGTTCTTTGCAAATTAAATTTTGATGCTGCTTATGATTCTAAAAAGAGGTTAACGGGCATTGGCATTGTGGTGAGGAATAGTAAAGGAGAGGTTGAGATTGTGGTGTCTTCTCCCAGGTTGCATGTCTGTTCTACATTCACAATAGAGTGCTATGCTCTCATCAGGGGTATTCAACTATGCCAAGAGATGAATCTGCATTAGGTGCTTTTCGAGGGTGATGCAAAGCTAGTTGTTGATGGGGTTAATGGGAGCAATGATAATCTCTCATGGAAGGGTCAATTGATTGATGACATACAATTTCTAAAGTCTGCTCATACTGGTTGGAATCTATGCTTTGTAGGAAGAGGTGGCAATCAGGCTGCCTATGGTTGCAAAACTAGGCTTGTGTTTAGAAAATGAGTCTGTGTGGATTGAGAATGGTCCTCAGGAAGTTAGTTTTTTAGCTTGACAAGTCGTGTATTATTTGATTGCATTAATGAAATTCTTAGTTCAAAAAGAAAAAAGGAAGAACTCGTTCAATATACGTTAGTAGTACTTTTCTATATATTTTCTAGGGCTGAACAAAAATCCCATGTACCGACCCGACCCGACCCGAAAACTTGACTCGTTTGGGGGAAAAAGGGTACCGAAAATGGCCGAACCGTTTCCTTATTTTTCGGGTATTACCCGTTACCCATTTTAAAACTCAAACCACTCTCTCACGTCAAAAGCTCTACCCCTCTCAAAACCCTCCTGCTCTCACTCTCTCTCGCAACTCACGCTCTCTCTCACAACTCATAGGCTCGCAACTCTCACTCAGTTACTCTACAACCATCGAAGGTAAGGATTTTTGGCTATTTTTGTGGGTGTTTTTGGTTTATATGGGTGTTTATTCTAGACTTTCGGATTAGTTTCATTTTTTTTGTGTACTTTTTTTTTGAGTTTTTGGGATTGCTATTTCGGGTATCTGGATATTTGTATTTTTTTTTTTTTTTGAGAAACAACTTTTGATAATGGGATGATATCTTCTATGCGTTTTTAACTGAGATAAGATTGCATTTTCTACCCGATTTTGTTCTAGTTTACTGGTTTACCCGATATATTGACATTAACGCCAATCTGATGTTGACGGCCATCTTTGTGTATGTGGATGGGGAGTAGATGGGGATGGAGCTGAGTTGGGTAAATGAGCTCCAGAGGTCCTGCAATGGCTACTGTGCACTCATGTGGGCAATGGGGTCCAGGGTGTGGAGAGAATTACAGGTTTATAGAGACAGGAATGGGACTGTTTTGGGTCCTATCTAGTATCATCATATAATGTAATTGAGAGAGAGAGAGAGAGAGAGAGAGAGAGAGAGAACTGAGATTAGAAGAGAGAAGTAGATGGTGGGTGTCTATCATAATGATGTGATTGCTGTGGGGGAAGCATTGGATATTATATTAGACTTGCAAATCGTTTCTTCTCTCAATATATTCGCTATTGTATATTCACAGATAGCAGAGGGGCCTAACTGAGACATTCCAATTGGTATAATTGAACTACATAGTAAATAGTGCAAACAAATGCTAGTTGTTCATTTACTACTACTACTACTGCTATGAAGGAACGAGTTGACTTGTCATTGAATAAACATGCTGGCTCTCCTCTCCTTTTTATATGCATGACGCATGTGTTAATAATAATGCCACCTTTATATATATTTGATGTTAAAGTACCTTCATGCATTATGGTAGCTTTTGCCAAAGATACAATCATTATTTAGGATGATGCCAAGTGGTCATGTTTCTTTTGTATTTTAATTATACCAGTCAAGTCTATCATTATCTTTGATTGTATTTTTTGAAACGGATCTTAAAGACACAAAAAGAAATATTGTAAGAACTACTACATGTTTTTAGTGAGTTCAGCTTTTTGAATGAGCCAAACTAACTATATTAATTGCCCCATCTTACATTAATGGGGGGCATTTTATTTTTCACTGGGAATAACCCCCAAACCTCATTGGGAATGCGGATGTGCTTCATGATTAATACTGATTAACCATTCTAATTGGGAGTCACTTTCAAGGATGCGTCGAACACTTGGATTACTGCCCAGTTAGCTAAGACCAAGTTTACACTAATTGCTTGTATTTACAAAATAATAATAAAACACCTGTATGATGTAGACATGGCACTACTCCTCAACATTGTTAAGTAGAGCACTCATTTCTGCACTGAACATTGATAGGCTATTTCTCATCATTCCATTAATCTTACTCTTTTTTTTTTTTTTTTTTTTATGTTGCAGTTGAACTCTATGGAACATAGTGCTGCTATGCCTTCATCTGGGTATGAAACAATGCCCAATGTGATTCGTTTGGATAGTACTCTGCCGCCAACTTTGGATAGCTCTCTCCAACAACTAGTCCTCAAGTTTGCCCTCCTATCACAAGAAGATGGGAAATATCAGATGTATGGCAACACTTTACGAGAATTGAGAATGTCGAGGATCCCAATGAGCCAAAAGCCACGTGCGATTATTGTGGTAAGGTTTTGTTATGTCATCCTAAAAAACAAGGTACTTCATCCTTGAAGTACCATCATCAGACATGTAAAGTCTTTAATGCTAGTGGGGTTGGAAGGAATAACCTCCAATCAAAAACGACTGGGACTAGGAAGACGGGGATAGATGATACAACTAGCAATCCTAGTGTTGGACTTTCCAAGTACAATGAACAAAAAATACAATTGGCGGTAGCTAAAATGATAATCATGGATGAGTGATGTAGGGGGATCCGGGACAGACTGAGCTATCAGATTGTACCTTAATGGCGCTGAGATACCATGAGTTGGCAGATCAGCGCAAAGGCAGGAATTGATTGTGACCTGTTCCTCATTGGGGCCATTTTGAGTGTGTTTTAGTCTTTTGGCCATAACTTTGGCTACGGGTGTCGGAATCGCACATAAGACCCCAATTCGGAAAGCTCCTTTCGACGCGCACGCTGTCCACATCGAGCATGGCTCCATGTGCCTTTTTTTCGATCTCAAATTCTGCTGTTTTCCCCTCCGAATCACTAGTTTTAGTTAATTTTTACTATTTATGGTAATTTTTCGCTTGTCAGTTAGGAAGTCATTTTAAATCCGATTTGGGCCGGATTTTTTGCAGATTGTTTATTTTATTTTGAATTTCAATTTAGAGTGATTTCTGAGATTTGCTATTTTTGGCTAAATTCGGATAAACACGATTTTTGGCTATAACAGTCCGGCTTGTGGACTAAATGGTTTGATTTTATAATATTTCGTTAAACCCTAGAGAATTTTCTCTCTGGTTTTGGGCGAATTTTCTCCTGTGAATCATCTGTTGGAACTAGCCTGCAGGATAATCGCTATCCTATCCGGCATCAATGAGCTACCATTTAGATTTGTAGAAAAACAAGATTTTAAAGACTTTATGGCCGTAGTTGAGCCTAGATTTCTAATCCCCTCTCGCATTACTGTTATGCGAGATTGTATGAAGATGTAGATGTTAGAAAAAGATAAGTTGAAGAACATGTTCATGGCATCCAATTATAAGATTTGCATCACTACTAACATGTGGACATCAATTCAAAATCTTAACTATATGTGCATAACAGCTCATTTATTGATGATGATTGGATCTTGCATAAGAGGATTATAGATTTTAAGAAAGTTCCTGATCATAAAGGGATAACAATAGGAAAAGAGATTGAGTCATCCGTACTTGGATGTGGCATAAAGAAGATATTTACAATCACAGTTGACAATGCATTGTCTAATACTACGGCCATCGATTATTTGAGAAAAATTGCCAAATTTAGGGATTGTATGGTATTAGACAATGAACTTATGCATATAGATGTTATGCACATATTTTGAATCTCATTTTCCAGGATGGATAAAAGAAATTGATAAATCAATTGTCAAGACTCAAAATGCAGTTAAATATGTGAAGTTTTCTCCTGCAAGACTTAATAAGTTCAAGTCATGCGCAGAGAAACAAAATATTTTGGGTGGTAGGCTTCTTTGTCTTGATGTTTCAACTAGGTGGAACTCAACATATCTACTGTTGAGTGTGGCTCTCAAATATTATGCGGCGTTTGAGGTGATGCAAGATGAAGACAATGAGTTTGGCCCATATTGACGCCGGGCAGGATAGCGATTATCCTGCAGGCTAGTTCCAACAGATGTTTCACGAGAGAAAATTCGCCCAAAAACCAGAGAGAAAAGTCTCTAGGGTTACGGAATATTATTAAATCAAACAAAGCTGCAAAATCAGTCCACAAGCCGGACTGTTATAGCCAAAACCGTGTTTATCCGAATTTTGTCAAAAATAGCAAAATCTCGGAAATCACTCTAAATTGAAATTCAAAAGGAAATAAGAAATCTGCAAAAAATCTGGCCCAAATCGGAATTAAAACGGCTTCCTAATTGACAAGCGAAATATTACCATAAATAGTAAAAAATAAATAAAACTAGTGATTCGGAAGGGAAAACAGCAGAATTTGAGGTCGAAAAAAAGGCACATGGAGCCATGCTCGATGTGGACAGCGTGCGCGTCGAAAGGAGCTTTCCGAATTGGGGTCTTATGCGCGATTCTGACACCCGTAGCCAAAGTTATGGCCAAAAGACTGAAACGCACTCAAAACGGCCCCAATGAGGAACATCTCAGAATCAATTCCCGCCTTTGCACTGATCTGCCAACTCATGGTATCTCAGCGCCATCAAGGTGCAATCTGACAGCTCAGCATCATCTATCTCGGATCCCCCTGCATCACATATTTACGTGAGATTGGACAAGGAATACCAACTTTACTTGATTGGGAAACCATCAAGGTATTTGAAAAATTTTTGAAGCTTTTTTATGATACGACTTTGCGAGTTTCAGGCTCAGTTTATGCAACTTCAAATTTGTTCATTGGAGAAATATTTACAATCTATAATCATTTGAACAAATTTTCTATTTTCTATGAGTGAGAGTAATATGCTGAAAACCATGTCAGAGAGGATGTTATTGAAATATGACAAGTATTGGGGAGATTTTGAGAAATTGAATAAAATGTTGTTTATTGCATCTATGCTTGATCCGCGCTTCAAGTTGGAAGTTATGGAGTTTTGTTTTAGAAATATTCTTGGCAATGAGCGAGCGTTTGAACTTATTGATTGGTTAAAGATGATGATTAAGCGGATGTATAAGCAATATTCAAAATCCAATGTAGGTTCAAGTAGGGGCCAATCAAGTGTTGGTGAGACCCAAATCAATACTTCTTATGATAATGTGGATACTGTATTAAGTATGTTTGAAAAATATCAAGCATCAAAAGGTGTGGTAGAGTCTAAATCTGAATTGAATAAGTATTTCATGGAAAGTGTTAAAGGATCGGCACCCGACTTTGATATTATATTATGGTGGAAGGTGAACTCAATCAGATATCCGATCCTTGCCAAAATGACTTGAGATGTGTTAGCTATTCCCATATCTACTGTTACTTTTGAGTCGGCATTTAGCATTGGAGGTCGTGTCTCAGATTCATTTTGTAGCTCATTGGCCCCAACAACATTTGAATCTCTTATTTGCACACAAAACTGGTTAATGGCTCCCTCCATTAATTATGATTCCCAATATATAATGGAAGATGCTGAAAGCTACAAGTTAGAAACCTGTAAGTTTAAGTAATTATATGTTTTCTTATAGTCATTTCAATTAATTATATGTTTAACATAATTTTGTATTTCATGTAGAGATAACTTTGAAGAATATTTTGAATGAGACCGATTGAAGATTACAACAGGGCCGCAACTACAAGTCCATGTATCTTATATTCGCTATTGTATTTTCACTGCATGGTGAATCAAATGGAAGAAAAACATGTTAGAAGTACAATATGACACTATGTTGCAACAATATCCATCTTATGCTGTTTGAAGCAAAATGACAACATTACATGTCTTTTCCATATTGTGATTGAAAAGGCCCCAGCTTTATGTCGTTTCTAGGGCATGGCCTATCTGCATTTCTTTTTTATTTGGATCAAATTGATTTCTTTTGAATGTGTTGATACTTTCATATTTGTCACTTGAAATCCACTTATGATATTCTAATTTGGCATATATTACTTGTCAACAAAAATGAGAACTAAAAATAAAAAGCATTCTAAGCTATTACATATATAAATTTCTATATAAAATTTTTAATTATTCATTTCCCTTGCATATGCGGCCGGATCGACGACTACTTCATGGTATTCTTCCCATTTTTGCAACTGAAGCAAAAGAATATTAATTTACAAAATTCCAAATAAAATTACACAAACTAGAAATACAAATATTCTTCCCATTTCAAATATTTTGTATAGAATGGTAATCAGAAATTTCTAGTATATAATAATAATAATAATAATAATAATAATAATAATAATAATAATAATAATAATAATAAAAACTTGTCGGAAATACCCGATTTTCTGAAAGTGCTATCAGGTCGGGTAATCGGTTAAAAGCTTAACGGGTAATCGGTGGAAGGCCTTATCGGATCATGTCGGAAAATGGCACTAGCGGGTCGGGTCGAGTGAACAGTCCTAATATTTTCAGTTATATGATTAAAAAATAGCTACAATTCTATCACTTCTATTTTAAGATATTTACTTAAAATATACTTATTTCTTGCTGATCAGTCCGCATATGGGAGGAACGAATAAAACTACATCAACACGATATTAGGTGCTAATCGCCTACGAAGGCCAGCTGTAAGTTTATTTTTTATTTCTGAAAGAAGCTGTAAGTTGAAATCTTATATTTTGAATTAAATATATTTGTCAATTGGATCTCAGACTACTAAAATTACATGATTGATCGGTTACCCGCGTCAACATTTTCCCATCTACTAGCTACCAAAACAATTTCAAGTTGATGCTTTTCGTATTAATTTCATAAGTTTGGAAACTAGACATTTTCACATCTACTAGCTGCGCATATAATATATATGCTAGCCAACGGCCGGCAACATCGTCTTAATCGTCCTCCTAATTTAACCTTATGCTATTAGCTAGATTGTTGATTTAAAAGTAAAAAAGCAAGAAGACAAATCAGTGTTCCCAACATCATGTGGTTGGAGTAATCGACTAAAATGTACCTAATTATTCTAACGTGAAGACAGTTGAGACTTTAGAGATCAGAAGGAGAATAATTAAAGAGCATTCACGAGTTGTTTCCACTATATAATCACTGCAAGAAATTTTACTTTTAGGGACAAATTAAATTTCGTCCCTAAAAGTACTTATTCGAGACAAAATTTAAATTTCATCTAAAAAATTGTTTGAGTTTCTAAATTTGTTTGAATGGATAAATATCCATTTGAATGGATATTTTGAGATGAATAAAATCATCAAAAAAATGCACGATCGTTTGAATAGGAAAAAATAGATTCGAACATGGAATTAATGTTTTTCTATTCGAATAATAATTTAGGCTGGAAATTAATATATTTTTTCCAGGGAAAGTTTATAACCATTTGAACTTACATTTACTTGTTCGAACGGAAGAGATTTGGTGGGAAAATGTTGCGGCAAGGTTGCTAAACTGTTCGAACAAAACAAATATCATTCGAACCTGTTCGAATACCATATTTATTCATTCAAATGATTAATTTGGTTGGAAATTATATAAAAATTGTTTATCATCATTAATTTGTGTATATATTTTTTCCATTAATTTGTTATCATTTTTCAAATATAAAAAATGAGTATATATTATATAATATTATTTACGCTGAGTTAAAATATTTATAAATTTATAAATTAATTTTATGTAATTAATGTCAAAATTTTATGGTGATTTATTCTAGGTTAACTTTATATAAATATAGCTTTAAAGATAGTGTCATTTTTTATATTATCATGAACAGTAAATAAAATAAAAAAAATAAATAAGGTAGCAGACACGAAAAATAAAAAACATACATTAACATCCCAATTTCAAACAGATATACCTCCCATCCCAACAAATGCGCTATCTCCATCCATTACCGACTCCCCATGTGGTTCATCTACCATTAAAAGTGGGCCAACATCACCAGACCTAGAATAAAGTATTCGGCAGCGTGGCTTGCTTCTTATGTTGGTATGCTTACTCGCACGTATGCACAGATGACTCCATCCTCCTGGTCTAAAGTTTCCCAAGATGTGAAAGACCACATAAAAAATCATTGCTTGGTAATAAGCTACATCCCAAGCAACTAAGTATATAACATGTTAATTTAAAGTTACTTTATATTTATACTGATTGTTTATAATTTTTGAAAGGACGAGTTTAAACTTAATTTTGGCAAATGAGATGATCGATTAGTGGTTGAGGAACTGATGTTGAATGAATTTTGGAAGTACGAAGGTCAATGCCATGCACACTATAAGAAGTTAAGTACTACAATAAGGGCGCGCAAAAATCCATTCAAAGCAATGTCACCAAACGAATGAGAGAATGTTTGTGATATGTTTGAAGATCCTGCTTATCAGGTAATTTCGCTGCTATATTTTTTTAATAGTATATGATAGATGTATTAAATATATAGACATAATATTTTTTTTGCAACGGAATACTATGAACCAAGCAAATAGATCAAAATTAGTGATACATCATCATGCGGGTTCTGATATTTTTATCGTGTTTGTTAAAAAATGGTAAGTTATTCTTGTCCCCGTTAAATATTAACATAGAATACACTTTTCTGATTAAAGTTAGAAAATAGATTTTTCTTTTGCAGGAAGAAGAAAGTCATACTAACTATGATCTGACGCAATTGTATGCTCAAGCACATAAAAATCATAATGGTGTTTGGACCAGTCTCAAAGCAGAGGCAAATTATGTAAGTTTAAATTTGTTTAATTCCATTGTCTAATAATATTTTTGCTACTTATACTAAATTTCATATTTTTGTTTATGTAGGAAAAGATGATATCTCTTAAGGAAATTGTTGCGGATCCAAGTGATGAATTATCTGTCAACGATGCTCAGATCATTTCTCAAAATTTTGGATCACGTTCTGGATATTTGAGAGGCCTAGGACGTTGTGTGAAGTCATCATCATCCTCCTCTTCTTGAGCCAGATCGAATGATGACAAGACTAAAAAATTAGAAGAAACAACATTTGAGATAGAACGATTGAGGTCCAAGGAAAAAGAATTGCTGACCCGATTCGATCAAGCAGTGGATTTAGAGGCGAGATTAGAAGAGAGGCTGCAGTTGAATGACCAAAAAATGTTTGAACAGTTTCAGTCAATGATGTCCCAAAACTCTATGCCACCACCATAATCTTAAAATTTAATTTTTCTTTAATTGCCTTTATGTTATGTTGTGCCAAAACATTCAAACAATTGATGTTTGAATTACAATTTGTGTAATATTAGTATGGTATTTTTAACTAAATCCTGATATGTATGATTAATACTGTTCAAACGGTAAATAACTTGTTCGAATGGTGAATTACCATTTATAAATCTATTCGAACAAAAAGCAAGCCCATTCGAACAAAAAATAACACATTTGAACGATAATCGATAAGTATAGTCTGTAGGGCCGTTCGAACAATAAAAAATTTCTTCAAACAACATTATTATGCAAAACCCCATTCGAACAGACAGAATTTCCAAAACTAAAATGTCTGTTTGAAAGGACATAATTTATGTTCGAACGAAAGTCATTTGAAAAATTTATTGGTTCGAACGCATAAATTCTGTTTAAACACCTGGTTCATTCGAACATGATCAAATATTTATTAGTTCAAATCAAAATTTCATATTTTTCGAACGGATGTGTTGGTTTGAACTGAAAGGTTTCCATTCGAATGAGATTTCAATTGGTTCTGCCCAATTTCATCCTTAAAAATGATTTTTTAGGACAAAAATTTGATTTTCGTTTGCAAAAACCTTTTGAGACAGTCTTTTTGAGACAAAATTTTTTCACCTCCAAAATCATTTTATGAAATTTGGGTTTTTTGAGACAAAATTTTTTGTCTCAAAAAATCCAATCTCTTGTAGTGAATATCATTTCTTATATGCATGGCTTCCTTAAATTCCAAAGAACTAATGATTTTGGCAATAGCTAGCTAGTGTCCCTTGCATTTCATGTTTGCACTAGTTAATATAATGTATAATGTTCATTGCAAATTAAATTTTGATGTTGCTTATGATTTGAAAAGAGGTTAACGGGCATTGGCATTGTGTTAAGGAATAGTAAGGGGGAGGTTGAGATTGTGGTGTCTGCTCCAAGGTCGTATGTCTTTTCTATATTCTCAGCATAGTGCTATGCTCTCATCAGGGGCATTCAACTAGGCCAAGAGATGAATCTACATCAGGTGCTTTTCATGGGTGATGCAAAGCTAGTTGTTGATGGGGTTAATGGGAGCAATGATGATCTCTCTTGGAAGGGTCAATTGATTGATGACATACAATTTCTAAAGTCTACTCATATTGGTTGGAATCTATGCTTTGTATGAAGAGGTGGCAATCAGGCTGCTCATATGTCTGCAAAACTAGGCTTGTGTTTAGAAAATGAGTCTGTGTGGATTGAGGATAGTCCTCAAGAAGTTATGTTTGTGATTCAACTTGTCAAGTCATGTATTATTTGATTGCATTAATGAAATTCTTAGTTCCTTTCAAAAAAAGAAAAATAGAAGAACTCGTTCAATATACGTGAGCAGTGTTCTATATATATTTTCGGTTACAGGATTAAAAAAACAAGAAGCTACAATTCTTTCCCTTCTATTTTAAGATATTTACATAAAATATACTTATTTCGGGCTGATCAGTCTGCACATGGGAATGTAAAAAACTAAGCCAACTTGGTATTAGGTGCTTATTATGCACTACAAGAAATCAGACATTTTCTAGCACTCAAAATCGTCGCTAATACCCCAAGTAATCGTTGCATTTGACCAATTGCAGAGATGTTTAATTCGTCGTAGTTTCGACGCAATTAAGCCTTCACTTCTGATAAATTTCAACTATAATAAAAATCGTCGCAAATAGTTTATTATTTTCGGCGATTAAGTTAGTCGAAAATAGTTAAAAATTCGTCAGAAATGTTTATTCCTTAGCAATAGGAAATCGTTGAAAAAAAGTTTTTGCGGCAATAACTATAAAAATCGCTACAAATAACCTTTTCCAATGAATATGTGTTTCGTCGCAAATATCTATTGCTTTTCCATCGAAATTTTTTGACGTTAAAAGCTTATTTGCGACGTACGTTAATTTTTGTAAATAAGCATTTGTGACCAAAATTTTGTTGTTTGTAGTGAATTTTAGTCATCAAAAAAAGTCTGTTAGAAAGTAATAAAAAAATACTATTCAAACTGTATGGCTTTCATAGCCTAAAACACACAACAAATTGTTGCATCATGTCCCTAGCCCTGGGACATGACCAGATCGGCTAGGGTTTTTTTAGCTGCCTCCTTCTGCTTCTGCTTGGAGGCCATGAGGTCCAAGGTCACCTGAACCAGAGAGCAAAGGTCCAGGTTCTCATTCCTCAGTTCCGCTTGGCAGTCCACAATGAAGGCCATCAGATGCTCCAACCCTACTGCAAAAAGTGAGTTAAAAAAAAGGGAGAAAGAAAAAAAAGAAGGGAGAAAATCTGAGGAGTTAGCAAGTAAATCTTAACCCTACAAATAGCCTCTCAATTCTCCCCTCCGCCTTGTGAAGACGATCCGCATGGCCGCATAACGTGGCCATTTGAAGGTTTGCAGAAACTCCTTCAATGGCTTCCGCGCCCTCTACATCATCAGGCACACTAGGCACCACGGTTCCCTCGCCTTGAATGTTGGCCTCCTTCCCCTCAGCAATACCCAAAAAAAAATGGCTTTAGCCATAGAGGTAGCGTCAACTATGACTCTCTGGGTTGGTTACATGGCATAAGGAGGACTGGCAGTCAACATTAGCAGAGTCGATAGAAGCAGGAGAGGTACTATGGGGTCTTTTCCCCTTCCCTTCAACAGGCGGGCTCGGAGAACAACTGCGAACAGATGAAGCGATCGGGTTCCTGGGAATACTGGCATTAGAGCGCAGATTTGCGGGAGGAACCAAATACTGACGAAGACTACCCACCGACAATAGAGCCTCCGAATAAACATTGCTTGGATGTGCCATCACCCAGGCCCAAACAATCCCTAGTCTCAACTTCTTGTTGGAATTCATTTCGGGGCGGTCGATCGAGGCGTCATCTATGGTACCCCAGTTGGCACGAACATAAAACAAATGCTTAACAGTCTGCCCGACTGGTTACTCCAGCCTATTGCCTGACAAGAAGAAGAACTTGTGGGTGTATCCCTTCACCACCATATGCCTCTCCTCTATCTGAGCCAATTCCTGAACTGGCTGGAAACTGTAGATATGCCGGCCCTTCCATACTAGATTATAAGTGATAAGGAACTTGCGAGGTCAAGGAAATCCAACCCGGCCTCCTCCAGAGCTCAGCACCAAATATCATAGCACGAGATCAAGATCCTTTGTGCAAGAGGAGGGAGTTGAGAGGGCGCTAGATCAAAGAAACTCATTACTTAGTACCATAGCCCTCCTCATCCCTAAGGCCACAGGAGAACATGGCAGGACACATTGCAACATTAGTACCATAGCCCTCCTCATCCCCCGCTCTGCCAGTCGGGGAAGGCATTATGACCTCCACCTTTGAGAGGATCCTGTAGGTTGCCCTCAACTCCTCCAATTCATTGGAGGCAACCACCGACCGCCATGAAAATCCAGCAAAGTCATCTAGAAGGGAACTACCACGAATGGAGGCAGCATGAACAACACTAGAAGGCCTCACCACTTCTACAGAATGCAAAGGTTTCTTCGGGGCGATAGAGGGCAAGAAGAGATGAGATAAGGAACTTTGAAAGAAAAGTAAGAAAAGGAAATCGCAGAAGGACAGGACAAAGGTAGAATGAATACGATGGGCTTCTCAGCACGATAGGAAATCCTTATATAGGAGGGGTCGACAATCACCCTCCCGAGGCATCATAACTCTGCATATCTCACATGTGTCCCTCTCAAGTAGTAGGATTTCTTGATTAACGCAACTGCTGTAAAGCCTATCTGCTGATACGATGTGCAAAATTAATGGTTGTGAAACATGGAGCCATGACACAGAAATCCAAGGAGTGCCATTCAATGCAAAAGCAAAACTAACATCGTATTGCCACGTATGCGAAATGAAAGCAGTTGCTCAGAGTGTGGCAAGGTGGGCCTGGAATTTGACGGGATAAGGGGTCAAAATGAATAAAAGAAATTCCTCCTGGACTGGTTCGAGAATAATTGGTAGGGTAACTATAAAGGAATTTTCCCCCAAGACTCTCTTACTTATTTGCTAATATTTACTAACATTGGCATTGGAGGTTACCCGACCCCTATGCCGCCCTCTCAGAGCCGCAGTCTTTTCTACCTTGTGTAGGACCCATTTTCAAAGATTTGAGTTGTTGGAGCTTAGCCCAAAGGTGTGCGAAACACAACGGTTACAAGTGAAATAGTTTGAGTTAAGATTTTTTATTGAATTTTGAGAAATTAGAGAGAAAAAGTTAAATAAAATTATTATAAAATTATGTTAGTCTTATTTTTGTTTTAAAATTTGAAAACGTTGTATTATTTTTTGTGTTTTGTTTGAAAATTTAAGAAAGTTGTAATAATTATATGAAAAAGCAAAAAATCTTTTGTTCCTGGGTGATGTTTGGAAAAAAAATACTAAGTTTAGTATAAAAAGATTATAATATTAAACATATATAGTGTCACACGTGTAAATGGTAAATCGAAAAGCCTGACCAAGATAGAAAAAATTGAAAGTTTCCATTTCAGTGATGAATCGGTCCATATCGGTTCTTAAATTTAAAAAACAGGTATATACTGGTTTGGTTCCAAAAATTCTCCAAAACAGGACTAGTTACACCCTTACAACTCACCCCTGCAAGGAGCCTAACTCAGGTTGAGTTGGCGGGGGCTGCTTTGCAGTACTACCATAAAAAATGAATTCCCTCAGCTAGAACTGCGGAGGGCTTGGGAACCCTTAGACAGTTCATGAGCTTCATCTGTTGGTGAAAACTAAGAGCCTACAAAGTAAAATTATTCCAAATCAAGATTAGATTCCTTGGTTATGACATTTCTGAAAGTAAAATTCGACCTATCAGTCGTGCTATCGAATTTGCTGACAAGTTACCTGATGTGATTCTTGATAAAACCCAATTGTAGAGATTCCTTGGTTATCTCAACTTTGTTGCTGAACTCTACAAGGACACGAGGAAACAATGTCGCTCACTTTTCGAGCAGCTACATACCAACTCTCCTCCTTGGACCGAAATTTATACTAAGCAAATCAAGACACAAGTTAAAACTCTACCGTGTCTTGAAATTTATACTACTGTTTCTTTCAAAGTCATTGAAACAGATGCCTCTAACATTGGTTATGGTGGCATTATTAAATAGATTATTTCACCAAGCTCGTCTGAACAAATATTGCTAATAGGTTTACTAAAAATGAATTTGCTACTCCATTAGATATTGCTAATAGGTTTACTACTCTTGATAGTATTCCTACTATTAAACTTGCTTCATTTTCATCTGCTCTTAGTATATGTTATGATCCTTATGCTCAGCCCATTACCTCCACCCAATATTACCCTGGTTCAAAAACTGAATATATTAAAAAGCTTTATGCCCAAAATCTATTTTATGTAGAACCAAATAGGTCTATGCATACAGATCATTTCAAAACTACTTCTAGTTATTTCCCCCTAGTTTTCACGAATTCTTGAGAATCTTGCTAAAAAGCTTCAATACTATGTTATCTTGTTCCAAACAAAATCTCTTATTATTAAACCCATTTATGATAAGATTGATAAAACCAAATTGATCTATCATAGTGCTTACATCTTGAATATTGTTACAGAAGAAAAATGGAGAATCCATCCCTATACTTAAAAAAAACTCTCTCATTCTGATATTGTTTACTGTTACTATAATTACATTGATACTTGGTTCAAATTCATGCTATTCCAAACCCTAGATATGACACACTTTCAGTTTCTTAGTTTTGACAAGAAATTAAAGCCTGATTTCCCTCTTTGGTTCTCGAGATGGTGGCCTCAATTTGGCCTTTTCCTGAAGTCTTTCCTGATAAACTTCAAAAGGCAATTTTGTGTTTTGCTACTGTTTTCAAAATGGATTGACATAATCAGAAATTCTCCTACTTCCTTTATTTTTAGAAGAAATACAAGTTTCCTTGGATCTTAAAATAGACTTATGAACGGAATAGAGATATATTGGTCTATTATTGGTTCATCAAGTAGTGAGACATATATCCCCACAGGCAGCATGTCATTGATAATGTTGCTAGAGATTTTCCTCAATCTACTCAAGATCTCAAAAGCATTGAGGAACTCCCTGCTATTAAACAATTAACCTTGCTAGAATACCCAATTACACAGGCCACTACCTCTGCTAAACAGATTGCTAAACCTACTACTTCATCCACTGGATCTGATAAATGAAGTAAATCTTCTAAGTTCAAGAAGAAGTTTGTTCTTCAAGGACTCAAGAAAAAAATGTTTGATTTATTTATTAAAGAAGCCCCTCCAGGATGACAATGATAATTTTGATGATGAGTCTTAAGGCATTCTCGAAAGCCTTTGTTGATAATATTGATTCTTATGATAACATATTTTGATATGATCCAGAAACCACCCTAAGACAATCCAATGATTGATCCCCCATCTAGAAATGATGGAATTATTGACTTTCGTACAAGCCAACAAAAAATGTTGAAAGCCCATGATAAAGAAGACCCCCTGGTTCCCGCTGCTGGTTCCTGCAAAGACAAAGATTCCTTCTTATTGGACAATTGTTTTTAGTAACTTTCCGATAGTCAAATGAATAGTATTGTTCACTACTGTTCATTGCACTCGTATTTACTATTCATTATTGTTCACTACTGTTTAAATAATTGTAAAGCCATTTCAGCAAGAAACATACATGTTCTCTTGTAATTGAGATGTACCATTTTGCCATTCCTTCCCTACCTAACATCAGACTTCGCAATTCTGGTGTGTTGCAAATGGGCTTTTACCTAAGGCACACCTCTTCTATTGTTTTCTCCTTGTCGGTACAGCAGGACTTGTGGATTTGATTCTGGCCTGCATGAGATTCTTTGTGAATACAGTAGCTATCTATTATATCGAATAAATTTTTGTTTTGGTACAAAGAAGAGATGGTTGGCATCTCCCGACGGATGGGAACAGCCTTCGGGCTTACCCGTTACTGGCATATCCGATTAAGACTACCTACTTCTGCGGATCTTCTAACCCAATTTAAATTTATTTTAAAAAAATGGAATAAATTTAAATTTAACAAAACTTTTAAAGGCAAAATTCTTTAGAATGAATTCATAATTGGCCTATGTTGCCATATTTCTGGGCCAGATGTTGCCGTATTTCATTTGGTTTTAGGAACTTGGTTTTAAATTCTTGCTGTTTAAACATGACAAACATGAATCTGCTATCTTCTTTGTTAAGCTTGCTCTTCATCATTCCTTCTCTTATATATTTATATCTTTCATTCAGGTTTTAGAGTCAACCGATCATATCAATTCATGCAAACCGATTAGCCGCTCCGATCCTTCATATAAAGAAACACTAAACACAAGCATAGAAGCTGCAGAAGACAAATTTTGACAGTTCTGATTACACAATTCATGGGGCAAGTCTGGCAGCCTGTTTATCAGAATAGTCGAACCTCCTCAGATGATGCCCTTGGACATGGTGTTGTTAATCATTGTCCAATACACAGCTTTTTTCTTTTCTTTTTTTTACTAATTTTTTTGTAAATAAATCATCTGTTCAGAATCTCAGATCAGTTTCCTCTTTTTTTTGTTTTCTTATTAGTTTTACTACTGTCATTACTTTGGTGGTGCATCTGTGTGCTTGCTCCACTCCTAAGTTCCTAACGATTCATTTGTTTTATTCATTTTTCCTTGTAATTTTTCTCAACTCATATCGGCAAGCCTACTTTGATTAGGTATACAAAGGTGGTGCATGTACTTGAAAAGAGAGCAACAACTAACAAGGCTCGTGCTTATTACTTTGGTGGCAGTGTAGTAAGTGACTACGATCTTAACCTAGTGTTAAAAAGAAAATGCAACCCACGAGCAGATAATGCTTAATATATCAGTCAAATATAATTTTATTACATTAGCTAATTGAATAATGTTATATATAAGTTGTGAAAGTCGAGTGCAATCCATTTGAAAAATGTAAGAGAAATATTAGATTAAAAAATTAATTATTTTTTGTGGTACTCTTTTTTTAAAAGTGAAGTCTACGGAACTTGCAACGATCTGTTTATACTAATTTTTTAATAAAATATTAATATCTTCTAATTTCAAAAAAAATTTAAAAAATAGTAGTATTTTTATTAGAGTTATAAAATAGAAGAATTCTATGCATAAATTATTATTCACTTTCACATTTTTAGTTTTTTTTTTCCATAGAATTTGTGAGTATTATTTATAGTATATGGAAAGTATTTTTTATAAGATTTGAGGCGTGAGGTAATGAATAATAAGTGATCAGAAAATTTTTATATTAAATAATATTTTAAATTTTATTAGGAATTATGTTTTCTGGACAGAAACCTCGTCTAGCGCAGCCCAACTCAAAAATGTAAAAGTTGAGTGCAAGCCATTTGAAAAATTAAAGAAATAGTAGATTCATATGAAAAAATTAATTTTTTTTATAGTACTCTATTTTTTTTAAAGTGAAGTCTGCGGAACTTGCAAAGATCTTTTATACTAATTTTTTAATAAAATATTATTATCTTCTAATTTCAAACAAAATTTAAAAAATAGTAGTATTTTTTTTTTTTTATAGAAACAGACTCATTTCATTAATGAACCTCCGAAGTTACAATTGTGACTTATCAACTTATAAGCCAAACTACGCATTAGCTCTTGAGCTTCCCCACCCACATGAGGTGGACATTGTCTTAACTTCAAACTCTGTAAAACAGACTGAGGGCCCATTTGTCCTCCCAGGGAGGAAAAGTATGGGACACCGCTATGGACACTAAATCCACTAGTCTATTTCGAGTTTATTACAAATAAAACACAAACTATACAGACTACACAAACTACACAGACTACAACCACAAGCATCGGTGTGACCTCAGACATCCCGCTCATCTCTGCAAGTAGTAGCCTCTCGAGCCATGACAGCACGAGCACCCGGCTCACGCACGGAAACACACAGCCTCCACTATGCAGGCAGCACCTACGCATGAGCACTCGTCGTGTGATCTCACCAGTCATAACATCGCCCATCATTCTCGAATATCTCCTACCCGAGATCGCGATCGATCCAAAGGCCCAAAACACCACACTCGGGCCAACAAAAAACACTGAAATGAAAAACAACAAAAAAAAAAAATAGAATCGGGTGAACAGTACACGAGCCGGCGGTAATGGCGCGTGTACGGCCCTGGTCACTTGGAGGAGAGCGCAAATGGTCGATCTTGGAAGCCACGGGACAGGGAGTCCAGAGACATCGATCGTGTCATCAGCAAAGGACTCCAAGGAGGCGTGTGGTGGACACGCGCTGACGAGCCTCGAAAACTTCGTCCCACGCGTGCGGGCTACGCGCCACTCCGATGAACGCAGGATTTTGTGGTCTTGAAGATCGGCGGCTGGACTTCATCGTGGTGGGGCGCGTGTAGACTAGAAACTGTCGGAAAGACCCGAACGACGCTTCTCTCTTATTTGGCCTGGAAAAAATGAAAAACAAAACAAAAATACAGAAAACAGAAAAACAGAAGAGAAAAAAAGGAGGGGGGAGGAGCCGAAGCTCCCACCCCCTTTCGTGTGAGCTGTAGTTTCTGGAGGTTTAGAGAGAAGGCAGAGAATTTTATTTTACAGAGGTTTAGAGAGAAGGCAGATAAAAATAGTAGTATTTTTAATACAACTATAAAATAGAAGAATTTTATGCATCAATTACTATTGACGTTCACACTCTACACTTATAGTTTTTTTTTTATAGGATCTGTGAGTATTTTTCATAAAATATGAGAGTATTTTTTATAAGATATAAGAGTGTTTTCTTATAAAACGTGAGACGTGAGATAATAAATTGTGGCTGATAAGAAATTTTTTCTATTAAATAATATTTTAAATTTTATTAGGAATTATGTTTTCTGAACATAAACCTCGTCTTAAACACCATTTCAAGTAGCGCAGCCCAACTCAAACACCAAGAAAGAGTACTCCACGACAGGTCACAGAACATAAGGCTCGAAATCGGAGTAAATTCACATCGAGTCCGAGTAGACGTTAGCGTTTTGCCCTCAGAGTGCGGGCGGGCACTGTCAGGGAATTTCGGGCTACCATTGTCCCTCTTACCTCCAGAACGATGTCATTGATGGAGACAGCCATGCGACAAGCTATTCTTCTTCCTCTACGACAAATACCATCTCCACCGCCGTTGAGTTCATCGAGAGTTGCAGCGAATTCGATGTACGGGCAGAACAAGCAGAAGATGGGGACTGGAAGAGCCCTACTTTTGTGTTGCTCTGATTCCTCGTCCATTTCGTCATCTTCTTCTCCCTCTCCGGCGATTGCAATGACTAGTGCTCCACCGGTGAAAAGGAGGAGGAAGAGGACAGGAGGCAGTACCCAGGAGAGAGCAAAGGCATTACCGAGGAGATGAGGTTCGTTGCCATGAGACTCCGAAGAGTTAACAAGGGCAGCAGCGATGACGATGACCAAGATTCATCTAGTGAAGACGGTAAAAAAGGGGAGGGTAATTTGGCATCAGATGATGATGATGGTGGGGTTGGTGGAGCGACATGGGAGCCGACCTTGGATGGGTACCTCAAGTATTTAGTTGATAGCAAGCTCGTCTTCGACACTGTGGAGCGCATCGTCGATGAATCCAGTGACGTTGCCTGTGAGTCCTTTTATTTTGAACTTGCATATGCTAGTGGTTTTAGCCAATTATGATGTAAGGTTTGCTTGTTATATTATCCTAGAGGGTTATGGATTATCATATGCTTCCTTGGTAAAGCAGAGCAATCTAGCTTTTAGAGGCTTATATGAGTAGTTCTTTTCGGAAGGTATTTTGCCCTGTGGGTAAACGTAATGGGAATTCGTCAAACCCTTGTGAATGTGACTAAAACGGGGATTATGTTCTGTTTCTCTACTGCATTTTCGTATCGAATCTCAAGGCAATTAGTGACGCTACAGCATAAGCATAGGTGGTTCTTAAATCTTGTGAGAATAGTTGGGTATTACTTATGTATACGTCCTGTTGGCAATGCCTTTTGTTATGAATAAAACTTCTTCATTAACGATAAAAAAAAAAAACTCTTGTGAAAATCTAATGCCTGATTTGATTACAGACGCCTATTTCCGAAAAACTGGATTGGAACGATCAGAAGGTCTTGCAAAAGATCTAGAGTGGATTAGACAACAGAGGTTTGTGATTCCTGAACCTAGCAATCCGGGAGTTTCTTATGCCAAGTATTTAAATGAACTTGCAGAGAAGAGTGCCCCGTTGTTTCTTTGCCATTTCTACAATATATATTTTTCACATATTGCAGGAGGACAGGTGATAGCACGGCAGGTACGTGTGAATTTATGTTCTTAACCATACTTCTAGTTTCGGGAATATTTGGGGGTGTTCCTGAATAGAATAAAACTATGGACTGACACTACTTCTGATTCTGACCTTATGCAATCACTTTCGACTCGGACTCTCATACAAGACTGAACCTTTTTAATTGCTATTTCTGAGTAGTCTTTGTGTGTGTACATCCCAAAATCGTATCCTAACATTCAGTTAAGCAGGCTACGCCTACCTCTGTATGAAAGACAATGAAAGTAGCATCTATTTCTTTTTGCAGGGTGGGGAGGCCTATTCTCTCTTCCTTGGTGTTTTTCCCCTGCTCTGTTGGATGCTCATGATCAAATCAGAATGTCACGTGCAGAAAATTCCATTAGAAAATTTGCTGACTTTAAGATACATTGTGCAAAAAATTGAAATTGGATAAGAAAGTCACCTGCTCTAACTGGATTAAGCAAAAAAAAAAATGGAAAACCATATTAAATCAACCAACATTGATTGTGAAATGCCACCTATGGTGAGATAGAACTAAAAACTTCTGAATATTGAAGAATGAATCTGTGAATCTTTACCTTGGACCTATATATATGTTGCTTCGCATTTTTTCAGTGGAGGAATATGGTTACTTCCTGGAGATCATTAAACAATTTATGAGGAGAAAAATGAACCAAAAAAAAAAAAAGAATACAAGTATATGTGATGGAATTTATGGATGACATGGTCTCTTAATTGGTTACAGCATTTTGATTGTCTTCAGAACTTAACAAATAATCAAATCAAGGTGTTGAAAATAATTACAGGCTTTGGACAGGGTTGAGCTCTTTCATTTGTCTGGCGTTGATACATGCTTGATGTTTTACTGGAGTTTATCTCCTTATGGGCATTCAATTTTGTGGATGTGTAAGACCTATAAAAAAAAAATTCTGTGGATTTGTATGATCCCAATGTTTCCTTATCTCAAATTTTAAACAAGTCCTTTGTTGACTCTTATGCAATTGCTTAATTTTTAGTTGATGTGCATTTCTTTTCACTGCATTTTTGGTGGATAGCGTTAATTTAAACTTTGTAATTAAGATACATATCTCATGCTCATGAATATATATGTAAATATATTTACTGATTGGTTATTAGCTCCTAGAAGGAAGGGAGATGGAGTTTTACAGATGGGAGGGGGATATGCCAGGGTTGATGAGTGCAGTCCGTGAGAAGCTGAACATGCTTGGAGAGGTTAATTCCAATGCCTGTCATGCCTAATTGGTTTGCATTAGCTTTAAGTTGGTGGATTTCTTTATTTTTTGGTTGATGTTTGAAATTGTTCAATGCAGCACTGGAGTCGTGATGAGAAAAACGAATGCTTAAAAGAAACAACAAAGTCATCTCGGTTTTTGGGGCAAATTGTCCGCTTGATCATCTTATGAACATCTTAAAATCCACAGATGATTGTTTGTGCAGAGGTTGTGTTTCAGTTTTTTTTTTTTACTTGTTCAGAATAGATATCCTGCGCATCATTTAAACGACTTTCATCATTCTTTATTGCCTTCAACCCTTTTCAATTAGCTTGATAACCTAAGTTATTCCATCAAAAAGTTTATCAGATTGCATTTTTGGTTTCCATGTACAAGAAAGCTTCTTCTGAATGTCTCCTGGTATCCTCTTTGGTTATTGAAGTTACATCTACTGTATCACTACCATGTTGACTACTGAGACAATTCTTTTTAGTATTCAGAACCACTATGTTATTTCGACCAGCAAGTTCTCAGTTACTGTTAAGCCTACTGTAATTTGTAAATCATTAATAATATTTTATCTAATGGACTAAGGGGAAAAAATCCTGTTGTTTTGAACTAAACATTTAATGGGTTTGAGATGTTTGTCCCCCAAAATCAAATGCTTTTAGGTAAAACTGTATCTCCTGAATTACAAAGCCATTTCAACAGGAAACATACATGTTCTCTTGTAATTGAGATGTACCTTTTTGCCATTCCATCCCTACCTCACAACAGACCTCACAAATCTGTTGTAGATGTTGCAAATGGGCTTTTACCTTAGGCACACCTCCTCTATTGTTTTCTCTTTTTCTTTTTTCATTTTTTATATTTTCCCATCTTAGGTTTAGCCTCGGAAGACAACCTTTTTGGCTATTACAGCTCTCAAGAGATGGTGGAGATTTGATCTTGATCTTGCCCTCGATGGTGATATCCATATGCACCAATTCAACTTTCAAAACTAGCAAGGGAAATGTGATTTTTTTTTTTTTGGTGCCATTGTTGCAATATGGAATACACGACACCTATGCCCCAGATTCTTATCCCAAAAAGAGCCTGGCTTTATTTTTGTTTACCTTGATATAGGGCTTACGTAACGTATCATACCAAGCTAGGTGGTATACTTTTATGGAATTTCTTTGTGTATAAAGCATTTTTCATTATATATTGTCCAAAAAAACAGACTTAATTCCTTTAGCAAAACATAGCTTATATCCTCGGTGAGATAATTCTTTGGGCAATGCTTACGGACTCCTCACATGAACTATGTTTTTACAGTTCACATTACGCTTAAAGAGATTGGCATCTCACCAATTCGGAAACAAAGGTGGAAGCTGGAGCCACACCAATACAAACTATGTCACTTGAGATTGAAGCTCTTTATAGCAGAACATGAAGAGTTATTAGACTCCATCGTACTCCAAGTTGACAACATGTAAACAAGATAACTTTGAGATTACAAAGACCAAAGGTGAAATAAAAGTGCGATTAATTAAGTTGCATGTCTGGGTTTGCATGAAAGCTCTGTATAAGTATTGAGCTGATCGACTTGACATGATTTATAGAACAAGTAGATGTACCATGATTATGAGGTTGGTTCTTCTATTTAATTGGTACTAGGCTGGCCTATTCTCTCTTTCAATGACGAACTGGTCAATAATCTTCACACTTTCCAACGGGTCCTTGTACAAAGAATGTGCCATCCATTTGCTGGGAAACCATCTTTTGTGGCTCGATCGCTCTGAGTCAATCTTCTTCTCCCGCTGCCGATCAGGGTCCTCCTTCCATGAAAGTGGCACCTGCATGATCAACATGGGTTGTGGGCAATTACAAAGAAGAGAATCGAAGGCTAGTTCAATATTTCCAAGAATTCTCACAGTTGCTTAATGTCCAAACCCCTGGTAAAATAGAAGTTCGTGCGGGAAAAATTATGGTCTGGGATGTGAAAGGCGTAGGTGGAAATTTCATTCATAGGGAAAATTAGTAAATAGTTTTGGGGTGCGGATGAAATAGTACTATCAACGTATCACAACACACCGTGACATTTATTTTTCTATTAATTGTGTAAGCATTCATTTTTAATGACATGGCATCCTATGAACTACATCCCTGTACCCCGGAACTATTTAATAATTACTCCATTTACAAAACACAATACTAAATCAAAGATTCAGGGCAATTTAAATAAATAAACAATTTCTCTATTTACTTCTTGTAATTGATGTATATCAATTAGTATATATTCTTGACTTCTTTTTATATTTTCATTATTTTTCTAACTTCATTCAACTATAAACAACACTTTTTTTTTTTTGAAGAGTCAGAGCCACAAGTCCAATAGTGTCCCATATTTTATATTAAAAAGACCCTCGCTTATGGTGGAGGAAAACCGTAGTACTTTCTTTACACTTGAGTACATAAGAATAAGAGAAAACACCCACCCAAGTGTCCACCGCAAATTAATTGAACCAACGACATGAACAAAAAATCAAAAACAACTAAATACTAGCGTAACAAGCCAAACCATACTACTTAATGACATCTTAATGACGGAATTCCACTTTTATCTAGCCGGACCATCCCTCTCGCAACTTGAGGGAGCCTATCCATCTGACCATATATCTTATTAATCCTAGCTTCACCATCTCTAGCAAGTAAGTTAGCTACTCTATTCCCCTCACGGAAAATATGCGAAAATTTGAAATTCATTCTTTCCGAGCTCTCTATTAATGTCTCCCAGAAGTCCCATAAGTACCAAACATTGCATGTCTTTGAAGATAACCAATGCACAACTAATGCCGAGTCACACTCTATCTCCACATTATAGAAACCCAATTCTTTGCACACTGCAACACCACGACATAAGGCCCTTCACTCAGCTGTATTGTTGGTTCCAAGATCCAGATATTCCGAGAAAGCAGCCATAACATTCCCAATATGATCTCTAATCACACCACCTCCTCCACATGTTCCTGGGTTTCCCCTACAACTTCCATCTACATTTAGGTTTACCCATCCTTCCATATGCTTAACCCATGATACTACAAAAAACTTCCGGCCATTAACATGATTTATAGGCAGATCCATGGCTAAAAGAATGTTGAAATCACTCGATGAAATATTACGGCATTTTGCCAGCTGGCCCGAAATCTGGCTTAACCAAAACTTCACATCCTGCCAAATAAACTCAACCGAATCATCCACTGATTCCATTCTAGCCTTGCATCTTCTCACCCATAATTTCCAAGTGATCAAGCCTGGAATTAAACCCACCAGAATACCCCTTTGAGAGTATCTTTTTCCACACCTAAACCACGCTAAAACACGGCCACGCCAAGTTGAGCATTCCATGCGATGAACACCCAACTCCAACGATGCTCTATGCCAAATCGCGTTAGCAAAATCACCATTGCATAAAACGTGATCCATTATCTCAACCATTCCTTCACTGCAGCAATTACATCTCAACGCAAGCGATATACCAGTGGAAATAATATGAGCATCAACTGGCAAACATCGGAACCAAGCTTTCCACATACAAACAGCTGCTCTTTTTGGGAGGAATTTATGCCAAATCCATTCCTTCTAAGGAAGAACATCTCTCCGAACCCTTATCAGTTCCCATGTCGAGGTAGTTGAAAAAACACCATCCCGAGTAGGCTCCCATACAAAAACATCAGACCCTACTTTTCCTGCCATAATAGATTGCATCACTTCAAATGCCCTGTTTTCTCCAATCAAACCCACTAGAGCCTCTTCATCCCATATGTTTCCCACCCATAAATCCCTCACTTGAAGTGTTGGATTGTCAATGTTCTGAACCTGCACATTAAGTGGACCTGACGACAGCCACTTATCACGCCAAAACGAGACTCTGCCTTCCCTTACTCTTATTTTTGTATGCTCATATACCTCCGGAAAGACTTGCATAAGAGATTTCCAGAACCTTCCTCTGTTACTAGAGACAGCCATTCCAAAATTCCTCCCCTTCACGTACTTAGCTTGAAAATATTGTGACCAGAGATTATCAACTGATAACAACCTCCACACAAACTTCATTTGCATGGATTTCTGCACTTCATGCAAGTCACGAATCCCAAGCCCTCCTTCACTTGTCGGTTTACAGATATTCAACCATGATCTTCATTTTTTCTTGGATTTTCCATGATACTCACCCCAAAAGAAAGTAGAGAGAAAAGAGCTAATTTTGGATAGAATTATTTTCGAAACACTCAAAACCGCCAATTGATGTGTGGCCATGGAAGATAATACATGTCTAATAAGAGTGAGACGCCCACCTTGAGACAAAGATTTTAACTTCCATCCCGCCACTTTGTTTTGAATTTTGTTCACTAAAAACTCCAAGTCTCTAGCTCTTAAACGACCCGTCACCAAAGGCACTCCCAAGTAAGTATTAGGAAACGATCCCTCTACAAAACTAGGAAGTCTAAGAAGTCCACATTTCCTAGCATAACTCATCTTCTTAGAAATAAAAAGAGCCGACTTATCCTTATTAATTAATTGGCCTGACCAATGTGCATATATTTCCAAGGTCCTCAAAAGCATCTTAATAGATCTCCTCTACCCATTTGTAAAATTAAGGAGGTCATCTGCATAAAAAAGATGCGACACCAACGGGGCTCCTCTAGGATGAAAAAAGGCACCAATTCTTCTATTAGCAAAATTTTTCCGCAGTAGACTAGTAAGAATTTCCTGCATGATAATAAACAAATATGGAGAAAGGGGATCTCCTTGATGTAAGCCTCGGGTAGGCTTGAAAAATCCATTATAGGTTCCATTCATCATGATCGAGAACCAAGGGGATTCCACAAATGCCTTCACCAAACTATAAAACCGTTTTGACAAACCAAAGCTCCTCAATACCAAGCATAAAAAAGACCAATCAACTCTATCATATGCCTTCGTCATGTCAATTTTTAACATTACATTTCCTCCAGTAGAGTTATGGTTGATAGAATGAACCATCTCTTGCGCTAGCGTGATATTCTCAAAAATACTTTTACCGGGAACAAAAGCACCTTGCTCCCAACCTAGCCATTCGGTTAACAATAATCTTTGAAAAGATCTTATAAGCAATACTGCACAAGCTTATAGGTCTAAACTTGTCAAAACTTTTAGGATCTTGCACTTTAGCTATTAGAACTATATAGGATGCAGAATAAAATCTCGGCAAAGGAGTACATTGGAAAAAATCACACGTAGTAGCAATAACATCCTCTTTAACCATCTCCCAACAATGTATATAAAATGCCAAACTAAATCCATTCGGCCCAGGACTGCTATTTTTTGGAATAGACGACAAAGCAATCCAAACCTCCTCTTCAGATGGGTCTTTAGATAGAGCCAAATTATCTTCATCACTAACCACTGAGGATACAAGATCACCCAATTTTGAAATAGCATTAGGCCTTTCTTCTGTAAGGAAATTCCGGAAATAATTAAGTGCTTCCATATGAATCATTTCCGGAGTCTCCAAGACCACCCCATTTGCTAACACCATTTTATTAATAGCCGAGGATTTCCTACATTGATTCACAAAGTCCTGAAAAAATCTCGTATTCCTGTCACCATCGTGAAGCCACTTCCTCTTCACCTGTTGTGCCAACCGAATTTCTTCTCTATGTTCCCATAATTCCAATTCAGCTTTTGAACGTAAATATTCACATTCAATATCCGGAACATGTCCATCTTGTAGTTGACATTCAAGGAATTCCATGCGCTCTTCTAAGACCTTTATCGCATGATCTACCCGACCAAAGAGTTCTTTATTCCAAACTCTAAGAGCCACTTTAAGCATCTTAAGTTTAGCAGCTAACCAAAACAGACCCGTCCCTGGAACCTCCCCATTCCACACATCTTCCACACATTTATTAAAGTTTTCATGTGTGCACCACATACTTTGAAAATGGAACGGATAAGGACCATATCCAATCGTGTCTTTAACAAAATTTATCAACATTGGACAATGATCAGAGGATTTTCGGTTCATATACTCCATATGAACCTGTGGCAAGCATCGAATCAATGCAGTATTCGACAGGGCTCGGTCAAGCCCGCCCAACTCCTCGATGTACCCCTGTGTCCATTGCACCACGTCATTTTACAGCCACTATAATTAATCTCCACCATGCCACAATTATGAATGTAGGAATTAAACTCTACCATTGCCGATAACGGCCTTGGCTGTCTTCCGAACCGCTCACCATCTTCTCTGATAGAGTTAAAATCTCCTACTACAATCCAAGGTACATCATCCACCATTGCACCCTCTATATCATGCCATAAATCAATTCTTTCCCCTTGAGTGCACTTTGCATAAACAAAAGTCATGAAGATTCTAAAATCATTTACTGTAAAAAAACTCGATATTAGTTGATCAGACAAATCATGTACATCAAAAGTCAATTCTACCTTCCAAAAAATCCAAAGTTTTCCTCCCATAGCTTCACTAGCGCAATACGAAGATAATCCAAGCTAATCAGCCCAATAAACCATAAACACCTCTTCTTTAAAAGGTTTAGAAATAACCAAAACAAGAGGCTTATACTTCCTTACCAAACTCTTTAATCTTCTTTTAGATGTACCCAAACCATGCACGTTCCACACCAGAATTCTGTCTATCATAAGTTTAATTTCTCAGGACGGGAAGCAACCTGTCTAGAATGCCTCAAATTATAAGATGTAGCTTTCTACACACATGATGCTGGAGATAACAATTCTAAGTCGGATCCATACCCCTTCGCACTTGCCAACTTATGCGGATTATCATTTTCTTCCTGATCCGAGTGATGCACCTCATCCTCTATTGCCAGACTATTTCTATTCTCATTTTCCAACATTTCAAATATAACATCTTGTTGCCTGCTTTCATCAGTTTGTCTCTCATAAGCAAAAAACTCCTGCATTTCCATATCCTGTTCAACACTTAACAATTAAAACCTAATCCCCGGTTTCCTCATCCACAACATTCAGACTCAATGGGCCACCTTCATTCCATGCATCCTTCTCCTTTGCGCTAACAGCTGGCTCCATATCTACCACCTGCTTCCCTATGTCAACCCCATTTACATCCTCAGATATAATGAATGTATTTGACTCACCAACAACTAGTTCATTTAGCACTAGCATTTCCTGGGCAAAACTCTCAGGGCCTTCGTATTGCGCATCCTTTGGTTCTTCCACAATAATATTTTGATCCACATCTAGATCTTCCGTATCACCAATAACCAGATCCTTGCTAACTTCCTTCTCCTTATTTGCACCTGTATCTCTAACCTTCCAAACTTCAGTTTTTTTTACCTTCCTTCTCTACCTTTTGTGACTCCCGATTTTCCAATTTACGCTCCTTCAACCCAACTCTACAAACAATTTTCGTATGACCCTGATGACGACATTTTTGACAATACGAGCCCTGCTTCTCATATCGTGCTTCCTGCCAAATTTTCTGATGAGCCGAGACAACAATGGGAAAAGTTTGAACAAGCTCCTCTAGGAGATCAATCTCCACACAAATATGCGCACCCGACGCCTTGGTCTTTTTCAAAGTTGCATTATCAGTCCCCAGGAATCTGCCAAACCTCGACACCAATATCTGTAGACAATCAACTCTATACGTATGCATCGATAAACCTGGCAAAAATATCCATTGAGTCGTTGTTGACGGCTCCTTCTTAAGGTCAAAATCTTTAGTCCATCTAAATAAACGAAAAGTGCACCCATCAATAACCCGCCCTTCTCTCGCCCAAGCATGCACGAAATCCATATCAGTTTGTAGATTAATGAAAACATGATGAGCATCCATGAAACTGATGGTAGGGATTTCTTGCAAACCCCACGATTTGACCACTGAGAGTCGAATAACATCAATAGATGGACGGGAACGGAGAAACTTCAACACCAAAGCAAATCTAAAATCTTCTGCAGCTTTGGACATCTCTACCTCTGAAAAAACAAAACCAGGTTGGCCATCGACATCAACAGGGTAATGCATAGGGAGTTTGTATGACGATGAAGATGGTGCTCTAGAAACAACATGGGCATATGAAAGGGATTTTTCAGGATTCCCCGCTAGCATATGAGACACCAGAGGGGCGGCCGTTGCAGCCATGCAGCAACCCTAGACGCAAAGACATAAGAAAACACACAGAGGCGACTCCAAGAAAACCGGACGTAAAAAAATAAGTCAAAAAGAGACCTAACACCCTAGACCAGTGTCATTTTGCTCTCTAATTCCATGGCATCATCGCACGTGATTAGTTACAATATTCAGAACAACACTTTGTTTCATGAGATTGTTAGTTTTATTATATATTTTTTCATGGCAGGGTTTTAGTATCCAAGGGTACTTTTTTATAGGAATTCAATTAATAACAAACTAGTTTTTCATACGGAAGATAAAAGATACGAACACTAATTAGATTTTGAAACGCAAAAGTGAATCAATATTAACGGCCTCTTTACCTTGTCAACTGCAAGGGTGAAGACTTCAAGATCACCGTCAGCTTTGATGTGAAATCTTGTGAAGCCCTTGTAGTCAGCAATCCTAAGAGAGGAGAAGGCTTCGTCGTAGTGCAAGTTAAACATACTGACGCAGATGCATAGGTAGAATCCAACCACATAGGAAACTACAAAGGTCGACAAGGGCCAGAAATAAAGGAAGACAGAACCATAATAAAGAATTGTCTCAAATCGTGAGAGAGACGCCATCCCATTCTTGCAAATATTGCTCCGCATGACAGTGAAGAACTGATACCGTATATTAATCCAAATGAATGTGTCTTAGTAATGAAAAAGAGGAATTAAGCATCGTCGATTTATTAAACAGGCTGAAGGAGAGCTTCTCTTACCTTTGGCACATCAAATGTAAGCATGATGATCTCGGCACACCAATCATAAAGCTCGTCAAACCACCACGTTGGAGGAGGAAAGTGACTAATTTCAAGGGATTCGTAATGCTGGTACAGATCATGTGAAGAGTGTTCATAACCTGGTTAAGAAAAACAAAATTTTTTTTAAGGAATAAAAATATTCATTCTCCTAATTTTCTAATTTTCTCAAACAACTGATTAGGAAACTATATTTTTACGTATGATCAAATGATGAAACCTTATCACATAAACCGAAAACACAGCAGCATGAGTTTCACAGATTACTACGTACGCAGTAACTTTTAATTTTTCAAAGAATTATAAAATAAAATTTTAGTAAGAAAAATAATTTTACGTTTAAAAATACTAATATATTTATAAAAAAGACCACTACGGCCGTGCACTTTATGTGGCAAACCCCGCCACCATCGAGCTGGTTGCTTACTCCCCCCCCCCCCCCCCCCCTTTTCAAATTAAATAATTTAAATTAAATTATTAAATATTAGATATACTGTTTAAGATAAAAAAAAAAAATTAAATTAAATTCTTGTTTTGAAAAAATTAAAGTGACTTATTTTTAACCAACCCATACCATAACGGACTATTTCAAAACAATTGCACAATAATAGTACTTTTAATCCATACCAGTTGTATATATTTGGACAAAACTTCCCTAAAACAAACATTTCATCTAATTCATTGATCGTAGCTAGAGCTGCTTGGACGTTGATTATAATGCAGTTCGACTTAGAAAACTTATTTGCCTATATATATAAAACAGCTAGGCCGGAAATCTACCTGAAGTAGTTGCTGATAGTTTATGGCGGGTAAGCAACTCAAGACCCAGTTCCAACGCCAACATAAGAATTAGAGCTGCAACTAGGTGCGCAGAAACGTGAAGAATTGCCACCGCTATCTTTATCTTCCTTGAAACTTTGGAGGGTGCAAGTGCAAATGCCGCAATTAGCAGCAGCATAACGGCTCCTAGAGAAACGTAAGAGTGTTCCAGCATGTATATAAAAGCATTCCACAGCGTACGGAAACAAGTCCTCAAGAAACCCAACTTGGAGTCTACTTCAAAGATGTGATGAAGCTCACACTAGGCCCCAAAAAAGAAGAGATCAGTCATGGATAAGTACTCTAAATAAATCGAGAGAGAGAAAGAGAGAGAGAGAGAAGAAAGATGTCCTAATTAATTTAGGGCAAGTTTTATTTATAATTACTTTACCTGTGGGAACACAGAAATGGCCAACATATAGTAAATAATGCCACCAACATAATCAAACTGCCAATTCTTCCTTTGAAAGTTCAGAATATTTTCAAATCCAAGCTGAAGTAAATGAAAAGGAAAGTTATGACCAAGAAACAAAAATGTTTATGAAACTTGAGATTGGTATTGACAAGGGATCCAAAGAAGTAGAGAAAATTACCCTCCTCGACGTTTTTTCGTCAGGATAACTAGCTCCGCACTCATAGGAAACTCCATGAGATTTTTTAAAATCACCAAATACATGGGTGGGATGGGTAAATGCTCCCCCACAACCATTTACAAGCAGATGTTGGGCATAAATTGAATCATTTGATTCAACCATTGAGTGGCGCATATAGTGATGTATGTCCCCAGCAATTCGAAGCTTACACCTTTCTTTCAAAGTTTTGCATATAAGATTTGAGAGATTCTCTCTGTCGACATCAGTTTTAGGGTCATACCAATCAAGAAGCCAGTCCGGTTCGTGCGTCATAACGATCACACAATCATTCTTTCCGATCTTAATTACACATGGTTTAACAATGAAGGTATTCAATCAGCAAGAAAAATATTCAAGTGTTATGAATACAATACAAATAATTAAATTTACTTCTTCCCATCAGCTTATACTTTTGGACAAAATAATGATTTCACATGAGTTCGAATCCTGACTTTACACTTTATCCTATTTAATTAAACATTTTATGTATTAAGACCACTCATTGAATGAGAGTTTGACTCACACCCCACACGTGAGGAGAGAGTGTTAAAAATATAATACAAATAATTAACTCAATCTCTTTCTATTTCTTTGTACATTGGGGGTTCACCTCCCCCTTCTTGGTCCCCTCGTGGTAGGACCTCTAACCTCCCAATGGTGTTTCGGGATGGGGATCCTCACCCAAGGGGTAGATTTAAGGAATAGACTGTGTGATATTTTACATTGATTGATCAATAAGTCTAGCTAGTTCCCACATTGTTTGGGAGGGAGAAGTTATTATTCTTTATAATTATTTCAATGGAGCTTCAATTATACTATTGACTAATCATTTTGGAGTTTGACCTAGATGCGGCCTAGCAATCATAACCAGTAATGTAAGACTTGAGCCGTGCCACCTTTTAACAAGGAAGTTATTAAAATAGAATGATGTGCGAATAAGTGTTATATATTTCAATTAAAATATTACAGGTCAACTTGTTATTAATAAATAAAGCACACTTATCCACAAAAAATACACCAGCAAATTTATATATAAAAAAAATACATGGCCGGTGACTGCCCTCTTGCAAGCATTCTATTATCTCAACTCACTATTATTTATAAAAAATTTAACTCAGCTCAACTCAACTCAATATCCAAACGCAGCCTACGTATATATTTAGGTAGCTGAGAAATTAAAATAATTCCCAAACAAAGAGAAAGAAACAAAAAAATACCTTTTCCTCTGCGATTCTTGAAAAGAATTGGAATTGGTAGATATCGAGATCACCATCTAGTGCAAGATCAAAACCCAATATCCACCATCTTTGAGGAAGTTTCAAAGCGAAATAAGTCATCTTCTGAGGCATCAACCACCCGCCCAACCACTTCTTCTCGCATATATACTTCGTAAAGGTACGAAGACCATCAAACCAATCTGTTACTCCAAAATTAAGAAAATATTACCAAAGAATTATGACAACAAAGCTTGAGGTTAAAAAACAGTACCCTTCTCGAATAACAGAAATTACACTTAGAATATTGTATATATCGAAGAAAAGAAACCCTATTTTAATGTGGGTGAAAAGATCCAAATTAAACTCAAAAGAGTCTAATCAAGATACAACTGACACCAACCATGATTTCCGGGAATAATGAAACATTGAGGTCTATAAGTACGATGATCCTCCTCATAATTGACAGGCGGCTCATCAAGAGCATCCTTGAAAGGACGAAAGAGGCGCTTTTTATATGTAGACTTTGATGGATTAGGATACCTGTAATACAAGAAAAATTCAAATAAAACCAGCAAAATATTTTGCAACATATTTTTTTATTTTTTTGAAGAAGCTGGTGTCTCAACCAGCTAAAACATGGATTCTGCATATTCAGAAGACCTTATGATCATCATCTAGAAATATCATCAACTTACGCAAGATCCCCTCCAATGAGTAGCAAGTCTCCACGTTTTAAGATACGGCTAGCAAAACAAATGTGAGGCTCAGCAAGTAGCCGTGCCACAGTATATGTTGAATCCCCACCATCACCGGTATCAGCCATGAAGTCAAACCACAGCTCTTGATCATCTGCATTTCCACTAAAATCATGCAACAAATTCTCCTGTTGATTCATAGCTGCCTGAATATATATGGGAGGGAGTGGTCATGTTGATGCTTACACAAAGGTTTAAAGAAAAAAGAGTAATACTATTGAAAAGTGGGATCACTATAAAAAAAATTGTTTTTTATTTTATGGATCCTACTTTTTATTTTCAAATAATTTGCAAGGTTTGAGCCAGATCGAGGAGACAAGACTAATGAGAAGCCGGCAAAAGCAAACAGAATTTTATTGTTAATTTGACGTTCCGCACACTGCATATATAAAGTAGTATTAGATAGTCATGCAGTCCAATAGGACTAATCTTAGATCGTAAATCAGATTGATTAGGACTTTGTAAACTGGATAAACTCGTGAAACAAGTCAACAACCCAATGTGTATATTTTGATTAGATCTAACAGTTTCTTTGTCAAGAACACCCTACGTACTTAACGGAAAATCATATGGTGCATATGATCAGAAAATAAAAATTGGGTCCTAACCACCCAATCTTCAACTAGCTTCGAGTGAAGATATTTATGAACAAATCTATTGCTCTAACCTTGTTTGGATTTAAAAGCACTCTTAACTCATTTCATTTTATGGAACAACGGACCCAATTAAGTTCTATTTTTAAGTATTTTTGGACTTATGCGTATGAAAAACCCTAATTGAGTGTTCGAGTATTTTGTTAGAATAGACTACGTGTTTAAAATCTTTGTTTTGGCTGTTTATGATTTTTCTTTAGTGTTGATAATTAGGTTATAAATCTTTTTATGAGTCAAGAAAATTTTTAGACTAGTTGAATTATTTTTTTTTTAAACGTTAAGTCAAGGCCCATAATAAAAAGTCGGTTTTTATTATTTTTTTTTATACTATCCAAAATGTGTACCCAAATATTTAAAATGAGCTCTACCGGATTACCGAAGTCCCACGCCCATTTGCTGTAAACTGGGAGACCCGACAGTTTGTTTTTAAAAATTCCGCACCTTTGCACGTCTCTTTCCGTTACTCACTAAGGGCACGTCTCTATTTATCCACTCCCATGCACTTGCACGTCTCTATTTCTCTTGGGTTAGCCAATCAAATATATATATATATATATATTTATACACATATACACGTATAAAGACCCTCGTCCCAGCACGTAGGAAAACTACACAAGCCGCAAAGCTCAGTGAAGCACAACCTCCACGTCGCACGAAAATTGCTGCAGTTTCCAGCACCTCTAGCCGCGCACCACCTTAAGGTAGTTCCACATCAAGCCGCAGACCGAGAACCACATAAAGCAGCACAGCCTTGAACCAACGTCCAACCACCGTAAACCACCACAGTTGAGCCACTACATCTCCAAGCCTCCACGCCTCCCTGTCCAGGAACGCACAGCACCCCTCACTGCCTCCCTGAAGCCAAGCCAACCACGTCGCTGCTCCTCCCTCAGATCACCTCCGCCCAGACCACCCAACGCTGCCGCGTTCCCTCCTGCACGGCCAAATCCGCCAGCCAACGCGTAACCCAGCACCACCTCTGTTTTACACACTCAAAACAGAGTTTTTATACCCCACCGTGAGCCAAAAACCACTGCACCTCGCCAGCCCCTCCACGTCGTCGCCAACTGCACGGATAGGACTGCCGGGCACCCCAAGCCACCCCAGACCGTCGCACGCCTCCTCTTCGTCTCACAGTAAGTTTCCGTTTCCTTCCGCACGCCGTACTCTCTTTGTCTCTCCCTCATTCCTTCACCGTGTTCGCTCATCACTCTCCCTCTCGTGCTCAGCCGCTCAGCTCAACGGCGTCTTCGCCACACCGCACCCAGCTCCGTGTCAGCTCCTCCTCTCTCGGTGAGTATCTCGCGTTCCCTCCCTTGCCATATGTACGTAGCCTCACTGATACTAGGTTTTTTTTTAGGCTTTGATTCTTTATCCGCACTATTATTCATAATTATTAAAATACCCTTAAATCCTTTCTAAGTTGTGTAGCCTTCCAAGAAACTTTTTTTTTTTTATTAAATTACATTGCTTTTTAAAGAGCCCATGCTGCCTTTGCAAAATTTCTAAAATACCATTGGTTTTACTTGAACTGTCTTTCTTATATATAAGAGAATAATTGAAGTTCTAATTATATTTTTAACTGTTTAAAATTTTAGTATAAGTCGTTTGAATGAAATTTTGACAACAAATATTTTTTAAATGTATTATTCAAAAAGGTTAAGTGATCATTGATGAGTCTAGAGAGTAATTCTTTAAGACATCGGGTTATGCGAATTTTAGAGTTTTGGGAAAAATAGGTTATTTTAGTGTTCTAGGCTTAAATATCTACATCCATGGTTGATTGAAAATTTATGGAAGTACGTAAAAATTTTTATCAGTGACGATTGATTTTCATTCAGTACCGTTGTGAAGAATTTCTGAAAGAATAAGAAGTTCAAGTAAGCAGAGTTCCTATGTTAGATTTTGCATAAAAATAAAATGGATTAAGGTTGATTTTTGAAAAATATGTATGTTTTATTATGAAAAGAAAATTGAATTACCTCAATTATTTGTTCTATATTACTCAATTTTGTTTAAGAATAAAATATTTTATGGCATAACTGGTGTAGACATGAGCTATTTTGGTATTTTTTTTTTAACTGTGCAAAAGAGAGCGAATATAAAATTTGTACATGTTTTTGTGATTAGATTCTATTATGTTCTGAAGATGTTCAGTACTTTGATATGATGTGATGTGATTTTTGGCATAACATTCCATTTCTATTTCTGTTCCGTTTTGACCTTACAACGGGTGTAAAATTGTGGCCTCTGTTCGGATTGGTACCAATTTTTCTATTTCCGGTGCACCCACTTTGGAAGCAAAGTGATTTTTTGTGTGGTCTTTCCTATGTGCACATAGGGGTTTCGAGAATAATAAGGGGAAGATTCACATTCTGTTTCTACTAGATTGAGCACAGAAGTTTGCACAACCCCACCACGGGGGTCAAACATGGTCTCTCTTATGATATGAGAAGATAAGATGTGATGCTTCAATTTATGATATGCCAAAGGGACTTTGAATATGAATATTTTTGAACTTTCGCTCTGATATTTTTTATAATATTTTGTTTTGCATTATGAAAGAAAGTATTTTTGTTCTGCATTCTGAACTCTGTAAATACTTATATTTACACACTAGTATATGTTTTCTGCTTACTGAGTTATTGATAACTCACCCTTTATCTCCAAATATTTTTTAAATAATTTTGATAGTTCTGTTGGAAAGCAAGGGTAGGTAGTGTTAGAGAGGTTTGACGTTCATAGAGGAATACATGCTCGATGGTACAAGTACTTATTCAAGAGTCATAGTTAGCAAATTGATTATTTTCGATTATTTTGATATGATGAGTTAAGAATATTTTTGAGTCTTTGGGGAGTTGTTAATTTATTTTATTGAGAATTTCTTTGTTGTCCCTATGAAGGAACATACATATTTGTGTTGAATATTTTATGGAGTTTTTGGAATATTTATAGTTGTGATATTTGAGTTGATATTGAGTAATAAGGGCTAACTCTCTGGATCTCCGGGATCGGGGCGTCACATTTTATTTAATCATTACAATTTTTTCAAACTTTCAAATAAAATATAATAAACAATTTAACTTTTTAAAATCTCAAAACTTTCATATCAATATTACTAATTATCCATTAATATGGACTAATATTAGATTGTAGTTTTATATATACACGCACACATATATGCATGCATATATTAATATATAAAAATATATATATATATATATATATATATATATATATATATAGAAGGTAGAATTATTTTATAATCTAGAACAATTAACTATTTCACGTCAGAGTAAATTTAAATGGAAACGAGTACTTGTACCTGCAAAATGCGAAAGTCAAAGCGACCTTGGAAGATATTTACTGACACCATGAGGTTATATATAGTTTTGTATAGGTCAGCTGATGTTCTGCATACGCGCAGTACTTAGCCATCACCCGAACATAGGCCACTGAGTGATAGAAAAGAACTGTTGCAAGGGCACAAACAAATAAGAAAAGATGGCATAGTCGATATACGTACCCAGAATACCAGGGAACCATTTTCAAAAAATCAGGCTGCGAATATGATCTCTCCCAGTACCTGGAAAACTGAAGAGCTTAGTGGATCATGATCATGGGGAAATACGGCTTTAATCACATATATATAACAATTATAGAACATGCTTTGCACATCAGTACTCACGATAACATTTTCGTGAAGAAAGACCAGATCGCAATGCCTTGAAAGAAAAAAGATCCGAGGAATGACATGATACGGATGTAAAATGTTTGACTCGATTGATTTATATAACGTCCCTGTTAAGAGAAGAGAAAAAAATGTATAAGGAGAAATCAGATATAAATAGATATATTACGATCACAGACCAAAGAAATGCAACTCGCTAGTTTCCAGCTAGGCTTGTATTTCAAACTGGTCCTGGATTAATCCGCCTAGGATTCTTGACATATATAAATGTAATAATATTCCAAACTTATCAAAGGGGGGTTGCAGCCCTACCTTCAAAGAGAAGAGCAAACCGAATTCCTTCAAAACATGAAAAATCATTCAGAATTTACATTGTAGCGGGAAAAGAATAAACTAGAAAGGGGAGGCCGGGATACAAAAGGACTCAACTGCAGAATTCTCGAGAATGTTCAGAAACTTTGGACTCTCAGTACTCTCGGAAAGGTAGATCAGACGATAAATGTGGATGGCGCTAAGTGTCGAAACACACAAGTAAAAGCTTATCACGAAAAACCACAAATCCAATCTCATGATCATGTCCTTTCGCTGCTCAGGAAGGACAGTACTATACCCAACTGATAATGTAAGCCAGTATAAATACCTGCAAATTAAATATACATGGTTGCCGATTATACCGCCCACTATATACTCCATTATCATCTCCATTAATGTCAGCCAATATAGATTATCGATTAGGAAAAAAAAAAATCCAATATAGATTATCTCTATGTTACACATCTAGTTGATTAATAATAAATAAATAATTTTTTTTTTCTTCATAAATTTAGATTTTTTAGACAATTAGTAATTTTGCATAATATTAGAGAAGATATTCTAAGTTCGGAGATTATGAGTTCTAACCGGCCTGATTCTACAATTCATTCGAAAAATGCTACTTATTATTCCTACAACACACACCAATATGTAATTTGTCATTTTATTTAAACACACAAATTTACACGTCAATATATGTATTTAAATAGGAAAACAAAAATGATAAATCACATTTTGTGTGTGGTGTACATAGAAATTAATAAGGAGATTTTTTCTAAAAATATAATAAATAATTAAACTTACCTCATCTATCTTCTCCCGCTTAATGAATGTGTAGTACTCACGTCAAGACACCGAAAACTTAGTCCATGAGAATAAAATATGTAAGTCTTCTGTGCACACTTTTTCTATACACCTTTCATTCCTAACGAATTATTATATATATTGAATAAAAAATCTATACCTATTGTTTATTTTCAATTTAAATATAGAATTAAAAAATGCAATCAAAAGGATTATAAGTGTGAGAGTAATATTTACCAGTTACTGAACGATTCCATTGAATACCGACGTAAGATATACGCGGTTGTTAAAATAATTAACGGCAGGAAGGCGACAAGCCTGCAAAGTAAAAGTTTCGGAAGTTACTGATACCCACCGGCTTTATTAGCAGTGCAAGATTCTCGGAAGGTAGTGAAACCCATTGTTCCTAACTTCCTCCCTTTTTGATTAACGTTGTAAGAAATCCATAAGGCCGAATTAAGGGAACACATTTTAATTAAAATATATATTCTATAATTTTTGTATAAATATAAACTATTATTATTATTATTATTTTTATTTTTATAACCGAAGGTGCCCGGGCAATAAATATATACTAATTAACAATGGAAACAAAATGATTTAGTAATATTTACCATTTTTCGGATTCGATAAAAGACTGCCGTTGAAATAATAATTCATCGGCCTCCCGACCTAGAATTGTCCTTCTCAGAAAAGGAAAAAGGAGATCTACGATCAACATACAGCCCACAATAGAATTAATATATCGTCGATCTAATCGAAATGCTTCTGTATCGGACCTCATCGGGTTTTTCTGAACCTTCTCCATAGCGTACGTACAGGCCGCAAGCTCCACGACTGCAATAAACGAAGAAGTACTAACCCCGCCCCCGAAAAAACAAGTCAACAACCTAATTAAGTTAAAAAAAGAAAAGAAAAAAAGATACAAATTAAAACAAAAGAGAAAACATTGGGAAGAGCATGGTGCATAGGTGTTCTACTATGAAGGCGAGAAAATTATAAAATGAACATAGGAGAAAGTTGCAGTACCTGCCTGCGCGCTATCAAGCTGAAAATTAATTAGATCAAGATGAAGACCAATTGTTCCGAGAAAACATGATGATATATATATATATATATATATATTTATATGTATTATATATAAAACAATTTAATACTGGCGTGGGCAATCTAGCACCATTTTACTGTCCTGATCTTCTGCCGGCATAGAAATTAAAGAAATAACATAGTTTTATTAAAACTCTATCTCTCACACATCCATATTTTATTGGATTTAGACTAGCTCAAATATTATTACTTAGGCTCCGTTTGGAAAGTGAGATGAGATGTAATGAGATGATTTTAAATGAAAATTGAAAGTTGAATAAAATATTATTAGAATATTATTTTGTAATATAATTACTATTGTTTTGAAATTTAAAAAAATTAAACTATTTATTATATTTTGTATGAAAATTTAATAAAAAAAATACCTCGAGACACATTTTCAAACCCAACTTCGATGGGTTTAGCATTTCTGAAGGATTATTCGCGTGGAATATTATTATAAGTTCAAGTTGAACTTCACAAACTTCGAACAGTTCTGGCTAAAATATTCTATTTGGAAGTGGGTATATATTTTTTATTTTATTAAAATGATGAAATTTAATTTATTTAAAAAAATTAATTTTTATAATATCTATTATTATATATAAAAGTGGAGTCATATAATTTTGACTTGACATTCTATCCATAAAAGTAGACATTCTACCCATTAAACTTGAAGTATCATGTTTATGAAGCGGTAAACATTTTAAAAACAAAGATATAAACCGATTCAAAACTCCACCAAAAAGTACTAATTCAACATTTATATTGTTTGGTATTTTAAGCGGAGTCATATAACTCCGATGTGTTATTCTACCCATAAAAGTAGGCATTCTACCTATTAAACTTGAAGTATTATGTTTAGGGAGCGGTAATCCTTTTAAAAACAATGTTTTATTATGAACTGTTGTAACTTTTAAGTTTCATTTCTTTTCTTACATATAAAAATATAAATCAATTCAAGTCTCCACTCAAAGATATTATTTCAACTTTTATATTGTTTCGTCAAATAAACTGTCTTATAAACCGTTTTGAATTTTTTCACTATAAAATCTGGTCTCTCTCTAAATCTTTCTCCTTCATACATAACATACATAACAATCCACGCATTGAGTGAGTTATAGGCTCATATATATAATATATATATGCTAGCCAACGGCCAGCAACATCGTCTTAATCGTCCTCCCAATTTAACCTTATGCTATTTGCTAGATTGTTGATTTAAAATTAAATAAGCAAGAAGACAAATTAGCGTTCCCAACATCATGCGGTTGGAGTAATCGACTAAAATGTACCTAATTATTCTAAGGTGAAGACACTTGAGACTTTAGAGATAAGAAGGAGAACAACTAAAGAGCATTCACGAGTTCTTTCCACTAATTTCATTTCTTATATGCATGGCTTCCTAATTAAATTCCAAAGAACCAATGATTTTGGCAAATAGCTAGCTAGCGTCCCTTGCATTAATTTCACGTTTGCACTAGTTAATATAATGGATAATGTTCTTTGCAAATTAAATTTTGATGCTACTTATGATTCTGAAAAGAGTTCACGTCTAAATGTGTGCATAAAAGAGTTCTAAAAAAAAGATACAAATTAAAACAAAAGAGAAAACAAAAATAAAGGGCTTCAAGGAAAAAATTGAGAATATCATAGTCTTCTATGGTAGGTAAGATAAGATGAAAATTTTTAAAAATTTTGTGAATAGTGTTAAGATAAAAGTTTAAAATATTAATTTAAAATATTAAAATTTGAAAAAGTTGTATTGGGATTTGGAAAAGTTGAATTGTTTATTATATTTTATATAGAAATTTGAAAAGTTGTAATGATGAGATGAGAAATCTCATCTTTGCCCCAAACATATCCTAAATGTTTGTAGTTATGTTGGCTTTTGATAGACATGGGTGCTCTCACTACAACAAAAGAGACCTTTTGCAGCGTTTTAATCCGTCAGAATTAGTCCTCAAAAACGTTGGAAATATTCACTTTTGACGATTCTGGGTTTGACGCATATTGGATGTGAAAGAATCGTCGCAACTACTCAGACTCGCCCATTTGTGATCATCGCAAGAAAACATTGTCTTTTTGCGACCCTTTTTACTCATCGCAAAAACAGTATAAAGTCGTCGCAACTGTCATAACCCAGAACATCAAATTTTCACTGAAACAAATAATTTTCATCGATTAATACCGTCGCAATATCTCACAAAAAACACTGCAAATAATATACTTTCCCCAACTATGGGCTTTATCGTCACGACTAACAACATTAGCAACGATTTTCTATCGTCGCTAAAATTGAATATTTTGCGAGTAAAAAGTTTTCTCAACTATTATTAGACTAACGACAATGCGTGGGAGGTACCATAATTTTTTTTTTTTTTTTGCGGCTGTTGAAACTCCCCGCAAATGATTTATTGGCAATCTGCATCAATTTATACCATCGCAATGTCTAACAAAAAAACGCTGAATAGATTATATACTTTCCTTCGACGGTTTTGATAATTGTCGCAAATAATAGTATTAGTAGCAATTTTATGCTACCGCTAAAAGTATTTCTGCGCCGGTAAAAAAGTTTTATCAATGATTATGTAACTAACAGTAATGCGTGTGAGTTTTTTTCAACTTTTTTGCGGCTATCAAAAATCGCTGCAAATGATGAATTCTCAACAGACAGCTTCCTACTGCTATTGTATACTCATTCCCAGCGATATATTTTTGTGTCGCAATATCTAGAACTTCTGAACTGTTGCAGTGAATTATTTTCATGTCATTTATTCATTTTCCCGCAGAAATTCATTCTGACACAATTGCAGTTTATATGATTGCATATTTTTCCAACCATCTAAGCCATATTGCAGCTATATCATATTTTCGTATACATTTTTGTACTACATTTCGTCGCACAAACTCTTCTAAATTATTGGTAACTTAAATTTACCTACACTTTTTTATGCTACTATTTTTTCTTATAGATATTGATGTGTGACACCCCGACTCCCACGTACAAAAAGTTTCGAGAATCGTGATGTCAGGATGATGACAACATGGTCACGCATCCCAACGACAAGTGACCAGTGTGTGCAACAAATAAACAGTGTATAAAAAAATACGCAGCGAATAATAAATAAGTCAACTAGTACCAGAATTTTAGTTTAATACAAATAACCAAATACAAAGCGTTTAAAAATAAAACCAAATGTCCCACAAAATACAAAACTGAAATAGAACATAACCCGAGTGATCCAAGATCACTCCTCCGGCGGAGCCAAATCCTCAAACTCGGCATCTGCATCAACAACAAAATCTGCAGTACCATTAAATGGTACCACAGGTAAGTTATAACCCAACCAATCATGAGATCAAAACACATTAAAGCAACTAACCATGCATGCATATGATACAATATGCATAAAATCCAACACACGCCAAAAATCCCATTTGACCCAAAATATTTCCAATAAAACCGTTCCACCATTTTTCCAGAAAATGTCCCAAAACAAATATCCATAATTTTCTCAGAAAATGACTCACACCAAATCCATATCCAACACACGCTATTTTCTCAGAAAACAATCATTTCCATTTATCCATTAATCTATATGCACCATGGTCTCCCCTAGGGACCATCCGCACGTCCTAGTTGCATAATGAGGGATGCCCAGTTCCACACCCAGTGCGTTCATGGCCAGGCATCCTCTAACCCTCGCCAGCAGAAGGGCCACAGAGTCGGCACGTAACTCGTCCGATCCCGTTATCGCCCAGCGACAACCTAGGGGATGTCATTCAGTATATTCCGCTCCCGAGTGACCAGAGGAGCTCCACCGACATAATGCCCTATCTCGACTTGGAGTTGTGATACACACGCACCAAAAAGTCCATTCCACATGAAAACTTAGTTTTCAAAATATCCACATGATCATGAATGCAATTACATGAAAACCCAGTTTTCAATTTACAAACATGAACATACGTGCACATGCAATGTACCAAACCGACATCAATATCCAACAACCAACCAAATCACAATATAACCAATCACACAAATACTCCGTCCTCAAATCCATCCATCCCGTACTCCTCGGACTCAGATCGAAAACCAACCAGAATACAATAAAATCAGTTAGTGCAAAAATATATTTAAATCTCAAAAGATGTTTGGAAAAATACTCATAGCGCTATAATATAATTTTTGGAGGATCACGGAAGCACTAGAAGCCACAAAATAGCAACCGAACAGTGTAAAAATACACTGGCTGTGGGTCTCAAAAACCCACTTTTGGAAGAGGTCAAACCAATATTTGAAATTGATAGGGTAGGGCCTAGAAAGGTCGATGAAGCTAATGGTGGTGGCCTTTGGCCATGGGTGGTGGCGGAAAGGGGCGGTTTAAGGCCAAAAAGAGCAAAATGGAGATGAGCTTGGCTGGGTTTCATCGATGACAGATCGGGGCCGGGATTGGGTCCATTGGAGGTAGAGGAAGATGTGGTGAAGAAATTGTGGTTGGACGGCAGCGCAGCGATGCAAAGACCGTCGTGGATTCGAACGGGTCGTGAAGGCTAACGATGGCGCGGAGTTGTCTGAGATTGGAGGGGTTGGGTCACCGGTTGGTGGTGAGTCGATTCGGCCGGGCGATGACAACCACGACGGTGGGTGGCAGCGGCTGGGAGAAGTAAACCGAGTGCACAAGGGAGAGAGAGAGAAATGGGAAAGAGAGAGAGAGAGGTCGAGCGGGAAAAATGTCAAAGGAAAAGAAAGAAAAGAAAGAAAAGAAAAAGGAAAGAGGAAAAAGAAAAAAATAGAGAGAAAGAAATGAGATCCAATCCTTACAACTGGGGTCCCAAAAATGATCAAACGAAAAAGATTTTAAAACTGCAAACTAATTAAAATAAATCAAACGCAGTGAAATGCTTAATTAAAACTACAATAATTTGAAAACTAAAAAACAAACTAATTTAAATTAAAGATTACTTTAAATGCAAAACAATAAATAATATTAAGAAAGCACATAAAAAAATAATTTTCACAACTTAAAATATTATAAAATAATATTTCAAAACTCCCTTAATTTTAAAACAAGAAACCAATATTTAAATTATTTAAAATAATCTTTCAATAAAAATACACGAAAATACTGGGTGTTACATTCTCCCCTCCCTTAAATAAAATTTCGTCCTCAAAATTGGCAAGGTCAAACATTAAGACTAAGACAAGGATATGGTTCAACTAAGAGCAGATTTAAGAAACATACCGGCAGGGTTAACCAAACAAATACGGATAAAGATCCCTCATATAAGCTTCTCACTCCCAAGAGAAATCTTGAGCCAATGGATCACCCCATGACACCTTCACTAAAGGTATTGTCCTAGACCTTAACTTTTGCACTTTCCAATCAACAATTTGAGTCGGAACAACTTCATAAGTAAGGTTAGGCTAAAGTTGAATGCGTTCTGGGTCCACAAAATGCAGTTCTTGGTGACCAAAACTCTTCTTCAACGACGACACATGAAATACATCATGCACATGTCCAAAATACTCCGGCAAAGCAACTCTATACGCAACAAGCTCAACCTTCTCCACAATTTGAAAATGACTAACATACCTCGGGCTAAGCTTTCCCTTCTTACCAAAGCGCTTAACGCCTTTTATAGGAGAGACTTTCAAGTAAACCCAATCACCTTCCTCAAAAGATAAGTCTCTTCTCCTCGTGTCAGCATAACTTTTCTGACAACTTTGTGCTTCCGCCATTTTATATCTTATAACCCGAACTTAGTCTTTTATCTCTTGAATCAACTCTGGCCCAATTAATTTACTCTTACCTACTTCATCCCAACACAAAGGTGATCTGCACTTTCTACCATACAAAACTTCATAAGGGGCCATATGAATAGAAGCATGAAAACTGTTATTGTAAGCAAATTCTATTAATGACAACTGATTTTCTCAACTTCCCTGAAATTCCATAACACATGCCGGCAACATATCTTCTAAAGTCTGAATAGTACGCTCGGACTGACCGTCAGTTTGAGGGTGATAAGGAGTACTGAACTTCAGCTTAGTGCCTAAAGTTGCCTGCGAGCTCTTCCAAAAATGAGACAAAAACCGCAAGTCTCAATCTGACACAATGCTCTTGGGTACACCGTGCAAACGCACTATCTCCTTAACATATAACTTAGTCAGCTTATCCAAAGAGTCGGTATTATTGACAGGTAAGAAATGGGCACTCTTGGTCAACCAATCCACGATCACCCAAACCGAATTCTTCCCACTAGGAGTCCTTGGAAGACCTACTACAAAATCCATAGAGATATCATCCCACTTCCACTCAGGAATAGGGAGAGGTTGAAACTTACTCGCAGGTCTCTGATGCTCAGCTTTAACTTGATGGCATGTGTCACATTTTTCAATGAACAAGGCAATATCCAACTTCATGCCTTCCCACTAGAAATTCTTCTTTAAGTCCCAATACATCTTCGTGCTTCCAGGATGAACTGAATAAGGAGCTGTATGAGCTTCTGCCAAGATTCTCTCTTTAAATTCTGAATCTCGAGGAATCACTCTTCGATCCCGAAACCACAGAACACCATCTTTATCCAAACTGTAGTGCATGGGTCCTTTAGACTTCCTGACTCTCTTCCTAATAGCAAGCAACTTTAGATCTCTTCTCTGGAGAGTCTTCAATTCTTCAAAATCCACTACTCGAACGTCCAAAACTGAAGATAACAATTCTTCCTACTGCAAACTCTGCATAAGCAGTCTCCTCATCCCACAAAGGAGAGAGTCCAATCCTGACGACTCTGCCTCATCTACCAACTGAGACTTTCTACTCAAAGCATCAACGACTAGATTAGCTTTCCCTGGATGATACTTGATCTCACATTGATAGTCGCTAATCAGCTCTAACCAACGCCTCTGTCTCATGTTAAGATTCTTCTGAGAAAACAGGTGCCTCAAACTCTTGTGATCGGTGTAGACTTCACAGACTTCTCCATACAGATAATGTCACCAGATCTTGAGAGCAAACACCACAGCTGCCAACTCCAAATCATGAGTGGGATAATTCTTCTCATGAACTTTTAACTAACGAGGTACATAAGCAACAACTCGTCCCTCTTACATAAGAACACATTCTAATCCAAACTTGGATGCATCACTAAATACCATAAACGGCTTATAGGGCTCTGGAAGTGCCAATACAGGAGCTGTTGTCAGTCTCTTCTTCAATTCTTGGAAACTCCTCTCACATCGATCTGACCAAACAAATTCAGTATTCTTTCTAGTCAAAGCTGTGAGAGGTCCGGATAATTAAGAAAATCCTTCAATAAATCTTCGATAATACCCAGTAAGTCCCAAGAAATTCTGAATTTCAGTCACAGTTGAAGGACGTGGCCATGACAAAACAACTTCCACCTTGCTAGGATCTACAGCCATACCATATCGAGAAATCACATGTCCAAGAAATTTGACTTCTTCCAGCCAAAATTCACATTTACTAAGCTTTGGATACAACTGATGTTCTCTTAATTTCCCAAGCACCAAACGAAGGTGATAAGCATGCTCTTCTAAGTCTCAAGAATAAATCAGAATATCATCAATAAATACCACCACAAAAGAGTCCAGATAGGGTCGAAATATTCGGTTCATTAAATCCATAAAAGCTGCAGGAGCATTAGTCAACCCAAAAGGCATCACTTTAAACTCATAATGCCCATACCTTGATCTAAAGGCCGTCTTGGGTATATCTTTATCTCTTATCCTTAATTGATAATATCCCGACCTCAAATCAATCTTAGAAAATATTGTTGCTCCTTGAAGCTGATCAAATAAATTTTCAATCCTCGGAAGAGGATATTTATTCTTGATGGTCACTTTATTAAGTTCCCGGTAGTCGATACACATTATGAGAGTACCATCTTTCTTCTTAACAAACAACACAGGCGCTCCCCATGATGACGTACTAGGCTGAATAAAACCCTTGTCAACCAATTCTTGCAACTGAATCTTCAACTCTTTCAAATCAGCCGGTGCCATACGATAAGGAGCCTTATGATTGAGCTGCATTATTGCATAGTTTATATAGTTAAAATCAATACATTTTTAATTTTTTTACTATTTTATTATTGATTTTAGATGAAAAAATGATTAAGATGCAAAAATCGAAGTTGCAAATTAAATTGATTAATTGCATAATTTATGCTTGATTTTAATACTTGTGATTTAATTTGATATTGTTTCTTCACATGCACAACACACTTTTAATATTTTAGTTTTGTTTTATCTTTTTTTATTTATTTAATTTATTTATTTTATTTTATTTTATTTTGTTTTATTTTATTTTATTTTAATTTTTTATTTCTGTTTTTCAGCGCAGACTAAACGACATGACGTTTTGTACTTGGTTTGAGTCAGCTGTCTGAGGAAAACAACTTGTCGTTTAGTACTCATAGAAAAATGACTTGTCGTTTTTCCCGTCGAAGTTTTAACTCTCCTCTACCAAAACGACTTGTCGTTTAGTCAATAGACGAAAACGACAAGTCATTTTCGTCATCTTCAACTTTCAGCTAGCTTCTACAGTGCATGAAACGCAGCTCTTCCACGCCACCGTTCGACGCCACCAAGCTCCTCCACCTGCTGCAGAACTTCATCCACCACCCTAAGCGCCTCTGCCCAGGTAGCATCCTTTGTTTTCACTTTATAAAACAGAGAAACCGTGAACCACCTCGCTGGCGATTGCATCTATTGCATTGCCTCCACTTATTGCTCAACCTTCTCCTGCACACGAAGACACAGAACGTGAAACGAAGAAGAAGAAAAATAAAAGAAAAAAAAGCTAGTGGAATGAACTGGAAAGCCGAAACATGTGCAAGCGGGAAACAACGCCAGGGAGAAGGAATATTTGTTTTTGACAAAAGCAGTGATGTGTTCGGTGCATGATTGGCATTCATTTAGACAAAAAAGAAAAGAAAAGAAAAGAAAAGAGAGGGACACTGAACCATAGGAAACAAACGCAAGAGGGACGGCTGGAACAATAATGCAGTTGGTGGAAGATGAGTTTAAGCCGTGCATTGTTTACTCACAGTCGGGCCATATGAAATAAAAATATTCTCAGTGGACTACACAGCAATTATTCCTTGTTGTTTTTGAAGCCTATAAAAAGGCTTGAAGTGAACGAAGAACCGGCATCAGAATTTTGGAGAGCTAGTCCTATTTCTCTTCAGCAGCTCATTTTTATTTGCAGTGTTTATTTAAGTTCAGTTCATTTTTATTTGCAGTGTTTATTTAAGTTTATTTAATTTGAGAGTTAATTTATTTTCTCTAAGCTTGTTTTGTAATATTTGGTGTTGTGTTTTATTTTAGTTTTCTAATGGAGAATTTATCATTGAATTCCATGGTTCTTGTGATGAACATGGCTGGCTAATTTTTCATACTAAGGTTAAGAGGTGAAGTCTAATGATTTAAATATTGTTTTAGATCAGTAATAGAGTTATATTGTGAGTTTGATTAATTGATTGGTGTTATTATTAGAAACTTTTATTATTTATATATTTCTCTTGATTCATTGTGATTTCTGAATACAGTGAATGCTTGAAAAATCCCTATGGTCACCAATTGGACTTGTGAATATTTCTACCATAAATTATTCCAACTCAATATTTGGTGATTATTTTTCTTGGGCTTATTTGTTAAATCTTCCAGTTAGATGGAATCATTATTCCAGTCTAACCGAACTAATTTGATTGGAAACAATTTTATAAATTATTAAATGGATCCTCGAAACCTTAGTCGTTCTCCATATTGATTCATTTTATTATTTCAGTTATATTTTGTTACTTTAAAAAATCTTCATCCTAGTAATCTCCTCTTTTTGATTATATGTTCCTTTTAATAATTTATTTTTATTTTATTCTCTTTATCACATTAGTCAATCCTTATGGATTCGATCCTGTATGGTACTATGACACCTGTATACTTGCAGGTAAAACTGCTCTGAATTTTTATTCATTATTTTGAGTGAAAGTTTAGATGCAACACCTTATGCACAGGAGAGGCTCCAGGTTCCAAATCAATAGCAAACTCCAACTCACGAACTGGAGGCAACCCAGGCAAATCATCTACAAATACATTTGGAAATTCTTCTACAACTGGAATATCCACTAGAGACTTCTTCTCGGATGGCGTAGACACCACTTGAACTAAATATGCGTCAGCTCCACAGGTTATATCTTTCTTCGCTTGCACTGCAGATATAACTGTCGGCTTCGCCTTCAACTTACTTCCCACATATTCCAAATACTCTCCTTCGAAAAGCTGGAACCCAATAATCCGACTTCTACAATTAATACACGCCGAATACCTGTACAACCAGTTCATTCTAAGAATAATATTGAACCCGAGCAACTTGAATACAATTAGATCCGCCTCTAGTGTCCTTCCACCAAAATTCAAAGGACAACTCATCGCGACTTTAGAACACCACACCATCTCGCCAACAAGACTTGTTGAGTTTCAGTACAACCACAAACTTCAAACGTCCTTTCCAAGTCCTCTATCCATCTTCTAGCCCGTAGTGGCTCCTCGTCACTAGTAAAAGCAGGTGTCCTATGCGCTAGAAAGCGCTCATAGGTGCACCCAGCTTGCACTGCTCTATTCAAACCTCCTTGGGGCGGCTGGTAATTGTGTTGGAGAAATTCCGTCATTCTGTTCAATGCCTTGGCTATGGCATAGTTTCCGTCACCCCGTGGCAACTCATCCTCGGGCACATCAGTCGACCTCCTTGGTCTAACCATTTTCATGCCAAAGCATAATCCTCAACCCCACTTTACTTCCCCAGACAAAATTTCAAATAAGAGCAAAAGCAATACCCCAAATAAAATAAAATAAGACAACATAAAATAAAATAGAATAGAATAAAACCAATAAAATACAACAACAAATAATAAATTAAAAATATTAAAAAAAACATACTTCAAACCAAAATAATTTTAAATCACAACTTTAAAAAAATTTCCTGATACTGCACCTAAGGGACATGTGGTTTTACCCAGAGATAAACTACTCTGATACCACCTGTGACGCCCCGAATCCCACGTACTAAAAGCTCGGGAATCGTGACATCAGGATGATGACAACACAGTCACGCATCCCAACGACAAGTGCCCAGTGTATGCAACAAATAAACAGTGCACAAAAAAAAGCGCAGCGAATAATAAATAAGTCAACTAGTACCATAATTTTTGTTTAATACAAATAACTAAATACAAAGCGTTTAAAAACAAAACCAAATGTCCCACAAAATACAAAGTTGAAATAGAACATAACCCGAGTGATCCCAGATCACTCCTCTGGCGGAGTCAAATCCTCAGGTTCGGCATCTGCATCAACAACAAAATCTGCAGTACCATTACATGGTACCACAGGTAAGTTATAACCCAAAAAATCTTGATATCAAAACACATTAAAGTAACTAACCATGCATGCATATGATGCAATATGCATAAAATCCAACACACGCCAAAAATTCCATTTGGTCCAAAATATTTCCAATAAAACCTTTCTACCATTTTCATAGAAAATGGCCCAAAACAAATATCTATCATTTTTCCAGAAAATGACTCACACCAAATCTATATCCAACACACGCTATTTTCTCAGAAAACAGCAATTTCCATTTATCCATTTATACATATACACCATGGTCTCCCCTAGGGACCATCTGCACGTCCTGGCTGCATAACGAGTGACGCCCAGTTCCGCACCCAGTGCGTTCGTGGCCAGGCATCCTCTAGCCCCCGCCAGCAGAAGGGCCATGGAGTCGGCACGTAACTCGTTCGATCCCGTTGTCGCCCAGCGACAACCTAGGGGACGTCACTCAGTATATTCTGCTCCTGAGTGACCAGATGAGCTCCACCGAGATAATGCTCCATCTCGGCTTAGGGTCGTGATATACATGCACCCAAAAGTCCATTCCACATGAAAATCCAGTTTTCAAAATATCTACATGATCATGAATGCAATTACACGAAAACCTAGTTTTCAATTTATAAACATGAACATGCGTGCACATGCAATGTACCAAACTGACATCAATATCGAACAACCAATCAAATCACAATATAACCAATTACACAAATACTCTGTCCTCAAATCTATTCATCTCCGTACTCCTCAGACTCAGTCCGGAAACCAACCAGAATACAGTAAAATCAGTTAGTGTAAAAATATATTTAAATCTCAAAAGATGTTTGGAAAAATACTTACAGCGCTATAGTATAATTTTCGGAGGATCACGGAAGCACTAGAAGCCATAAAACAGCAACCGAACAGTGTAAAAATACATTGGTCGTGGGTCTCAAAAACTCACTTTTGGAAGAAGTCAAACCAAGACTTGAAATTGATAGGGTAGGGCCTAGGAAGGTCGGTGAAGCTAATGGTGGTGGCCTTTGGCCGTGGGTAGTGGCGGAAATGGGCGGTTTAAGGCCAAAAAGAGCAAAATGGAGATGTGCTGTTTCATTGGTGACGGATCGGGGCCGAGATTGGGTCCATTGGGTTGCTAGGAGGTAGAGGAAGATGTGGTGAAGAAATGGTGGCCGAAATGCGGCGTAGCGATGCAAAGACCGCCACGGATTCGAACTGGTCGTGGAGGCTAACGGCGGCGTGAAGTGGTCTGAGATTGGAGGAGTTGGGTCGCCGATCGGTGGGGAGTTGATTCGGCCAGGCGGTGACAACCATGGCGGCGAGTAGCAGCGGCTGGGAGAAGTAAACCGAGTGCACGTGGGAGAGAGAGAGAAACTGGAGAGAAAGAGGTCGAGCGGGAAAAATGCTGAAGGAAAAGAAAGAAAAGAAAAAGGAAAGAGGAAAAAAAAATAGAGGGAAAGAAATGAGGTCCAATCCTCACAACTGGGGTCCCAAAAATGATCCAACGAAAAAGATTTTAAAACTGCAAACTAAATAAAATAAATCAAATACAGTGAAATGTTTAATTAAAACAACAATAATTTTAAAACCCAAAAATAAATCAATTTAAATTAAAGATCACTCTAAATACAAAACAGTAAATAATATTAAGAAAGCACATAAAAAAATAATTTTCACAACTTAAAATATTATTAAATAATATTTCAAAACTCCCTTAATTTTAAAACAAGAAACCAATATTTAAACTAATTAAAATAATCATTCAATAAAATACACTAAAATGCGGGGTGTTACATGATGTATTGCATATTAGTCCTCAATAAATTAAGACTAACTGATTAGTAAATGGCAAGATTGATAGAACTCACAACTTAGATCCAATTAGTTTTTGCCAAAATATAACTAACTGATTAGTAAATGGCAGGATTGATAGAAAGAGAGGAGAGACTGATTTCTTACACATTATCTCCTAATCGATATATAGACTTTCCAGGTACTCAATGAACTGGTCCATGCCCTTTCACACTGTCTTTTTGCCTTGCTGCATAGTCGAACACGTTTATGGCACGAGTGGGTGGAATGTCTTGCAAAAAATGGTCGAAGCCCTCCAACAAATATCCTTGCATTGCAGCCCAGTTCATAAAAAAACAGAATAACTCTCATTAACTCCAACCACCTACATTCCAATAATTATCATAACATCACTAGAGGTATATTAAAAATTGGAATATGAGGAATTTTTCTGAATCATGTATGCTAAAATATGCTCTCACTTTTTACTTAGAGTTTATATACATATATATATGTAAACTTGGATAACCTATAGTTTGGGTCACTCACTAGCCAATAGTACTATTGCACTTAATCGTTTCCCATTTTCCCTAATATATTTTTTGCAATAAATACCTAATTCAAGATAATATAGTATGCCAATACCCACAAATCTTAAACAAAGGGTAACTTTACCTCTGACAAGAATATTTAACCAGTTTCTTGTAGATGTCCAATGACTTAATTGATATACATGCCACTTATCAGTTTCATTCTACAGGACATGAGTAACTTACAAGTGTTCAAACATATGTGTTTAAAAGAAAGTAACTTCAAAGACAAGATATATCAAATACACTTTTCCACCCCTGTCTCTAATCAGTGTATCCCTCCCTTCCTATGCATAGGTGGTTATTGTTAATCCTCAAACAGGTGCTGCCCCATGTTTGTAGAAGCCCTCATGCATTAGCTAGGGAGAATGGAATTATTGCATAAGTTCATGCTAATGATACATGACATGGGGCAGGCATGGTTATCACATCTCCTCTTTCATTATGTGTTTGCCATATAAAATTTTCAAACTACAATGCAAACCTTAATTGAGCACCAGTTTACTGCCAAGTAACAAATATATTATACCAAGGCCAGTTTTTAACAGTTATGTACATAACTTTAATTAACATAATGCAACCAAAGTAGCCATATCAGGTAAGAATCAACAAAATATCACACATTAAGCATCAAAGCACATCCATCCCACAACACCATAGTTATCATCTGTAAATTGCCATTACACTTGAACAGACATTTTCCATGATGGGAACTCACACATCGTCCTATAAGTCATCTGGTTGCACAAAATGCAAGGTGACCTACTCCATCTGCACTTCACTATACCTGCATACCAACATCCTGTCAGTGTACATTGGCAATTGGATAACTACATAAGTTAATGCAACAAACTTGAATAAACTACTATACTTACATATTTCTAGTAGTTTTTGTCTGCTAACCCTTTGTGTTTCCCCCCTAATATTAAGTTAGGAGATGAAAACAAGCTACTCTGATCATAAACCAAGAAATTTGGACCAGAGAAATATCCATTCCCCAACCTTCCCACACCTGCCCTTTTGGCTTTCACAAAACAGAATTGTTGCTACCCTAAACACAAGGCTATGTTATAAATACATGTATATATATATATATATCAACATATATAACCCCCAGTCACCCTCTCCTGCTTTCACAAAAAGCATGCACTAACATTGAGATATAATAACTACCAAAAAGGCATCCAAAACTAGTAAACAAAAATGCAGCTTCAATTCTTGCATGCAGCTCGGGGGTCACTGTGTCCCCCGAAGTGAGTCTCCCATGTGCGACTGAAATGATGCCATGAAACTCCTCAACATATTCTCAGTTTCAATTTCTCTCCTTATTTGCACCTGTATCTCTAACCTTCCAAACTTCAGTTTTTTTTACCTTCCTTCTCTACCTTTTGTGACTCCCGATTTTCCAATTTACGCTCCTTCAACCCAACTCTACAAACAATTTTCGTATGACCCTGATGACGACATTTTTGACAATACGAGCCCTGCTTCTCATATCGTGCTTCCTGCCAAATTTTCTGATGAGCCGAGACAACAATGGGAAAAGTTTGAACAAGCTCCTCTAGGAGATCAATCTCCACACAAATATGCGCACCCGACGCCTTGGTCTTTTTCAAAGTTGCATTATCAGTCCCCAGGAATCTGCCAAACCTCGACACCAATATCTGTAGACAATCAACTCTATACGTATGCATCGATAAACCTGGCAAAAATATCCATTGAGTCGTTGTTGACGGCTCCTTCTTAAGGTCAAAATCTTTAGTCCATCTAAATAAACGAAAAGTGCACCCATCAATAACCCGCCCTTCTCTCGCCCAAGCATGCACGAAATCCATATCAGTTTGTAGATTAATGAAAACATGATGAGCATCCATGAAACTGATGGTAGGGATTTCTTGCAAACCCCACGATTTGACCACTGAGAGTCGAATAACATCAATAGATGGACGGGAACGGAGAAACTTCAACACCAAAGCAAATCTAAAATCTTCTGCAGCTTTGGACATCTCTACCTCTGAAAAAACAAAACCAGGTTGGCCATCGACATCAACAGGGTAATGCATAGGGAGTTTGTATGACGATGAAGATGGTGCTCTAGAAACAACATGGGCATATGAAAGGGATTTTTCAGGATTCCCCGCTAGCATATGAGACACCAGAGGGGCGGCCGTTGCAGCCATGCAGCAACCCTAGACGCAAAGACATAAGAAAACACACAGAGGCGACTCCAAGAAAACCGGACGTAAAAAATAAGTCAAAAAGAGACCTAACACCCTAGACCAGTGTCATTTTGCTCTCTAATTCCATGGCATCATCGCACGTGATTAGTTACAATATTCAGAACAACACTTTGTTTCATGAGATTGTTAGTTTTATTATATATTTTTTCATGGCAGGGTTTTAGTATCCAAGGGTACTTTTTTATAGGAATTCAATTAATAACAAACTAGTTTTTCATACGGAAGATAAAAGATACGAACACTAATTAGATTTTGAAACGCAAAAGTGAATCAATATTAACGGCCTCTTTACCTTGTCAACTGCAAGGGTGAAGACTTCAAGATCACCGTCAGCTTTGATGTGAAATCTTGTGAAGCCCTTGTAGTCAGCAATCCTAAGAGAGGAGAAGGCTTCGTCGTAGTGCAAGTTAAACATACTGACGCAGATGCATAGGTAGAATCCAACCACATAGGAAACTACAAAGGTCGACAAGGGCCAGAAATAAAGGAAGACAGAACCATAATAAAGAATTGTCTCAAATCGTGAGAGAGACGCCATCCCATTCTTGCAAATATTGCTCCGCATGACAGTGAAGAACTGATACCGTATATTAATCCAAATGAATGTGTCTTAGTAATGAAAAAGAGGAATTAAGCATCGTCGATTTATTAAACAGGCTGAAGGAGAGCTTCTCTTACCTTTGGCACATCAAATGTAAGCATGATGATCTCGGCACACCAATCATAAAGCTCGTCAAACCACCACGTTGGAGGAGGAAAGTGACTAATTTCAAGGGATTCGTAATGCTGGTACAGATCATGTGAAGAGTGTTCATAACCTGGTTAAGAAAAACAAAATTTTTTTTAAGGAATAAAAATATTCATTCTCCTAATTTTCTAATTTTCTCAAACAACTGATTAGGAAACTATATTTTTACGTATGATCAAATGATGAAACCTTATCACATAAACCGAAAACACAGCAGCATGAGTTTCACAGATTACTACGTACGCAGTAACTTTTAATTTTTCAAAGAATTATAAAATAAAATTTTAGTAAGAAAAATAATTTTACGTTTAAAAATACTAATATATTTATAAAAAAGACCACTACGGCCGTGCACTTTATGTGGCAAACACCGCCACGATCGAGCTGGTTGCTTCTTCCCCCCCCCCCCCCCCCCCCCTTTTCAAATTAAATAATTTAAATTAAATTATTAAATATTAGATATACTGTTTAAGATAAAAAAATTAAATTAAATTAAATTCTTGTTTTGAAAAAATTAAAGTGACTTATTTTTAACCAACCCATACCATAACGGACTATTTCAAAACAATTGCACAATAATAGTACTTTTAATCCATACCAGTTGTATATATTTGGACAAAACTTCCCTAAAACAAACATTTCATCTAATTCATTGATCGTAGCTAGAGCTGCTTGGACGTTGATTATAATGCAGTTCGACTTAGAAAACTTATTTGCCTATATATATAAAACAGCTAGGCCGGAAATCTACCTGAAGTAGTTGCTGATAGTTTATGGCGGGTAAGCAACTCAAGACCCAGTTCCAACGCCAACATAAGAATTAGAGCTGCAACTAGGTGCGCAGAAACGTGAAGAATTGCCACCGCTATCTTTATCTTCCTTGAAACTTTGGAGGGTGCAAGTGCAAATGCCGCAATTAGCAGCAGCATAACGGCTCCTAGAGAAACGTAAGAGTGTTCCAGCATGTATATAAAAGCATTCCACAGCGTACGGAAACAAGTCCTCAAGAAACCCAACTTGGAGTCTACTTCAAAGATGTGATGAAGCTCACACTAGGCCCCAAAAAGAAGAGATCAGTCATGGATAAGTACTCTAAATAAATCGAGAGAGAGAAAGAGAGAGAGAGAGAAGAAAGATGTCCTAATTAATTTAGGGCAAGTTTTATTTATAATTACTTTACCTGTGGGAACACAGAAATGGCCAACATATAGTAAATAATGCCACCAACATAATCAAACTGCCAATTCTTCCTTTGAAAGTTCAGAATATTTTCAAATCCAAGCTGAAGTAAATGAAAAGGAAAGTTATGACCAAGAAACAAAAATGTTTATGAAACTTGAGATTGGTATTGACAAGGGATCCAAAGAAGTAGAGAAAATTACCCTCCTCGACGTTTTTTCGTCAGGATAACTAGCTCCGCACTCATAGGAAACTCCATGAGATTTTTTAAAATCACCAAATACATGGGTGGGATGGGTAAATGCTCCCCCACAACCATTTACAAGCAGATGTTGGGCATAAATTGAATCATTTGATTCAACCATTGAGTGGCGCATATAGTGATGTATGTCCCCAGCAATTCGAAGCTTACACCTTTCTTTCAAAGTTTTGCATATAAGATTTGAGAGATTCTCTCTGTCGACATCAGTTTTAGGGTCATACCAATCAAGAAGCCAGTCCGGTTCGTGCGTCATAACGATCACACAATCATTCTTTCCGATCTTAATTACACATGGTTTAACAATGAAGGTATTCAATCAGCAAGAAAAATATTCAAGTGTTATGAATACAATACAAATAATTAAATTTACTTCTTCCCATCAGCTTATACTTTTGGACAAAATAATGATTTCACATGAGTTCGAATCCTGACTTTACACTTTATCCTATTTAATTAAACATTTTATGTATTAAGACCACTCATTGAATGAGAGTTTGACTCACACCCCACACGTGAGGAGAGAGTGTTAAAAATATAATACAAATAATTAACTCAATCTCTTTCTATTTCTTTGTACATTGGGGGTTCACCTCCCCCTTCTTGGTCCCCTCGTGGTAGGACCTCTAACCTCCCAATGGTGTTTCGGGATGGGGATCCTCACCCAAGGGGTAGATTTAAGGAATAGACTGTGTGATATTTTACATTGATTGATCAATAAGTCTAGCTAGTTCCCACATTGTTTGGGAGGGAGAAGTTATTATTCTTTATAATTATTTCAATGGAGCTTCAATTATACTATTGACTAATCATTTTGGAGTTTGACCTAGATGCGGCCTAGCAATCATAACCAGTAATGTAAGACTTGAGCCGTGCCACCTTTTAACAAGGAAGTTATTAAAATAGAATGATGTGCGAATAAGTGTTATATATTTCAATTAAAATATTACAGGTCAACTTGTTATTAATAAATAAAGCACACTTATCCACAAAAAATACACCAGCAAATTTATATATAAAAAAAATACATGGCCGGTGACTGCCCTCTTGCAAGCATTCTATTATCTCAACTCACTATTATTTATAAAAAATTTAACTCAGCTCAACTCAACTCAATATCCAAACGCAGCCTACGTATATATTTAGGTAGCTGAGAAATTAAAATAATTCCCAAACAAAGAGAAAGAAACAAAAAAATACCTTTTCCTCTGCGATTCTTGAAAAGAATTGGAATTGGTAGATATCGAGATCACCATCTAGTGCAAGATCAAAACCCAATATCCACCATCTTTGAGGAAGTTTCAAAGCGAAATAAGTCATCTTCTGAGGCATCAACCACCCGCCCAACCACTTCTTCTCGCATATATACTTCGTAAAGGTACGAAGACCATCAAACCAATCTGTTACTCCAAAATTAAGAAAATATTACCAAAGAATTATGACAACAAAGCTTGAGGTTAAAAAACAGTACCCTTCTCGAATAACAGAAATTACACTTAGAATATTGTATATATCGAAGAAAAGAAACCCTATTTTAATGTGGGTGAAAAGATCCAAATTAAACTCAAAAGAGTCTAATCAAGATACAACTGACACCAACCATGATTTCCGGGAATAATGAAACATTGAGGTCTATAAGTACGATGATCCTCCTCATAATTGACAGGCGGCTCATCAAGAGCATCCTTGAAAGGACGAAAGAGGCGCTTTTTATATGTAGACTTTGATGGATTAGGATACCTGTAATACAAGAAAAATTCAAATAAAACCAGCAAAATATTTTGCAACATATTTTTTTATTTTTTTGAAGAAGCTGGTGTCTCAACCAGCTAAAACATGGATTCTGCATATTCAGAAGACCTTATGATCATCATCTAGAAATATCATCAACTTACGCAAGATCCCCTCCAATGAGTAGCAAGTCTCCACGTTTTAAGATACGGCTAGCAAAACAAATGTGAGGCTCAGCAAGTAGCCGTGCCACAGTATATGTTGAATCCCCACCATCACCGGTATCAGCCATGAAGTCAAACCACAGCTCTTGATCATCTGCATTTCCACTAAAATCATGCAACAAATTCTCCTGTTGATTCATAGCTGCCTGAATATATATGGGAGGGAGTGGTCATGTTGATGCTTACACAAAGGTTTAAAGAAAAAAGAGTAATACTATTGAAAAGTGGGATCACTATAAAAAAAATTGTTTTTTATTTTATGGATCCTACTTTTTATTTTCAAATAATTTGCAAGGTTTGAGCCAGATCGAGGAGACAAGACTAATGAGAAGCCGGCAAAAGCAAACAGAATTTTATTGTTAATTTGACGTTCCGCACACTGCATATATAAAGTAGTATTAGATAGTCATGCAGTCCAATAGGACTAATCTTAGATCGTAAATCAGATTGATTAGGACTTTGTAAACTGGATAAACTCGTGAAACAAGTCAACAACCCAATGTGTATATTTTGATTAGATCTAACAGTTTCTTTGTCAAGAACACCCTACGTACTTAACGGAAAATCATATGGTGCATATGATCAGAAAATAAAAATTGGGTCCTAACCACCCAATCTTCAACTAGCTTCGAGTGAAGATATTTATGAACAAATCTATTGCTCTAACCTTGTTTGGATTTAAAAGCACTCTTAACTCATTTCATTTTATGGAACAACGGACCCAATTAAGTTCTATTTTTAAGTATTTTTGGACTTATGCGTATGAAAAACCCTAATTGAGTGTTCGAGTATTTTGTTAGAATAGACTACGTGTTTAAAATCTTTGTTTTGGCTGTTTATGATTTTTCTTTAGTGTTGATAATTAGGTTATAAATCTTTTTATGAGTCAAGAAAATTTTTAGACTAGTTGAATTATTTTTTTTTTAAACGTTAAGTCAAGGCCCATAATAAAAAGTCGGTTTTTATTATTTTTTTTTATACTATCCAAAATGTGTACCCAAATATTTAAAATGAGCTCTACCGGATTACCGAAGTCCCACGCCCATTTGCTGTAAACTGGGAGACCCGACAGTTTGTTTTTAAAAATTCCGCACCTTTGCACGTCTCTTTCCGTTACTCACTAAGGGCACGTCTCTATTTATCCACTCCCATGCACTTGCACGTCTCTATTTCTCTTGGGTTAGCCAATCAAATATATATATATATATATATTTATACACATATACACGTATAAAGACCCTCGTCCCAGCACGTAGGAAAACTACACAAGCCGCAAAGCTCAGTGAAGCACAACCTCCACGTCGCACGAAAATTGCTGCAGTTTCCAGCACCTCTAGCCGCGCACCACCTTAAGGTAGTTCCACATCAAGCCGCAGACCGAGAACCACATAAAGCAGCACAGCCTTGAACCAACGTCCAACCACCGTAAACCACCACAGTTGAGCCACTACATCTCCAAGCCTCCACGCCTCCCTGTCCAGGAACGCACAGCACCCCTCACTGCCTCCCTGAAGCCAAGCCAACCACGTCGCTGCTCCTCCCTCAGATCACCTCCGCCCAGACCACCCAACGCTGCCGCGTTCCCTCCTGCACGGCCAAATCCGCCAGCCAACGCGTAACCCAGCACCACCTCTGTTTTACACACTCAAAACAGAGTTTTTATACCCCACCGTGAGCCAAAAACCACTGCACCTCGCCAGCCCCTCCACGTCGTCGCCAACTGCACGGATAGGACTGCCGGGCACCCCAAGCCACCCCAGACCGTCGCACGCCTCCTCTTCGTCTCACAGTAAGTTTCCGTTTCCTTCCGCACGCCGTACTCTCTTTGTCTCTCCCTCATTCCTTCACCGTGTTCGCTCATCACTCTCCCTCTCGTGCTCAGCCGCTCAGCTCAACGGCGTCTTCGCCACACCGCACCCAGCTCCGTGTCAGCTCCTCCTCTCTCGGTGAGTATCTCGCGTTCCCTCCCTTGCCATATGTACGTAGCCTCACTGATACTAGGTTTTTTTTTAGGCTTTGATTCTTTATCCGCACTATTATTCATAATTATTAAAATACCCTTAAATCCTTTCTAAGTTGTGTAGCCTTCCAAGAAACTTTTTTTTTTTTTATTAAATTACATTGCTTTTTAAAGAGCCCATGCTGCCTTTGCAAAATTTCTAAAATACCATTGGTTTTACTTGAACTGTCTTTCTTATATATAAGAGAATAATTGAAGTTCTAATTATATTTTTAACTGTTTAAAATTTTAGTATAAGTCGTTTGAATGAAATTTTGACAACAAATATTTTTTAAATGTATTATTCAAAAAGGTTAAGTGATCATTGATGAGTCTAGAGAGTAATTCTTTAAGACATCGGGTTATGCGAATTTTAGAGTTTTGGGAAAAATAGGTTATTTTAGTGTTCTAGGCTTAAATATCTACATCCATGGTTGATTGAAAATTTATGGAAGTACGTAAAAATTTTTATCAGTGACGATTGATTTTCATTCAGTACCGTTGTGAAGAATTTCTGAAAGAATAAGAAGTTCAAGTAAGCAGAGTTCCTATGTTAGATTTTGCATAAAAATAAAATGGATTAAGGTTGATTTTTGAAAAATATGTATGTTTTATTATGAAAAGAAAATTGAATTACCTCAATTATTTGTTCTATATTACTCAATTTTGTTTAAGAATAAAATATTTTATGGCATAACTGGTGTAGACATGAGCTATTTTGGTATTTTTTTTTTAACTGTGCAAAAGAGAGCGAATATAAAATTTGTACATGTTTTTGTGATTAGATTCTATTATGTTCTGAAGATGTTCAGTACTTTGATATGATGTGATGTGATTTTTGGCATAACATTCCATTTCTATTTCTGTTCCGTTTTGACCTTACAACGGGTGTAAAATTGTGGCCTCTGTTCGGATTGGTACCAATTTTTCTATTTCCGGTGCACCCACTTTGGAAGCAAAGTGATTTTTTGTGTGGTCTTTCCTATGTGCACATAGGGGTTTCGAGAATAATAAGGGGAAGATTCACATTCTGTTTCTACTAGATTGAGCACAGAAGTTTGCACAACCCCACCACGGGGGTCAAACATGGTCTCTCTTATGATATGAGAAGATAAGATGTGATGCTTCAATTTATGATATGCCAAAGGGACTTTGAATATGAATATTTTTGAACTTTCGCTCTGATATTTTTTATAATATTTTGTTTTGCATTATGAAAGAAAGTATTTTTGTTCTGCATTCTGAACTCTGTAAATACTTATATTTACACACTAGTATATGTTTTCTGCTTACTGAGTTATTGATAACTCACCCTTTATCTCCAAATATTTTTTAAATAATTTTGATAGTTCTGTTGGAAAGCAAGGGTAGGTAGTGTTAGAGAGGTTTGACGTTCATAGAGGAATACATGCTCGATGGTACAAGTACTTATTCAAGAGTCATAGTTAGCAAATTGATTATTTTCGATTATTTTGATATGATGAGTTAAGAATATTTTTGAGTCTTTGGGGAGTTGTTAATTTATTTTATTGAGAATTTCTTTGTTGTCCCTATGAAGGAACATACATATTTGTGTTGAATATTTTATGGAGTTTTTGGAATATTTATAGTTGTGATATTTGAGTTGATATTGAGTAATAAGGGCTAACTCTCTGGATCTCCGGGATCGGGGCGTCACATTTTATTTAATCATTACAATTTTTTCAAACTTTCAAATAAAATATAATAAACAATTTAACTTTTTAAAATCTCAAAACTTTCATATCAATATTACTAATTATCCATTAATATGGACTAATATTAGATTGTAGTTTTATATATACACGCACACATATATGCATGCATATATTAATATATAAAAATATATATATATATATATATATATATATATATAGAAGGTAGAATTATTTTATAATCTAGAACAATTAACTATTTCACGTCAGAGTAAATTTAAATGGAAACGAGTACTTGTACCTGCAAAATGCGAAAGTCAAAGCGACCTTGGAAGATATTTACTGACACCATGAGGTTATATATAGTTTTGTATAGGTCAGCTGATGTTCTGCATACGCGCAGTACTTAGCCATCACCCGAACATAGGCCACTGAGTGATAGAAAAGAACTGTTGCAAGGGCACAAACAAATAAGAAAAGATGGCATAGTCGATATACGTACCCAGAATACCAGGGAACCATTTTCAAAAAATCAGGCTGCGAATATGATCTCTCCAGTACCTGGAAAACTGAAGAGCTTAGTGGATCATGATCATGGGGAAATACGGCTTTAATCACATATATATAACAATTATAGAACATGCTTTGCACATCAGTACTCACGATAACATTTTCGTGAAGAAAGACCAGATCGCAATGCCTTGAAAGAAAAAAGATCCGAGGAATGACATGATACGGATGTAAAATGTTTGACTCGATTGATTTATATAACGTCCCTGTTAAGAGAAGAGAAAAAAATGTATAAGGAGAAATCAGATATAAATAGATATATTACGATCACAGACCAAAGAAATGCAACTCGCTAGTTTCCAGCTAGGCTTGTATTTCAAACTGGTCCTGGATTAATCCGCCTAGGATTCTTGACATATATAAATGTAATAATATTCCAAACTTATCAAAGGGGGGTTGCAGCCCTACCTTCAAAGAGAAGAGCAAACCGAATTCCTTCAAAACATGAAAAATCATTCAGAATTTACATTGTAGCGGGAAAAGAATAAACTAGAAAGGGGAGGCCGGGATACAAAAGGACTCAACTGCAGAATTCTCGAGAATGTTCAGAAACTTTGGACTCTCAGTACTCTCGGAAAGGTAGATCAGACGATAAATGTGGATGGCGCTAAGTGTCGAAACACACAAGTAAAAGCTTATCACGAAAAACCACAAATCCAATCTCATGATCATGTCCTTTCGCTGCTCAGGAAGGACAGTACTATACCCAACTGATAATGTAAGCCAGTATAAATACCTGCAAATTAAATATACATGGTTGCCGATTATACCGCCCACTATATACTCCATTATCATCTCCATTAATGTCAGCCAATATAGATTATCGATTAGGAAAAAAAAAAATCCAATATAGATTATCTCTATGTTACACATCTAGTTGATTAATAATAAATAAATAATTTTTTTTTTCTTCATAAATTTAGATTTTTTAGACAATTAGTAATTTTGCATAATATTAGAGAAGATATTCTAAGTTCGGAGATTATGAGTTCTAACCGGCCTGATTCTACAATTCATTCGAAAAATGCTACTTATTATTCCTACAACACACACCAATATGTAATTTGTCATTTTATTTAAACACACAAATTTACACGTCAATATATGTATTTAAATAGGAAAACAAAAATGATAAATCACATTTTGTGTGTGGTGTACATAGAAATTAATAAGGAGATTTTTTCTAAAAATATAATAAATAATTAAACTTACCTCATCTATCTTCTCCCGCTTAATGAATGTGTAGTACTCACGTCAAGACACCGAAAACTTAGTCCATGAGAATAAAATATGTAAGTCTTCTGTGCACACTTTTTCTATACACCTTTCATTCCTAACGAATTATTATATATATTGAATAAAAAATCTATACCTATTGTTTATTTTCAATTTAAATATAGAATTAAAAATGCAATCAAAAGGATTATAAGTGTGAGAGTAATATTTACCAGTTACTGAACGATTCCATTGAATACCGACGTAAGATATACGCGGTTGTTAAAATAATTAACGGCAGGAAGGCGACAAGCCTGCAAAGTAAAAGTTTCGGAAGTTACTGATACCCACCGGCTTTATTAGCAGTGCAAGATTCTCGGAAGGTAGTGAAACCCATTGTTCCTAACTTCCTCCCTTTTTGATTAACGTTGTAAGAAATCCATAAGGCCGAATTAAGGGAACACATTTTAATTAAAATATATATTCTATAATTTTTGTATAAATATAAACTATTATTATTATTATTATTTTTATTTTTATAAACGAAGGTGCCCGGGCAATAAATATACTAATTAACAATGGAAACAAAATGATTTAGTAATATTTACCATTTTTCGGATTCGATAAAAGACTGCCGTTGAAATAATAATTCATCGGCCTCCCGACCTAGAATTGTCCTTCTCAGAAAAGGAAAAAGGAGATCTACGATCAACATACAGCCCACAATAGAATTAATATATCGTCGATCTAATCGAAATGCTTCTGTATCGGACCTCATCGGGTTTTTCTGAACCTTCTCCATAGCGTACGTACAGGCCGCAAGCTCCACGACTGCAATAAACGAAGAAGTACTAACCCCGCCCCCGAAAAAACAAGTCAACAACCTAATTAAGTTAAAAAAAGAAAAGAAAAAAAGATACAAATTAAAACAAAAGAGAAAACATTGGGAAGAGCATGGTGCATAGGTGTTCTACTATGAAGGCGAGAAAATTATAAAATGAACATAGGAGAAAGTTGCAGTACCTGCCTGCGCGCTATCAAGCTGAAAATTAATTAGATCAAGATGAAGACCAATTGTTCCGAGAAAACATGATGATATATATATATATATATATATATATTTATATGTATTATATATAAAACAATTTAATACTGGCGTGGGCAATCTAGCACCATTTTACTGTCCTGATCTTCTGCCGGCATAGAAATTAAAGAAATAACATAGTTTTATTAAAACTCTATCTCTCACACATCCATATTTTATTGGATTTAGACTAGCTCAAATATTATTACTTAGGCTCCGTTTGGAAAGTGAGATGAGATGTAATGAGATGATTTTAAATGAAAATTGAAAGTTGAATAAAATATTATTAGAATATTTTTTGTAATATAATTACTATTGTTTTGAAATTTAAAAAAATTAACTATTTATTATATTTTGTATGAAAATTTAATAAAAAAAATACCTCGAGACACATTTTCAAACCCAACTTCGATGGGTTTAGCATTTCTGAAGGATTATTCGCGTGGAATATTATTATAAGTTCAAGTTGAACTTCACAAACTTCGAACAGTTCTGGCTAAAATATTCTATTTGGAGGAAGTGGGTATATATTTTTTATTTTATTAAAATGATGAAATTTAATTTTTTTTAAAAAAATTAATTTTTATAATATCTATTATTATATATAAAAGTGGAGTCATATAATTTTGACTTGACATTCTATCCATAAAAGTAGACATTCTACCCATTAAACTTGAAGTATCTGTTATGAAGCGGTAAACATTTTAAAAACAAAGATATAAACCGATTCAAAACTCCACCAAAAAGTACTAATTCAACATTTATATTGTTTGGTATTTTAAGCGGAGTCATATAACTCCGATGTGTTATTCTACCCATAAAAGTAGGCATTCTACCTATTAAACTTGAAGTATTATGTTTAGGGAGCGGTATTCCTTTAAAAACAATGTTTTATTATGAACTGTTGTAACTTTTAAGTTTCATTTCTTTTCTTACATATAAAAATATAAATCAATTCAAGTCTCACTCAAAGATATTATTTCAACTTTTATATTTATATAGTTAAAATCAATACATTTTTAATTTTTTTACTATTTTATTATTGATTTTAGATGAAAAAATGATTAAGATGCAAAAATCGAAGTTGCAAATTAAATTGATTAATTGCATAATTTATGCTTGATTTTAATACTTGTGATTTAATTTGATATTGTTTCTTCACATGCACAACACACTTTTAATATTTTAGTTTTGTTTTATCTTTTTTTATTTATTTAATTTATTTTATTTTATTTTATTTTATTTTGTTTTATTTTATTTTATTTTAATTTTTTATTTCTGTTTTTCAGCGCAGACTAAACGACATGACGTTTTGTACTTGGTTTGAGTCAGCTGTCTGAGGAAAACAACTTGTCGTTTAGTACTCATAGAAAAATGACTTGTCGTTTTTTCCCGTCGAAGTTTTAACTCTCCTCTACCAAAACGACTTGTCGTTTAGTCAATAGACGAAAACGACAAGTCATTTTCGTCATCTTCAACTTTCAGCTAGCTTCTACAGTGCATGAAACGCAGCTCTTCCACGCCACCGTTCGACGCCACCAAGCTCCTCCACCTGCTGCAGAACTTCATCCACCACCCTAAGCGCCTCTGCCCAGGTAGCATCCTTTGTTTTCACTTTATAAAACAGAGAAACCGTGAACCACCTCGCTGGCGATTGCATCTATTGCATTGCCTCCACTTATTGCTCAACCTTCTCCTGCACACGAAGACACAGAACGTGAAACGAAGAAGAAGAAAAATAAAAGAAAAAAAAGCTAGTGGAATGAACTGGAAAGCCGAAACATGTGCAAGCGGGAAACAACGCCAGGGAGAAGGAATATTTGTTTTTGACAAAAGCAGTGATGTGTTCGGTGCATGATTGGCATTCATTTAGACAAAAAAGAAAAGAAAAGAAAAGAAAAGAGAGGGACACTGAACCATAGGAAACAAACGCAAGAGGGACGGCTGGAACAATAATGCAGTTGGTGGAAGATGAGTTTAAGCCGTGCATTGTTTACTCACAGTCGGGCCATATGAAATAAAAATATTCTCAGTGGACTACACAGCAATTATTCCTTGTTGTTTTTGAAGCCTATAAAAAGGCTTGAAGTGAACGAAGAACCGGCATCAGAATTTTGGAGAGCTAGTCCTATTTCTCTTCAGCAGCTCATTTTTATTTGCAGTGTTTATTTAAGTTCAGTTCATTTTTATTTGCAGTGTTTATTTAAGTTTATTTAATTTGAGAGTTAATTTATTTTCTCTAAGCTTGTTTTGTAATATTTGGTGTTGTGTTTTATTTTAGTTTTCTAATGGAGAATTTATCATTGAATTCCATGGTTCTTGTGATGAACATGGCTGGCTAATTTTTCATACTAAGGTTAAGAGGTGAAGTCTAATGATTTAAATATTGTTTTAGATCAGTAATAGAGTTATATTGTGAGTTTGATTAATTGATTGGTGTTATTATTAGAAACTTTTATTATTTATATATTTCTCTTGATTCATTGTGATTTCTGAATACAGTGAATGCTTGAAAAATCCCTATGGTCACCAATTGGACTTGTGAATATTTCTACCATAAATTATTCCAACTCAATATTTGGTGATTATTTTTCTTGGGCTTATTTGTTAAATCTTCCAGTTAGATGGAATCATTATTCCAGTCTAACCGAACTAATTTGATTGGAAACAATTTTATAAATTATTAAATGGATCCTCGAAACCTTAGTCGTTCTCCATATTGATTCATTTTATTATTTCAGTTATATTTTGTTACTTTAAAAAATCTTCATCCTAGTAATCTCCTCTTTTTGATTATATGTTCCTTTTAATAATTTATTTTTATTTTATTCTCTTTATCACATTAGTCAATCCTTATGGATTCGATCCTGTATGGTACTATGACACCTGTATACTTGCAGGTAAAACTGCTCTGAATTTTTATTCATTATTTTGAGTGAAAGTTTAGATGCAACACCTTATGCACAGGAGAGGCTCCAGGTTCCAAATCAATAGCAAACTCCAACTCACGAACTGGAGGCAACCCAGGCAAATCATCTACAAATACATTTGGAAATTCTTCTACAACTGGAATATCCACTAGAGACTTCTTCTCGGATGGCGTAGACACCACTTGAACTAAATATGCGTCAGCTCCACAGGTTATATCTTTCTTCGCTTGCACTGCAGATATAACTGTCGGCTTCGCCTTCAACTTACTTCCCACATATTCCAAATACTCTCCTTCGAAAAGCTGGAACCCAATAATCCGACTTCTACAATTAATACACGCCGAATACCTGTACAACCAGTTCATTCTAAGAATAATATTGAACCCGAGCAACTTGAATACAATTAGATCCGCCTCTAGTGTCCTTCCACCAAAATTCAAAGGACAACTCATCGCGACTTTAGAACACCACACCATCTCGCCAACAAGACTTGTTGAGTTTCAGTACAACCACAAACTTCAAACGTCCTTTCCAAGTCCTCTATCCATCTTCTAGCCCGTAGTGGCTCCTCGTCACTAGTAAAAGCAGGTGTCCTATGCGCTAGAAAGCGCTCATAGGTGCACCCAGCTTGCACTGCTCTATTCAAACCTCCTTGGGGCGGCTGGTAATTGTGTTGGAGAAATTCCGTCATTCTGTTCAATGCCTTGGCTATGGCATAGTTTCCGTCACCCCGTGGCAAACTCATCCTCGGGCACATCAGTCGACCTCCTTGGTCTAACCATTTTCATGCCAAAGCATAATCCTCAACCCCACTTTACTTCCCCAGACAAAATTTCAAATAAGAGCAAAAGCAATACCCCAAATAAAATAAAATAAGACAACATAAAATAAAATAGAATAGAATAAAACCAATAAAATACAACAACAAATAATAAATTAAAAATATTAAAAAAAACATACTTCAAACCAAAATAATTTTAAATCACAACTTTAAAAAAATTTCCTGATACTGCACCTAAGGGACATGTGGTTTTACCCAGAGATAAACTACTCTGATACCACCTGTGACGCCCCGAATCCCACGTACTAAAAGCTCGGGAATCGTGACATCAGGATGATGACAACACAGTCACGCATCCCAACGACAAGTGCCCAGTGTGTGCAACAAATAAACAGTGCACAAAAAAAAAGCGCAGCGAATAATAAATAAGTCAACTAGTACCATAATTTTTGTTTAATACAAATAACTAAATACAAAGCGTTTAAAAACAAAACCAAATGTCCCACAAAATACAAAGTTGAAATAGAACATAACCCGAGTGATCCCAGATCACTCCTCTGGCGGAGTCAAATCCTCAGGTTCGGCATCTGCATCAACAACAAAATCTGCAGTACCATTACATGGTACCACAGGTAAGTTATAACCCAAAAAATCTTGATATCAAAACACATTAAAGTAACTAACCATGCATGCATATGATGCAATATGCATAAAATCCAACACACGCCAAAAATTCCATTTGGTCCAAAATATTTCCAATAAAACCTTTCTACCATTTTCATAGAAAATGGCCCAAAACAAATATCTATCATTTTTCCAGAAAATGACTCACACCAAATCTATATCCAACACACGCTATTTTCTCAGAAAACAGCAATTTCCATTTATCCATTTATACATATACACCATGGTCTCCCCTAGGGACCATCTGCACGTCCTGGCTGCATAACGAGTGACGCCCAGTTCCGCACCCAGTGCGTTCGTGGCCAGGCATCCTCTAGCCCCCGCCAGCAGAAGGGCCATGGAGTCGGCACGTAACTCGTTCGATCCCGTTGTCGCCCAGCGACAACCTAGGGGACGTCACTCAGTATATTCTGCTCCTGAGTGACCAGATGAGCTCCACCGAGATAATGCTCCATCTCGGCTTAGGGTCGTGATATACATGCACCCAAAAGTCCATTCCACATGAAAATCCAGTTTTCAAAATATCTACATGATCATGAATGCAATTACACGAAAACCTAGTTTTCAATTTATAAACATGAACATGCGTGCACATGCAATGTACCAAACTGACATCAATATCGAACAACCAATCAAATCACAATATAACCAATTACACAAATACTCTGTCCTCAAATCTATTCATCTCCGTACTCCTCAGACTCAGTCCGGAAACCAACCAGAATACAGTAAAATCAGTTAGTGTAAAAATATATTTAAATCTCAAAAGATGTTTGGAAAAATACTTACAGCGCTATAGTATAATTTTCGGAGGATCACGGAAGCACTAGAAGCCATAAAACAGCAACCGAACAGTGTAAAAATACATTGGTCGTGGGTCTCAAAAACTCACTTTTGGAAGAAGTCAAACCAAGACTTGAAATTGATAGGGTAGGGCCTAGGAAGGTCGGTGAAGCTAATGGTGGTGGCCTTTGGCCGTGGGTAGTGGCGGAAATGGGCGGTTTAAGGCCAAAAAGAGCAAAATGGAGATGTGCTGTTTCATTGGTGACGGATCGGGGCCGAGATTGGGTCCATTGGGTTGCTAGGAGGTAGAGGAAGATGTGGTGAAGAAATGGTGGCCGAAATGCGGCGTAGCGATGCAAAGACCGCCACGGATTCGAACTGGTCGTGGAGGCTAACGGCGGCGTGAAGTGGTCTGAGATTGGAGGAGTTGGGTCGCCGATCGGTGGGGAGTTGATTCGGCCAGGCGGTGACAACCATGGCGGCGAGTAGCAGCGGCTGGGAGAAGTAAACCGAGTGCACGTGGGAGAGAGAGAGAAACTGGAGAGAAAGAGGTCGAGCGGGAAAAATGCTGAAGGAAAAGAAAGAAAAGAAAAAGGAAAGAGGAAAAAAAAATAGAGGGAAAGAAATGAGGTCCAATCCTCACAACTGGGGTCCAAAAATGATCCAACGAAAAAGATTTTAAAACTGCAAACTAAATAAAATAAATCAAATACAGTGAAATGTTTAATTAAAACAACAATAATTTTAAAACCCAAAAATAAATCAATTTAAATTAAAGATCACTCTAAATACAAAACAGTAAATAATATTAAGAAAGCACATAAAAAAATAATTTTCACAACTTAAAATATTATTAAATAATATTTCAAAACTCCCTTAATTTTAAAACAAGAAACCAATATTTAAACTAATTAAAATAATCATTCAATAAAATACACTAAAATGCGGGGTGTTACATGATGTATTGCATATTAGTCCTCAATAAATTAAGACTAACTGATTAGTAAATGGCAAGATTGATAGAACTCACAACTTAGATCCAATTAGTTTTTGCCAAAATATAACTAACTGATTAGTAAATGGCAGGATTGATAGAAAGAGAGGAGAGACTGATTTCTTACACATTATCTCCTAATCGATATATAGACTTTCCAGGTACTCAATGAACTGGTCCATGCCCTTTCACACTGTCTTTTTGCCTTGCTGCATAGTCGAACACGTTTATGGCACGAGTGGGTGGAATGTCTTGCAAAAAATGGTCGAAGCCCTCCAACAAATATCCTTGCATTGCAGCCCAGTTCATAAAAAAACAGAATAACTCTCATTAACTCCAACCACCTACATTCCAATAATTATCATAACATCACTAGAGGTATATTAAAAATTGGAATATGAGGAATTTTTCTGAATCATGTATGCTAAAATATGCTCTCACTTTTTACTTAGAGGTTATATACATATATATATGTAAACTTGGATAACCTATAGTTTGGGTCACTCACTAGCCAATAGTACTATTGCACTTAATCGTTTCCCATTTTCCCTAATATATTTTTTGCAATAAATACCTAATTCAAGATAATATAGTATGCCAATACCCCACAAATCTTAAACAAAGGGTAACTTTACCTCTGACAAGAATATTTAACCAGTTTCTTGTAGATGTCCAATGACTTAATTGATATACATGCCACTTATCAGTTTCATTCTACAGGACATGAGTAACTTACAAGTGTTCAAACATATGTGTTTAAAAGAAAGTAACTTCAAAGACAAGATATATCAAATACACTTTTCCACCCTGTCTCTAATCAGTGTATCCCTCCCTTCCTATGCATAGGTGGTTATTGTTAATCCTCAAACAGGTGCTGCCCCATGTTTGTAGAAGCCCTCATGCATTAGCTAGGGAGAATGGAATTATTGCATAAGTTCATGCTAATGATACATGACATGGGGCAGGCATGGTTATCACATCTCCTCTTTCATTATGTGTTTGCCATATAAAATTTTCAAACTACAATGCAAACCTTAATTGAGCACCAGTTTACTGCCAAGTAACAAATATATTATACCAAGGCCAGTTTTTAACAGTTATGTACATAACTTTAATTAACATAATGCAACCAAGTAGCCATATCAGGTAAGAATCAACAAAATATCACACATTAAGCATCAAAGCACATCCATCCCACAACACCATAGTTATCATCTGTAAATTGCCATTACACTTGAACAGACATTTTCCATGATGGGAACTCACACATCGTCCTATAAGTCATCTGGTTGCACAAAATGCAAGGTGACCTACTCCATCTGCACTTCACTATACCTGCATACCAACATCCTGTCAGTGTACATTGGCAATTGGATAACTACATAAGTTAATGCAACAAACTTGAATAAACTACTATACTTACATATTTCTAGTAGTTTTTGTCTGCTAACCCTTTGTGTTTCCCCCCTAATATTAAGTTAGGAGATGAAAACAAGCTACTCTGATCATAAACCAAGAAATTTGGACCAGAGAAATATCCATTCCCCAACCTTCCCACACCTGCCCTTTTGGCTTTCACAAAACAGAATTGTTGCTACCCTAAACACAAGGCTATGTTATAAATACATGTATATATATATATATATCAACATATATAACCCCCAGTCACCCTCTCCTGCTTTCACAAAAAGCATGCACTAACATTGAGATATAATAACTACCAAAAAGGCATCCAAAACTAGTAAACAAAAATGCAGCTTCAATTCTTGCATGCAGCTCGGGGGTCACTGTGTCCCCCGAAGTGAGTCTCCCATGTGCGACTGAAATGATGCCATGAAACTCCTCAACATATTCTCAGTTTCAATTTCTCTCCACAACCACTCACAATTCTTCCCTTACACGGTCTAGTTCACTTTTGTAGTTGTACGCATCTTTCTTATATCTTTCCACTAACATTGCGTACTCTTTATCTCATTCATGGTCCTTTGCTCTCATAGACTCTAGTATCACCATCTCTCCGAGGCCTCGTGCATATCCTAGTCTGTGACCAAGCACCTCCCTAAAGACAGCACTGGCTGCCTCATCAGTATGATTCTCAGGGGCTAATTCATCCATCTTTCCAGCCATCTCCTTCTACGCCCATCTTAAATTTAGTATTTAGAGTGCCATGCAAGAACAAAAATACGTGCTTATTTTCAGAAGGATTATCCAGCTATTTGTCTATCTGAGCTGAAAGGTATGAGAAGACTTACATAAATATATTCAGTGGCATTTGTGAAAAATTTATCATTTTTCTTAGACTAGTGGACTTCCTTGTAGAAGTCCACCAAGTTTGCTCCTTTAGATCGCTATTACGAAAGTATTGACAGTTTAGTCTAAATTGTTCAACATGACAATCTGAAACTAATGAACAAAAAATCAACAACAAAAATCTGCGCAATTTAGTCTAAACTATCCAGCCACATTTAACAATTTTATTTCCCATAGTTATGTGTGCTTTTGATTGTTTTAAGTAACCCAACATGGTGCTTTCTCTATGGTTTTATTGTGGATTGCAAAATCTCAAAAAAAGTAATAATCTACATAAAAGTGGATAGTTTATGTTTTTAAATATCGCCTGCAATGTATTAAGTTAAAAAGTACCGATGAGGCATAAGGTGAGAGAGCTAAACTATTCATAAATCACAATCTACAAATACCTAACAATCTAAAATACATACCATGCTAGTTACATATTCCTCAATTGATCACTCCCCCCACATTCCTATTTCTGTGTGGCTTAACCCCTAACCTAACTTGTATATGGCCAGCCAAGAAAAAAATATAACTATTACACATGCATGATTCACTGCCCTAACATGTGCGTCTCTGCTTGATAAAAAATATGATACACTAGTCCTATAAGTTACTCAATTTAAAATAGGATATCAGTGTTAAAAAATGACTTTGACTGTTAAGGCAACAACTTACAATTACTACCTCCAAGCAGCCAGAAATTAACAGAAGGCTAAGTGCTTAAAAATAAGTGAGTACAAACTATTATTGAGTGCTTAACATTACCATAATCCCTATGAAATAGATGGAAGCAAATATCATGAACCCCTATACCTTTTCTTCTAGGACTCTCACAAAAGATTTACGCCTTGCAGTGTGATTAATCTTAAGCTTCTTACGATTCTCTTTATTTATGCTTGAGATTTTCTACCATCATGAGAACAAAACATTATTTTCCTGCCAAGCATCCTTTCCACTTTCACCTCATGTCTAAATTGTATATAACATATGGTACAATATACTCCCCAATAACATACCTTGAATGCATCATTTCCCCATCAGCCACATAGCTTTGCTCATACAATGGGGTCGACCAACTCTATAGTAGCAGCCAATGCCTCATCATGGCTGGTGTATGCTAAATACTTCTTGTGCAGCTTATGGTGGAAGGCATTAAATCTCTTACATAGTTGCTTCCAAATTGCCAACCGATGGTTCTTCAATTCCCAATTTAATTCGAAGTCATCCTACAAATATACAAAATTCTAAATGTTATCAAAAATAGCTGCAGTGGCGTTTCTTACAATTGCAGTGAAGGCATAAATGTCTTACCCTGACCCTATCAATCAACTCATCCTTAACAGACTTGGGTACATCCGTCCATCTAGCATAGCTCATGTCTACATGATGTTTCAAAATCGAAGTTACTTGTGTTGTGAACATGGAGGTGTTTTCATAGCATGGTGTTGTTTCCCCATCATTTATTTTCAAAGGTACTTTCCCATGCCTCCTTAGCTTCTCAAACTCGGTGCACTTAGCAGGTCCACATCCACGTTTCTGCTGTGCAACATTTGTTATAGGAACCGCTGCCCCATCCGCTAAAGCATTAAGATGGCAAAACGATGAATAAATTTTTAACTTCATATAATTTAAAATATATACACGTATCAATAAATATCATTAGCATAGAAAAGGAATCTCCACCAAGGTGAATAAACATCAATACTACCTACCAATATTATCTCTATTAGAAATGCCTTCTGGTATTGGATTGGTTCTGGGAGTATTTATTTCTATGCTACAGCGCTGTGTTGACTCAGAAATATTCTCGCCTTGACCCTCTCGTTGACTCCATCGCCAAATAAGTGGAGGTCATGGTTGGCCTCTGATTGAATATGGTGCAGGTCGTCTTTTAAACTTCAACACTCTACTACCCCTTGTTTGGACCCCTCATCTTTGTTCCATCTGGTTATACACATTAGGTGACAAACAATTCAGTAAATTAAATACTGACTTGGGCCATTTAACATTAGAACGACAAGGAACAATGAATCAGGTCATGTATCAAAATAGAAAACAATGATAACATTAAGGCATAGCTGATTCTATTAAAAATTCTCCCTCAACTTATTTTTATTTGTAAAAAATATCACACATTAAGTTGAAAAATGCACTTACATATATAATATATTAGATGTGAAGAAAAGTCATTGATTATAAGTTAAATAATTTACAAAATCTGTCCAGGTTTGTTACTCATGTTTCTTAAATCTCCCTTAACAGAAAATATTTGCATTAAAGATTTGAGTCCACCCCTTGAATATCCTTCCTCCTATCTGTTAAGCAATGTCAAAATTAATAATGTCATCAATTTTGTGGGGGGAAGACATTTTCAATTACACCATGCAGCTTAAAACCAAATTCCAATAATAGTGGATTTTTCCTCCTATTCACCACACCCTTACCCCTGAAATAGTTTCCCATTCCTAACCATTTTTGCTGGATAGTGATATAATTAGTTAAAAAAAGTAAATTTGATCGGTATAGGTCTTTAATGTTACACCATAAAATTTGGCAATTTTCCTTAACCTATGCAAATGAATAAGTAACAATTATTTGAAAACTAATTGTCTGAATTGAAGAAATGCATATTAAGTTGCTCAATTTTTGTGCAATGACCCCTACAGTTTTACCTGGGCTAATGACTATGCAACTCGTAACTTCTCATCTTACGAGGTTGGTAATCCAAGTGATAGAAAATTTGACTGTCTCCTATGACTCAATGGCTGGTTACTGGGAATAGAATCACCTGTACAATAATTGTCATTCATCAATTCACCAAAGGAGAAGGCATAAAATATTGCAAGACCATTAACATGACTAGATTTTAGCCACTATTTCTGCATACTTAACTCTGAAATTTGCAAAAAAATATCATAATATAGAAAGTACAATGACCGTTCCTTTTATCTCAGCACAGAGGGCAACTGAATAATGCAAAAGTGTTGTTAAATGGAGTGCATTGCAGCCTTGAAAACCAAACCTGACCTGGAATATTTTATTAAGTTTTGGTTTACTCGTGTCATATTTCCTCTCGAGGGTTTCCCTGAGTAGAGGTTCTCTCACCTGTTGCATGCAGGGTTTCTCTTTCTTACTCATCTCTTAGTGAGTAAGAAGCACTTAAGAGGACGATGAAGAAATTATGGCACTCTGGTTCCATCAAGGATGTTAATTCTAATCTATTCATTGCTGAGTTTGATGATGTGAGGAATAAGGAACGGGTGAAACGAGAGGGCCCTTGGTCATTTGATAAACACTTGGTGCTTTTGAAGGATGTAGATGGATTCTAGCAAGTTCACAAAATACAGTTTGTTGAGGCACTATTCTGGGTTCGGGTTCACGATCTTCCCATCATGGCTAGGACCTAGAAGATGGGGCATATTATTGGGAAGGTGGTAGGGAGGGTGGTAGAGGTGGACGTGGAGAAGAATGAATTAGCTTGGGGCGAATTTATGCGGATTAGAGTGGGGTTGGATGTGATGAAGCCTTTGCTGCGTGGAAAGAAACTCTGTGTGGGTTCCTCTGACCCTATCTGGGTTCGTTTCTCATATGAGCGTCTCCCAAATTTTTGTTACTTATGTGGTCTACTTGGACATAATCAGAAGGAGTGCAGGCAGGGGACTCCAGAGATGGAGCAATTTTCAGTTGTGGACTTTCCATATGGCCCTTGGTTACGTGCTGGAAATTTCGGTGATTATGGGGGTCCTAAACGTGAAAGGCAGAACCAGCAAAAAGATGGCCGTGTTCCGGTAACTAGAGAGACGTCTCAGACCTCAGATGAATCTCCGAGCTATCAGAATATGGCAGTTAATGTTGATAGTGATTGTGAGGCAGATATTGTGGAGCAAACTTCGGCTAATATTTGAATAAATGATAACTCTCCAGAGTTTCCGTTACATTGGAATTGTGGGATGGAGCAGATTTCGGGGAAACAGCTGTGCAGTCAAACTCCTTTCAAAAATTTGGGAGACAGCTTGGGGAAGGCTCCTAGTATAGATCAAGTTGATCTCAATAGGGACACTGAACAACATAAGGTTAACTCTGTCTTTTTCGCTAAAGGGTCTGTTGCTAATGTTGGGGGCGGGAAGGCCAAGCATGAAATATTAGATGGACACACCCTCTCATCATTTCCACGTAAGTGGAAACGGATATTAAGATCACAGACTGAGAAGCCTCTCTCTATCAGAATTCAAGAAATTTCTAAGAGGAATATTGCATCTAACTCTGTGGAAGTGGCTAGAGCTTCCAAGCATTTGAAACTTAAAGCAGATATTAATGGGGACAAGGAAGGAAAGAACCATCAGGAATCGGTGGAGGCTGGTGTCCAGCCCCACCGAGATCAATGAAAATCTTAAGTTGGAATACACGAGGGCTTGGGAACCCTCGTGGTATTCGTACTCTTTCTGACCTTATCAGAAGAGAAGATCCCGATGTTTTGTTCTTGCAAGAGACAAAACTTAATGCTATGAAGATGGAGTTCTGTAGAATTCGTTTAAAGTTTCAATGCTGCCTCACTGTTGAAGCTGTGCGTAGAAGTGGAGGTCTAGCAATGTTATGGAAGGATGATGTGCAACTGTCTATCCTTAGCTATTCTACTTCTCATATTGATGCCAAGATTAATGAAAACTCAAGTCAATGGTTCTTAACTGGTGTGTGTGGCCAACCCGAAATTGCTAGAAGGATGGAAACGTGGAATTTACTTAGAAGATTGAAGAGGGACCTTGGTGAGGCTTGGTTAGTCTTGGGAGATTTTAATGAGATTTTAACATCTGAAGTTTTGGTTTACTCAATTGTTTTTTTTTTTTTTTTGATTTTGTACTCAAGCATATCACTCTCTACCTATTTGTCTCTATGATGTTTTCCCACACCCTAGTAGCCTATATAACTTCCACATAATATGCAAGTCCCGCTCCCATCCCAGCTAAGACAACTCACAAGAAAGTGAAAATTTTCTTACCACCCATTAGGAAATTGCTGCATGTATCTCAAAAAAGTTCTCTAAAAAAAAAAAGACAACTATGAAATAAATGCCATTAATAAAAAATTTTGAGCAAATGCCTAGACAGAGAACAAGCTAGGAGCACCAACCATTCTGCTATGAACCCATCACTTGCTTTGAAGAAACCATTGAAGAAATACCTTCCTCACTTACCTTTAACATTTTAAACCATAGCTGAAATCTGTATTAAGGCACAAAAATGAGTGGCTGTCAAGAGTTTGGATGCAAAAGGGGGAGAACTTTCCTCAGAAACAGAGTTGGCAAGAGGAGCTGTTATTTCTGTGCAAAACCAAACATAATTCTGCACTGAGCTTCATCTATATGTATTGAGCACCAACTCAGTACATGATGTCAGCTGATTGACATCAGATATATATCCAATTTGTTCCAGATTTACCCCTTTAATTGCCACTTTCAAGATCTAAACTCCTGCCCAATCTGATTCCAGGGCCAACACTTTCCCCCCACCCCTTTGATAACGATTGTTGCATTTATTAATTTACAAATTACAACAACTTTTTAAGTTACCAATTAAGTTAAAATAAGATAATTATAATACCTTATTTTAAGTTAACATAAATTCAAAATCCTAGGAAGCATATGCATCATACATCATCATGTATCTTCACGAGTAGCATTAAATCATTATTGACTCATTAGAATACCTTTTTACAGATTTATAAAACTGCTTGATCAACACACCATCTTGGAGTTTTGCATATCATAATACTGGGAATAGAAGTTGCAATTTGCAAATATGGACATCTTACATAATCCTTAAGTGCTGCTACTTTTGTGGCTGTCATGTTTACCTTTAAAAATTGGGAAAAAACAATTTTGCTTTGACTTACACTTTCCTCAGTGGAAGCACATTTAGTAATAATTTAAGAAATCACTATATATTGGCATAAAGGAGTCAACTTTGCATAATATGCTTTTCTCCCCTTGCATCCAATATAGTCATCATATCCAACAATTTACCTCTAATTAAATTGCCTAGTGTTGCATTGATGGCAGGGGAGTGCAATGTAGTGCCAATTTTATATTTATTACTTGCATTTTGTCATTATGGTGGTTGCCCAAATGTCAAAACTGTAGCTGTCCAAGTTGTTGCTGGTCCTGATATGGAGAACTTATATCTAGCACTTCCACAACTTATACCATGCATTTTAACAAGTGTTTTATGGCTAAGCTATCTAGTTATTCTTCTAGTACAGGTTTATTATCTAGTCTAGCTTGCATGTACTAACTCGATTGGAATGCCTAGCCCATGCAAATTATTAGTAAATGTTCATTATTTGTGTATTGCACAGGTAGTATACTGCATTAATAAGCTAGTTAATTGTTATGCATCTGATTATTCTGGGTAGTCTTTTTTTGGAACTATTTGATGCACCAAACAGCTATGATAAAGGTCACTGTTGACAGTGATTTTGTCCAACCTATTACCTTGTCTACATTACTAAAGGTCTATACACACTTCACATTTGCATAACAATCAACAGTTAGTGGAAAATACAAATCTTTAATAAAAGACCTCTCGTACATTAAAAACCTTCATGCCTAGACCTCCGTGTTCTCCCCCTTGGGTTGTGTCCGTCCTGAAGCGTACTGCTCATTTAGCTTCCTGTTGGGAGAGGGACACACATAAAAACTAAAATGAGTCGAATACTCAGTAAGCATTACTTCATACAGTTAAAATATAGCAACATAGGTTTTCAGTTATGGACTTATCATTCCATACATAATATACGTACATGCATACATGCATTCTTTCGTAAACATCACTAGACATGGCTTTTCTTCTTTAAACATGCTTTTCTTTTTGTAAAATGTTTCCCTCGAGTGCCTTCATTTCTTGAAGAATATCATGCATTCATACATTCTTTTCTTTTCACTTTTATAGGCCAGTGCACACTGTTATGCCCTGCGTGCTAGGGTTGGCAGCACTATGGCCAATGGATTCGCCTGTGGCCATGGGTTGGAATCTCATTCCATTAGAGTGTAGCACTGGGTGCACTACTAGATACTACTACCCGGCATTGCCATCTGCCCATTCATTCATTTGGGTACCCATTTCATTTATATGGCCGTTACGTAGTTTCATACATTCATTTATGCCGCATGCCTTTCTTTCATTCATTCATGTTAGCTCTAAAGAGTTGGAGCTTTCATTCATTCATTGCATGGGCAAGAGCTTTCATCTTTTCATTTCTTTTCATTCATTTTATACTTTCATGGGAAAACATCTTTTCATGAGAAAACATCATTTTATGAGAAAACATCATTTCATGAGAAAACATCATTTTATGAGAAAACATCCTTTCATGATAAAACATCGTTTGGGGCACGAGCCCGAAAACCATCTTTTCGTGACATGCTTTTTCTTAGAAAATACATACAATAGATACTGCGTATAGCCATCCATTCACATGCGTACACATAATACTTTGGTTGCGTGAAAAGGGGCTGGCAAAGAAGGTCGTATATACTTATACTTTAAAACGTCGTGCTTCTTATGCCTTTTTGTAAAATGTGTGCCTTTTCAAAGAGAGCATTTCTTTTCTTCTTTTTCATAGGAAAAGCATTTCGTTTTCTTTTCTTATCTTTTAGAAAACTCTAGAAGAGTATGAACATAATACTTACCTAGACTCTATGCTAGTTTCATATCATGTAGTCCATTTATGCACGTGTCAGATGGCAACCTACATACATACACATAACCTTAGCGTTATTCTCTATCTAGTACATAAGCAACTGAACTAGAAATAGAACTACGCTTTATTTGAACACTTTCCTTCTATCCCATACTCTTACATGCCCTTTACTATGTTAAAACCTCCGGGGACCTATTTACGATCATTACCTCTTTTAACCTCAATGCTTTACTTCGAGTGCTTACTCGTTAGGGTGAATCCCATGATTCACCTTAGGATTAAGACACTAAGACCTCTGTCTCATTCTTCTCATTGATCACAATCCAACGCATGACTCAGAACGACTAAGTCACGCATCCCATTCTTAGACAGTACCCTTATCATCATCTTCATATATCTTAGCTCACTCTAATCCTCATGACCGCCCATCTGCGCTACACGGCTTTAAGCCAACTCTAAGGTTTAAGCACCGTGTAACCATGCTTACGACAGATTACCCATTACATATGGTAAATCTATCCGGCACGTGTGTTTAACCAAATTACGCACGTACCTTACATCCTTTATCACCTAAAACCAACATATTGTACATTGGTCATTGGGTCGTATGGACAAGCGCCATACTCCGATACCAACCTTCTCTTACCCGGCTAGCACAACTCTTCATGCTACCCGGACCTCTTGACAATTCATCCCAACACTTGACATGATAAGACTCCATTCATAAATACGTCTTATGTCACGCCATATAGCTCGAGACCATTCCCAAGATATACTGTGATCTTGTCACGTTACCTCACATACATCCTAACTCATCATGGCACAACTTCTTGCTTGGCCACATCACGAAGTGACGTTGCCCAGTCATGCTTCCGCTGCATTACTCTGATACTTCTTAACCACTTCGCACATACTCCTGGCCATAAGCTGACTACACGGCGACACTTGTCACCTCGGACTATGGGCCATGCCACTACTATAATACATAAACCACAACTACACTTCACAGCACAGTCCACCACACTACACATCACACATCACACATCCCAACTATGCCCAACACTTCACGTCACGACACATCACAACACCTTACTACAGCAACTCCATAATACTAACAACACAGCCCACAACCTAGCCCATCAACTAGCATCTAACATAAATAACGAGGGAAAGAGAGTTATACCATCGACAGGATAACCCGTGCGTTGCTCGTTAACCGCTACAGTCGATGACGCCGGAAGGGTTGTACGGGGTGGCTAAACCACGTACGGTGACTGTTTAGGCATTCGAATAGCTAGGTGTGGTCTTGGAAGGGCTCATGGTGGCGGCAAGGGGCGTACCACGGCGGATCTGGCCGTATACAGTGACGGTCAGCCACGTACAGTGGCTATCCATCACTTGTAGTGCCTGTCCACCACATAAAGTGGTGGTTTGGACCTAGGGCTAGGCTGAGAGAGGTCGAGGGAGGCTAAGGGTGGCCTCATGGTGGCTGGGGTGGCAGAGCACAGCAAAGTCGTGGGTCTCTAAGGGACACCCGTGTGTCTCAAGGCATGGAAGTGGAGGGGGAAGCGTGGCTAGTCGTGGCTGGCCATGGAGGAGCTAAAGAGGCTACCGGTGGAACCGTGGAGGCTCGGTGGTGGTGGTACGACGGTCCACGGTGGTGGATCTAAGCCGTGAGGCATAGGAGAGCCGTGAGAGAGTGAGCTTGCATGGTGGCTCAGCTGGATGTGGGGGTGGCTAGGACGGCTCGGTGGTGGCTAGAGGAGGCTCCAGTGGTGGTGCGGTGGCCATAGGAGGTGGAGCTCAGCTGTGGGTATGGAAAACCCCTTGCAGTGGAGGAGCTCCATGTGTGCGATCTAGGGGAGGCTACCGGTCATGGGTCTAAGGGGGAGGCTCAAGGATGCTCGTGGTGGTGTCCGGTGGCTTGGGTGGCCATGCACAGTGAACCCGTGCATGGAGGAGCTACATGCGTGCATGGGAGGAAGGTGGCCACGAGGTGGAGGCCGAGCTTGCTGGAGGATGATGGCCGGTGGAAGGGGAGGCTATCGTGGAGGTGGTGGCGCCGGAGGACGGCGCACGGTGGTAGAGCAGCATTAAGCCTGTTCGGGCTGTGCACTACCGAGGGAGCGAAAGGGAGAGCGTGAGGGGGAGAGGTCGGTGTAGGGGAGCTCACCGGAGTGAGGTGGTGCCGGTGGTGGCTGCGGTGAGGCTTGCAGGCGCACGGCGGCGCCGGGCTAAGCAGTGGAGTGGATTGGTGAGAGAGAGTGTCGTGTTGTGCAAGCCGAAGGAGAGGGAGGAGAGAGAGAGGGTTGAGGAGAAGTGAGGGAGAAGAGAGAGGACTGGGGGTTTTATCCTAAAATCCATCGCCTTGGGATTCCCAAAACGATCTAACGGTGATCCTTAAATATGGATTTGAAAATGCGTAAACGTTAATTTAATTAAAAGCTCTGAGAAGAATCAAGATAGAATATTATTTAAAATAATATTCATTTATCATTAATAAAATGATGAAGTCTTACTTAATATAAAATGATTCCCCACAATTATAATATTTTCGGAGCTCTTCAAAAATATTATAATAGAGCTCCAAAAATATGATAATTGAGTTATTTAAAATATTACTTAGTTAAATAACGATGAAAATATTCCATTTAAAATACACATAACTTTAAAACACAAACTAGTTTTAGAAATCACATAGTATCTTTAAAAACATGTCATCAGAGTCTGGCACGTATAATGAGGCTCTTAGACGCTCGAGAGGAGTGGACAGTTACGTCCTCTTCTTATCGTAATAAATTCCATATCTGGAATTTGTTTACGTTGGAAGGAAGGAAGGAAGGAGCGGAATGTTACAGAATTTCAGCACCTCCACACCCAAAAAACAGTTGAATGTAGAAAGTACAGTGGCCTGACCTCACTCTATTTGAGAGAGAGAGAGCAAAGAAGAAAGTGAAAGAAAGAAAACTGCATATGCATCTTCGGTTTCTTTTTTAATGCAGAAAACTGCTTGCCGGTTTATTCGGTTCCCTCTTCGCGTTTTAAGATAACTATTGTACCGCTTGCCATTCGGTTAACTATTATTAGGTTGCCATTCAAGAATTGCATGCACAGCTTGACATTTTGTATAGAAAGTGTGTCCAAATGAGATAATATGATTAAAATATGAATAATTAGTGTACCTATTGAAGAGAATGCAAGTGTAAAATTAAGATAGAAATAATCTTAAAAATAATATTGGCATTTTTAATATTGTCAACACCATTACATGTATGAGAATTTAAGTGATTTTTTATGGCACCGCTTACGTTTGGTTCTTCAATTCCTTTTGCACCGCTTGACATTTTTAACTTTTATTCGGTTGCCATTCGAGAATTGCATGCACCGGTTGACACTTTGTAAAGATAGTGTGTCCAAATGAGACAATATGATTAATTAGCGGTTGCGTGAATGAAAACACACATAATCAACACACATAGCCACCGCTTGACTTTGCATTAAATGGTTTGCTGGTTTGAAAGGTGTAGAAATGAAATTTGGTTTTGCAGTTAAGCCGAATGGTGCGGGCTGAATGCCAAGCCATCAATTAGAAATTTGACTTTTATATAATTAAATAGATACATGGTTGCCAATTATACGCACTATATACTCCATTATCCGCAGTTAAAAAGTGACCGGTAGCCATTGGTTTTATCTGCCTAATTCCTTACTTTATTAACACGTACGTACAGTACGTTGGTAAGGAAAATATCATCTCTATTAATGTAAGCCAATATAGATTATATCTATGTTACACATCTAGTTGATCAATAATAAATAATTAAAATTATATCTTTCTTCATAAGTTTAGATTTTTTAGACAAGTAGTGATTTTATGTGATATTATAGTAGATATTCTGAGTTCTAATCCTGATTTTACAATCCATCCCATTAATTAAATGAGAAATAATACTTATCATCTCCACACTACACATTAATATATGATTTGTCATTTTATTTAAATACACATATTTACGCATCAATATATGTATTTAAATAGAAAAATAATAATGACAAATCATATATTAGTGTATGGTATGAAAATTAATAAGGAGAATTTTTTTAAAAATATAATAAATAATTAAACTTACCTTTCTCCCGGCCGCTTAATGAATGTGTAGCCTCGTCCATGAGCATAAAATATATAAGTCTTCTGTGCACACTTTTTCTATACACCTTTCATTCCTAACGAAGTATATATATTGAAAAAAAAATCTGTACCGATTGCTTATTTTCAATTTAAATATATAATTAAAAAATGCAATCAAAGGATACAGATAACATTTTCATATATAATACAACTACCAGAATTATAAGAGTGAGAGTAATATTTACCACCTATTGAACGATTCCAATGAATACCGTAGGTCCGTACGTAAGATATACATGGTTGTTAAACTAATAAACATGAGCAGCAAGGAGGCAAGCCTGCAAAGTAAAAGTTTCAGAAGTTCAGAGTTTTGTTACTCATAATTCTCACAAACCACACATCACTATATTTATTTATTTTTAACTTTTTTTTTTTTTTGTTGTATTATTCGGATTGGATAAAACGCTGCGCGCGGTCGAAATAAGATATCATCGGTCTCCCATAGAATTGTACTTCTCAGAAAAGGATAAAGGAGATATCCGATTCAAACTAAATATAAGTACGCGTCGATCTGTATCGGACCTCGTCGGGTTTTACTGAACCTTCCCCATAGCCGCAAGCTCCACCACTGCAATAAACGAAGAAGTACTACCCCCGCCCCCCAAAAAACAAGTCAACAACCTAATTAAGTTCACGTCTAAAAGTGTGCATAAAAGAGTTCTAAAAAATAGATACAAATTAAAACAAAAGAGAGAACAAAAATAAAGGGCTTCAAGGAAAACATTGAGAAGAGCATGCTGCATACGTGTTCTACTATGAAGGCGAGAAAATTAAAAAAATAGAACATTGGAGCTAGAAAGCTGCAGTACCTGCGCGCTCTCAAGCTGCTAGCCCAGAAAATTAAATTAGATCAAGATGAAGACCCATTGTTCCGAGAAAACATATATGTATTATATATAGAACAATTTAATACGGACGTGGGCGCGCAATCTAGCACACTATTTTACTGTCATCTTCTGCCGGCGTGGAAATTAAAGAAGAGTAGTATTATATGGAATTACAGTTTTACTTACACTTTTAGACTTATTTTGTTAGTTTTCTTTTAAAATTTCAAATTTTATGATTTTCAACATATCAATAAATGACACGTGGAGAAGTAAGCTTTTCTTAAGTACATTTAGTATTTTTCATTAAAGAAATAACGTAATTTTATTAAAACTCTACGTCCCACACACTCATAATATAGTTTGGATAGTAAGATGAGATTAAATGAGATAATTTTACATGAAAGTTAAAAGTTGAATAAAATATTATTTTTTAATATTATTACTATTTTAAAATTTGATAAAATTGAACAATTTATTATATTTTGTATAAGAATTTAAAAAAAATGTACTGATATATATATATATATATATATATAACAATTTAATACAAACGTGGGCAATCTAGCACTATTTTACTGTCCTGTTCTTCTGCCGGCATAGAAATTGAAGAAATAACATAGCTTTATTAAAACTCTACCCCCCACACATCCATAGTTTTATTAACTTTATTAAAATTCAAATATTATTATTGGGATCTCGTTCGGATACTAATATAAAATGTGATGAAATGATTTTAAATGAAAGTTAAAAATTAAATAAAATATTATTTTTTTAATATTACTATTATTTTAAAATTTTAAAAAATTAAACTATTTATTATATTTTGTGTACAAATTTAAAAAAAATTGTAATAATAAATAATAAAAAAAATAGATTTGTCGGGACTAGGTGACTGTTCAAATTAAACATTGACTTAATTTCTAGAAGAGACTGACCAACCACCTTAATTGCTAACTACGAGGAAGGATCCTTAGGATTATTTGCGTGGAATATCATTATAAGTTGAACTTCACAAACTTCGAACGGTTCCAGCTAAAATATTCTGTTTGGAAGTGTGTATATCTATTTTTTATTTTATTAATATGATGTATTGCGGCATTCCACTTCTACTGCTGCTATAAGTTGTGCAGATAAAACAAATGCTACAAGTTGTGCTACTGCTGCTCTGGCTGACAGAGACGCACCAAATTAATTCTTTTATTCTTTCACTTTCCATTTTTTCTCTTACTTGTTTAGCTATATAAATGCTATTGGTTCTGCCATTTAGGGTGGTTTGGATTTAAAACGGTTACGTTTGAATATTGAGTTAAGTTCTTTATAAATAATAATAAGTTGAATAGTGAAATTTTGTGAAATCTATCTAAACTGAGTTTAAAGTTTGTTTAGATATTAAAATGAGTTTAGTATTTTTTATGGAAAATTAAAAAAGGTTATAAGTTTCAGTATAAAAATATTTTAAGTTAAAAAAGTTGTATGTGGGTCCTACATATAAGAAGGTTTTGAGTTGTGAAACTCAGTTTAAAGTTAGACTGAACTCAACTGAGCTTGGGAACCAAACGTAGCTTTACTTCAACTTATCTCATCTCATTATTACAAATTTCAAAAATTTTCACACAAAATATAATAAACAATACAATTTTTTCAAATGTCAAAACAATAACACTACAACAAAAATAGTCTTTTGTGACAGACGAAACCGTTACTAAAAACAACCAAAACGTCACTAAAGACATTTGGTGACGGTTTTCAACCGTCACCACTACCATCAAGTAATGTGCGTCACAGAATACATTTGGTGACGCTTTACTGTTAAACCGTCACTAAAAATATTTTTAGTGACAGTTTGAGGTGTTCCGTTCGGAGACACGTTCGAACGTTAAGTTTTTTGTGACGGTTGAAAATTGTCACAGAAAATAACGTTCGGACGTAAATTTATACGTCCGAACGTCAAACCGATTAGTCGACATTCGAATGATGGAAGTTTATGTTCGTTGAATAGTGTTCGAATGTAACATATTTACGTTCGGACGTATATACGTCCAGATGTTGACTCCATTAAATGTTCAAACGTTAAGGGAACATTGCTCGAACGTAACGAGTATAACGTTCGAATGTTTGTTCGAATGTTAAAGATGATTTTTCTGAACGTTCGGATGCTTTGTTCTTTTGTTCGTTTTGGGTGATAATATTCGAACGTTTACAAATACGTTTTAACGTTCAAACGTGAAGTGATGTTGGAACGTTTTTGGTTTACATTCGAACGTAAAGATCAGAAATACTAATTTCATAAAATTAAAAAACGTACCAATTGTATCATATTACATATTATAAATATTCTACAACTAACAATGTCTTAGAAACTTTTTAAATTAGATAATCAAAGTTATAGAAAAGAATAAAATTGAGAGAATTTATTTCTTTTTTCCTCGCCCACCCCATTGTTGTTGCAATGGCATAACACGCTCCATCTGGACCATCATCTCCCTCTGCACTTGCTCTTGAACTTCATTGCGAATTCTTTCCTCATGGTCTCTCTGTTGATCCTGTAAACGCGTCTCTCAATGAGACTGTCGCTCTAAGAGAGACTCTAACTCTTGCTGTCTCGACCTCATATACTCATTCTCGCGCTGTGCAACTTTTAAATTTTTGGTAAAATTATTAATTTGTGAAGCCGAAGAGGATGAGGAGGATGAACCAGAATGCTTAAAAGCTCGTCCCAAACCTCTTGTTATACTAGAGTTGGGTCCGAGCACTTGAGTGAATATGTCTATGTCGCACGAAGAGGATTCCCCAAAAGCTGACTACATCTCCATCATTTTTTCCTGCAATGTCAAAGAAAATACACAATAAATAACATATTAAAAGAAATATAAATAAAAAATAAATTATTCACATATTGCATAAATTATTTAACAAAAATAACAGCTCTTACATAATTATCTACAGTAGCAGGATCCATCTACTCACTACTCTCATCAGTGTGAGCAGCAGTATAGACATGAATAAGTGAAAAGTTTTCAGCATCATCACATTTCTAACAAAGCGACATTAACAATTTTAAAAAGATAATATTAGTACTTAAATAAAAGAATATCAGAAAAATAAATGAATTCTATAATTTATTAATTACCATTTTTTTCAACAAGACGGTGGAATGATCTTGAACCAGCACGATGGTGGACAGTCAAAGCAGATCTATTATGTGCATTCGTAGAACTTAAGTGCTACAAAATTAATTAAGAATGTTAATGTAATATATATGCATATAATATATAACCCAAATATAAATGTAAATAATCATTAGATATAAATCTAAAATACCTGATAATTTGGACTTGCAAAAAGATCACAATATTTTCTCTAATCGTCTAACTTCATTTGCTGGAAAGGGGATTGCGCAGCTTCTTCCAACATCTCAAATTTCTTGAAGTGGTCATGAAATCGTCCCTTATGACGTTGGATTAGTGTAGTCATCAACTCATTGACAGTTCTCAAGTCCTCGCTACGGCCAAAGTCAATGTCGAATTCATCCTAATAAGTGAATTACGTCAAAAATATAATATATTAATGTAGTATGCAAAAAATGTATTCTCAACGTAAATTCACCAGCACACGACTCCGAATGTGCTCCTTAATCTCGAGCGGAACATCTCGTCACTCTACTACTTTCCACGTCAGTAGAAATTTCGGAACATCTCCCCATAGTTCTCCAAGTATACATGTTCACAACAAGGGATTGTGACCCTCGTAGTGAACAGTATACCCGAAGAACAGTAGAAGAAGACACCAAAACTTCATACTAAACGTGTTCAATAGGAGTAATAAGAATGTGCAATATAGATGATATAATCCCAAACTGTCCACACTGGACAATTCAAGAATTAGTGGACACCTAAATGTACACTAATTCCTGAACGGGTGTAAGGTTAAATATGCAATGTTATACAATATCTACCAAAAAACACATGAAATACTATAAGCCTAAAATATCTTGGATTAACAATGATCAACACTATGGTGTTATATTTTTGTACTAGAGGGAATGATCTCGAAAAAATGTCTAAATTTTAGTCTAATTGCTTAACCGTCAAAGTCCCTCTGGCCTTGACAACTCACAAGGCCAGAGAGAATACGACAGTCAAGCAATTAGACTAAAATTTCTTCATGACCATTCTTTCTAGTTATATAATTTAATTTGTTATTATAATTAAAATTATCATTTTAAGTTGTTATTACACAATTTATTCCATAATGTAATTTGATACTTATTTACTTATTAATTTCAATTTATTATAATTTGTTATTATAATTAACAAATTATCATTTTAAGTTGTTATTATACAATTTATTCCAAGTAATTGATATTTATTTTTTTTAATTATTTATTAATCAATTTCAATTTGTTATTATACTATCAATTGTCATACTTAAATTGTTAAGTATCAATTTAACACTCTAATAATTGATACTTATTTATTTATTTATAAATATTTTTTATACTTTTTTATTATACTTAAAATTATCATTTTAAGTTGTTAACTATCAATTTATTTATTCCAACTAATTGATACTAACTTATTTATTAAGTATTATTTATTATAATTAACAAATTATCATTTTAAGTTGTTATTATACAATTTATTCCAAGTAATTGATATTTATTTATTTTTAATTATCTATTAATCAATTTCAATTTATTTCAATTTGTTATTATACTATCAATTGTCATACTTAAATTGTTAAGTATCAATTTAACACTCTAATAATTGATACTTATTTATTTATTTATAAATATTGTTTATAATTTTTTATTATACGTAAAATTATCATTTTAAGTTGTTAACTATCAATTAATTTATTCCAACTAATTGATACTTACTTATTTATTAAGTATTATTTATTATAATTTGTTATTATAATTAAAATTATCATTTTAATTTGTTATTATACAATTTATTCCAAGTAATTGATATTTATTTTTTTAATTATTTATTAATCAATTTCAATTTATTTCAATTTTTTATTATACTATCAATTGTCATACTTAAGTTGTTAAGTATCAATTTAACACTCTAATATTTGATACTAATTTATTTATTTATAAATATTTTTTATATTTTTTTATTATACTTAAAATTATCATTTTAAGTTGTTAACTATCAATTAATTTATTCCAACTAATTGATACTTACTTATTTATTAAGTATTATTTATTTTAATTTGTTATTATAGAAAAAATTATCATTTTAAGTTGTTATTATACAATTTATTCTAAGAAATTGATTATCTTCAATAAACACCATAACAACATCACTAAACATATTAATTCATAATTACTACACAACAACATTATTAAACATAACAATATTCATATCACTATATATTTCTACACATATTAATTCATCATTAATTCACAAAATATAAAACTACATATATAAACAATAAACTTATTTACTTCAACAACATATCACAATATTTTCACAATATTCCTACAACAACATCATTAAACATAACAATATTCATATCACTATATATTTCTACACATATTAATTCATCATTAATTCACAAAATATAAAATTACATATATAAACAATAAACTTATTTACTTCAACAACATATCATAACATTTTCACAATATTCCCACAACAATATCATTAAACATAACAATATTCATATCACTATATATTTCTACACATATTAATTCATCATTAATTCATAAAATATAAATATATTTAATAAACATTAAACTTATTTATTTCAACAACATATCACGATATTTTCACAATATTCTCACAATAACATCATTAAACATTACAATAACTAAAGTTTAGAAATACACCTAGCACTTTTTAATTTACTCTTACAAATGATAAGCTTCTAATTTGCAAAAACAACCACCTGCTTCAAAAAAATAATAATAACAACAAGTTAGAAATATATATTTAAAAAAAAAACACAAGAGAAATATCATGAAGTTGAAAATAATAAAGAAATAATATTTCCTTACCAAAATAGTTCCAAAATACTAACCCTCAATAATCACTATATTTAACAAATAATACTCTCTCTCACTCTAACCCTCCTAATAACACTGTCTCTCACTGTAACTCACTGTAACTCACTCTCACTGATCTCTCTATCTCTCCCAAATCGCTCAACCTCACTCTCACTCTCTCTCTCTCTCTCTCTCTCTCTCTCTCTCTCTATGTCACGCACGGAAGGAAGCAGAAATGATTCTACTTCCCCCGTGCGTGTTTTGATGGAGAAAGGGAATTAGAACACTTTACGCTCGAATGCTACTTTTGGCCGGTCACTTTTGATCTTTTAACGTTCGAACGTTTAAGTGTTACGTTCAAACTATACTTTTCGCAATCAATTTTAATCATAAATGTTCGAACGTTTAATCTTTACATTCGGACACTACTGCTCAACTCAGCAGCCGATAATCGAGTGGAAAATTTCCCACCATCAATTTATTTACGATCGAACGCATATGATTTAACGTCTGAACTATATAATTGAGTGGGAAATTTTCCGCTCACATTTCACAAACATTCGAACGTCTATGGCGTAACATCCGAACATTTAAATTGAGCGAAAAATTTCCCGCCCACATTCATAAACATTCAAATGTAAATAATTCACGTTAGAATGTACATATAACTAGATTATTAATAGTTAAAAATGATTTATTTACTATAATATATATATAATATAAATTATATAGCATATTCATAATTACTATTATATATTATAATTGCATAATATATCATATGCATTGAATAGCAGTATATATAATATATCACTACAATGAGAGGTTCGTTAGTATGAAAGTCCCACTTATATAATATATATATTAGAGCATACAGTATATAAATCAGACAACAACGTATATATGTAATATATATATATAGTGATAGACATGTAGTGATAGACATGTGGCTATAATTAATCAAACTAACAACAACATATATATATATATATACAGTATATATGTATAAGTACATAAGTTAAAATATATTATTCTAATATAGCATAATGCTTTAAATGAAAAAATAAATATAGTTATAGATATTTGGCTATAATTAATCAAACTAGCAACAACCTATATATATATATATATATATTATATAAGTACATACACTACATATATATATTATCACATAATACTTTAAACAGAAACATAATACATAGTGATAGACATTTGACAATAATTAATAAAACTAATAACAACACATATATATATAGTATATATATATAAGTACATTCATATATATATGTATACTATGATAGCATAATACTTTAAATGAAAATAAATTAATAATTAGAGACATCTGACTATAATTAATAAAACTAACAAACTATATATATATATATACTATATATAGTTTGGTATCAGAGCCATTGGCGATTATATTATATTGGTATTGTTATTTTACTGTCATTTTATTTTTAATTTTATGGAATATTATTTTGCTCCTAGTGTTGGTTATCGAGATCTGTATGATTTAAAGTGTATGGATTATAATATGAGACTTGAATTAAAAATACATTTGGATCACATAAAAGGTCTTAAAGAAAAAATTTAATTAATGACGCAAGATAAAAAAATCAATGATTACTAACTACCAATTATATAAAAGGAGAATACAGTTCTTAGAACACTGGGAAGAACATCGTAAATGGCTTATAAATGAAATTAAAAGTATAAGGTATCATTTGAGTATCCTTGCATTGTAAAAAAAAAAAAAAAAGTAAAAAATCACTGATACAGAAAAAGATAACCCATAACAAAGAAAATGAAGTATATTGGGAGATTTGTGTTGGTAAGCCATGAAATCCGTTGGTCAGCCCATTTATGCTTAAAGCCTTTTAAGGGTGGTCCCGGTGGTGTTCCCTCAAACTCTTAATTTACTTAATTTTCTTTGCATATAGGAAATCTTTATTCTGTCTCAATGAATTTGAACTCTTTATTTAAACCTAATAAATCTACTACTAGTATCCCTATAGAAACTGAAAATATTAATCAAGAAGATTACAATAAAATAGATATAGAAAGAAATTTATAAGATTGGACAATTCCTAATGTTCCAAAAAATTAGATATATAAGTACTCTACTTTCTCTTCTAAATTATCATTTCTTACTAATTATACAATTAAAACAGTAGAAAAAACTATTAGTTTAAATAATGAATATGAATCATTACAATTATTAACAAGAGAAGCTATCAGACATCACAAAGAACATAAATACTCTTTCATGCATATTGGATTAGTACAAGTTGCTATAAAACCACTCACTAGAAATGGATTAAAGACCTCAGTATTACTCTGTCTAAGAGACGGAAGACACTTAAATTTTCATGATTCATTACTTGGGATGGTGGAATCAAACTTATTCCAAGGTCCAGTGTATTTTAATTGTTATTCAAATTATTCTGTTTCATTATTTGATCCCAATATATTACATGATTTAGTATTAAATATTAAAACAAATGGTTATAGAATGATGGAAGGGTCACATCCTCTAACAGTGGTATATAGGATTCATTATAAATTAATGAAAACAACATTAGAACCACAAGCTCTTATAACCAGTCCAAAAGGGTACACATTATTATTACAATCCAGTACAGAAAATTCTAGCATACAAATTCCTAGACAAATTAATTGGAATCAAATTACTCTTCCTAATGAATGGCAATTAGAAAACATCACTCCATTACCTAGAGTAGAAAAAAATTCTAAGGATGACCTTGAGTATATAGATCAAAGAACAGACGGAACAGTCCAAATAGCTTTTCAACCTTTTAGAAGATCTTTTTCTCATTATTCTTCCCCAACACCTTCTAGTTATCAGACACCTCGATTTGTTCTTACATCAAGATCTCAAAATTTTGACAACAGATCCCAGAGTATAGATACACAAGTTAGGGGAGTTATTCCAGGAAATATTATTGATACACCAATTTATACTGTTAGTCATCCTCCTAGTCATGTAGATAGAGCATCCACCTCTCATAATCCTGAAAGGGAACCTTCTTTTCTAACATATTCTCAAGTGATTGGAGATGATGCCCAAATATACACGCTGAACAAAGAAGAATTTAAAATTAATAAGGAATATCTCAAGCAAGATTATATGAAAGAAGAAACTAGTCATAAAAGATTAATATTTTTCTCAACTTTTACAAAAATAGAAAGAGATTATATTCAAGAAAAATATTACCAGTATTTAGAAGAAATACAAGTTAATATACCTTTCTTTACATGGTTCGAAATTTATATATTAAACCAATTATCAACCATAAACAGAACTACTAACCAATGGATTAAAGAAGAAAACAATCAAATTGTTTATGAAGAATATCCTCCATTTGAAGCTATTAAATTCAATCAAAGAAATACTCAAATACTTGCCTCACCAATAAAAAAACATAATAATACAATAGAAGCTAAAAATACTGATAACATAATCCAACAAAATAATTACACCAATTTATATTTAAAAACTGTGAGCAAACAACTAGAAAGAATTGAAACTCAAATATCTACTGTCAATCCTACTATTAAAGAAACAAAAGAAACTCCTTTGTTCATTCCCCATGAAATCCCATCTCATTTAAAAACTACTTTTTCTAAAAACAAAAATGATCTATTAGAACAAATCTCTAGCAAATTAGAAAAATTAACCATTAATAACACTGCATCCACTTCAAAACAACCCCATATTAATGTATTAAGTAAAACGGATTCTCCCGAAATATCTGATTCTGAAATAAGCAATATTGAAAATCAATTTAAAAACTTAGAAATAAATAAGATTAGAGGAGATCATACTGTTGAATATACACCCAGAGATTCTAAAAAATATGTCTCTATTACTCGTAATTGGTATCCGAGTCCTACTCCTCCAGATATGCAATTCGAGGAACGAGAACATATAGTAAGATCTGCTTTTTCAGCAGACGTATTGTATGAATGGAATATAGATGGATTATCTGAGTATGAAATATTAAACCATTTCCAAGAAATGATTATGGTTGCTAATGTCTATAAAAGTAATAGAAAAACTGACCACCAAGTAGCACATATTATTGTCACAGGGTTTACTGGCCAACTAAAAGGCTGGTGGGATCATTATCTTTCAAATGAACAAAAGTCACAAATATTAAATGCATACAAACATGATGAAAATATGCAAGTTATTAAAACAGAAAATGGATTACCATTAGAAGATGCTGTAAATATCTTAATATATGTATTAACCAAACATTTTGTTGGAGATCCTGTCCAATTCAAAGAAAGAACTAGTGATTTATTGATTAATTTAAAATGTCCTCAGTTATCTGATTTTCGTTGGTATAAAGATGTATTTATAACTAAAGTTATGATCAGAAATGATTGCCAACAACCATACTGGAAGAAAAAGTTCATAGCCAGACTTCCATATTACTTCGCCCAAAAGGTACGAGAATCATTAATAAGCTCAGATGGTTCTATTGATTTCTATAGTCTTACATATGGTGATATAATAACTACTATTAATAGAACTTGTTTAACTATGTGTAATGATTTAAGACTAAAAAGGCAAATGGAGAAAGAAAAGAAATTTGCTAGAAAAGAATTAGGTACCTTTTGTGAACAGTTTGGTTACACTCCATTATTAGCTCCTTCAAGAAGACACAAAAAGGGAAAAAGAGTTTATAAGAATTATTCTAATAAAAAATGAAAATATAAAAAACCTTATAAAAGAATAAAGGACAAATAGACATATAACAAACCAATAAAACCTCTAAAAAAGTCTAATAAAAAGAAAAAACAGATTGTTTGCTATAAATGTGGAAAAGTTGGACATTATAAATCTAATTGCAAGGTTAAACAACAGATCAATGAGTTAGATGTATCTGAAACATTAAAAGAAAAATTATTAAATATTTTTATAATACATTCAAGTGAAGAAGAGGAAAGCTCTTCTGGAGAAGAAGAAATTTATCAATTAAAAGAATCAAGTAATTCGGAACAATTCTCTGAAAGCGAATCTGAAGAAGATGAGATACAAGTCTATAATTGTTTAGATAAAAATAGTTGTTTATGTAACAAAACTATTAATGTACTTTCAAAACAAGAGGATATTATATTAGAATTAATAGATAAAATCAGAGATCCACAAGAAAGAAAACATTATTTAGAAAAGTTAAAAGATACTTTTAATAATCAAACTACTTCAGCAACCTCTTCAAATCTCTATAATTTCTCAGAAATAGTAGGAAGATTTAAAACAGAAAAACAAAAAATCACATTACAAGACCTATAGCAAGAAATTAATGAAATAAAACAAGAGATTAAAAATTTAAAAACATCCAATCTTAAATTAGAAGTCTCAAATGAACAATTACTACAAGAAATTATATTGTTAAAAATAGATAAAAATAACTTAAATAATTCTCAAAATAAAGAACAAGGAGAATGTTCAACAATTGTTATTAAAGATGAAACAGACAATTTCATTAATATCCTAAATAAGATAAATTTTCAAAAGTGGTATACTGAAGTAACGGTCTCTATTAATCAAGAATTTTTTTTTACTACAATTTCTCTATTAGATACAGGAGCAGATTTAAATTGTATACAAGAAGGATTAATACCCTCTAAATATTTTGAAAAAACTAAGGAAACATTATCCCAAGCTAATGGAACAAAATTAAACATAAATTATAAATTATCTAATGCACATATTTGTAATAATGGAATTTGTTTCAAAACAACATTTATTCTAGTAAAAAATATTAACACTAAAGTAATATTAGGAAATCCATTCCTTGCATTACTTTACCCTTTCTCTGTAATAAAGGAAGGAATTTTCACTAAAATACTTGGACAAGAAGTCCAATTTAAATTTATTTTTCCTCCTGTATCAAAGGAAATTAATTCTTTAAAAGAAGTTTCATTAACCAAAGAAATTAATATTTTAACAAAAAAAAAGAATTAAAAGAAAAGAAAAACAAATAAGTTTTTTAAAACAAGAATTAAAATATAAAAGAATTGAAGAACAATTAAAGGATCCATTATTAACTCAAAAAATTGATAATTTTAAAATTATAATTAAAAAAGAAGTATGCTCTAACCTACCTAATGCCTTTTGGAATAGAAAAGAACATATAGTTGAATTATCTTATGAAAAGGACTTTTCTGAGAGAAATATTCCAACTAAAGCTAGACCAATCCAAATGAATAATGAATTATTAGAATTCTGCAAAAAGGAAATTAATGATTTATTAACAAAAGGATTAATTAGGAAAAGTAAATCACCTTGGAGTTGTGCTGCTTTTTATGTTAAAAAATAGGCAGAATTAGAAAGAGGAGTTCCTCGGTTAGTTATTAATTATAAACCCTTAAATAAAGTATTACAATGGATTAGGTACCCAATCCCTAATAAGAAAGATTTATTATCTAAATTATATGACGCCACAGTATTTTCAAAATTTGATATGAAAAGTGGATTCTCGCAAATTCAAATTGCTAAAAAAGATAGATATAAAACAGATTTTACAGTCCCATTTGGACATTATGAATGGAATGTTATGCCATTTGGATTAAAAAACGCTTATAGTGAATTTCAAAATATTATGAATGAAATATTTACTCATTTTACTCATTTTTCAATAGTCTATATAGATAACGTATTAATATTCTCCTCATCTATTGAACAACACTGGAAGCATTTAAATACTTTTGTACAAATTATTAAACAAAATAGATTAGTTGTTTTATCACCAAAAATAAAACTATTTCAAAACAAAATTAGGTTCCTTGGACATGACATTTATCAAGGAACTATTACTCCAATAAGTAGAGCAATAGAGTTTGCTGATAAATTTTCAGATGAAATAAAAGAAAAACAACAATTACAAAAATTTCTGGAAAGTCTTAATTATGTTGCAGACTTTTACCAATCTCTTAGGCCATTATGCAAACCATTATTTAAAAGATTAAAAAAGAATCCACCACCATGGACAGAGATGCATACAAATATTATAAAACAAATTAAAACACATGTTAAGAAATTACCATGCTTAGGAATACCATCCCCACATACTTTTAAAATTTTTGAAACAGATGCCTCTGATCTTGGTTATGGAGGAATTATGAAACAAAGATTATCAGATAATTCTGAACAGATTGTTCGATTTCATTCAAGATGTTGGAATCCTGCCCAAAAGAATTATAGCACCATTAAAAAAGAGATTTTAGCTATTGTATTATGTATTTCTAAATTTCAAGATGATTTGTTAAATCAAAAGTTTTTACTTAGGATAGATTGTAAGTCAGCCAAGGAAGTTTTGATTAAAGATGTGAAAAACCTGGCTGCTAAGCAAATATTTGCCAAATGGCAAGCTGTATTAAGTATTTTTGATTTTGATATTGAGCATATTAAAGGAGACTCTAATTCTCTTCCTGATATTCTATCCCGAGAATTTTTACAGGGAAAATCATGTGTTCCTCAAAGTTTAAAGTAAAGACTAAATCTTCCTATGCATTACCACCATCTTCTCCCTATTCTTCACCTTGCCCTTCTGCAACCCCAAGACCATATACGGTTCTAGGGTCATTACCACAAAATATTAGACCATCATATAATCCATTCTCACCATTATCCTCTCCAAAATTACCCACCTACTCCAAAGCTGTTTCTCCCTCTTCTTCTCATTCTAAGATTATTAGCCCTCCATTACTATCTCAGCCTTCTACATCTCCTATTATCATTCAATCTCATTGGCACCCGTTCTTCCCCATCGAGCCTGAAATTCAACAATTTTCTGGTCCCCAAAAATTACTCGATGCTTTTCTTTTACCAGACTAGCATTATATCCTGCAAAACATTAAGAAAATCCAAAATTTTTATGAGTTCATATTAGTAGACTCCGACTCAATTATTCTCTCTGAAATCCCTTGCTCCCTTCAAACTCAACCATCTCCACCTACATCTCTAATTATTGCTTTTCATAAAGTCACCATTAAACAGATTCTCACTTTGGAACAATGGGAAAAAAATCCTTATTTGATAAGAAAGTTTTCTCAGCCTTATGATCCACCTTATTATGATTATTATGATTATTAACAGGCATGGACGAAAATGTTTTTAAAACAAAACAAAAATTTGCGTCATTCGTGGTTCCTTCATTTCGACAAATTACAAGAAATCAAGACACTTCCTAAATGGTTTTCACTTTGGTGGGACCATTATGGACCTGAACTTCTTCTCCTTCCTCTCCCTCTCCAGGAAGGTTTTCGAATTTTTACTTCACAAGATGACAGTCCACCAGCATTAAGCCATTATTCACCACTTCTTCTCTTCTTTCTTAAAACAAAATTAAATTGGATTATGAAATGGGAATATGTTATTAAGTCTCATCCCTCTCTCAAAACCATTATGTTCCTGACCCGCCAAGTCTCTATCAAATGGTGGGAAAAATACAATTACGATCATGTTCTGAAAATGTTTTCAAAAATTACCAAAGCTCCAGAAGTACTTGTCCAACGAAGCAGATTTCAAGCACAATTAGCATCCATTACCAGCAAGAAAGATTTGAAAAAATTAGCTGAAGCAATGTCACAAGTTTCAGATAGTGATGATGAAGAAGACGCACAACATTCAGTCAGATTATCTCCATTACAACAACCTGCAGCCCTCCAGGCCTCTCCTTCTCAACAGGCCTCTCACTCAGGCACCTCTCATTCTCAAGATTATTTGCCTTATCATCCAGTACCTCTGATGGATTCCCAAGACCTGTTTGAACTGGAATTGGCAAATTATGGCCCTCAGATTATGTGATTCCAAAAGATTATGTGATTTAAAAAGATTACTACTTTTCTCTGCTGCTGTCCAAAGATTCCTCTGCTCAAGTCAGATTATTGTCGCTGCTCGAGATTATTATCAAAGAAAACGACAGAAAGACTGTGTACATATTATTCACGAGTTGGTACTGTTCATGAATTATTAGAGTTACTGTTTAAGTTACTGTTTAAGCTACTGTTTGTAATTGTTTTTCACGTGATAGTACTATTCATGTATTATTAGAATTATTGTGTTGTACTGTGTCGCACTGTTTTAGTGTCTATAAATAGGAGTCTGTAACAAAGGAAAGGCATTCAGAAAATTTCTCATCTGAAGCCTTCCCCTCACTTGTCCAAAATCCCTCCTAGTTCTCCCAAGTCTACCCTTTATAAACCAACTCTTTTCTTCTTCCTTCTTCATGTCTTCTGTCTTCACTTCTTCTGAGAATTAGTCTCCTTGTAAATATTATGTCTTCAATAAATTTGATTCTGTGTATCTCTTTTATTTATTTTATTTTATCATGCATATCGTCGGTTATACTGCCTGCTTTAATTGTTCTCATGCATATGGCTGGTTATACCGCCTATATTTACTGCTTATATTATTAACTCTCTATATATTATACTAATTATATTATACTAATCATATTTTATTTATATTACCTGGGATTTACGTCTTTGGTATCAGAGCCATTGGCGATTATATTACATTGGTATTGTTATTTTACTGTCATTTTATTTTTAATTTTATGGAATATTATTTTGCTCATGGTGCTAGTTATTGAGATCTGGATTCTATTTATACATATATATATATGTATATTTATAGTATATATATATAAGTACATTCATATATATATATATATATCTATACTATGATAACATAATACTTTAAATGAAAACAAATTAATAGTCATAGACATCTGGCTATAATTAATAAAACTAACAAACTATATATAAAAGAATATATATATATATGTATATATATAGTATATATATATATATATGTATATACACTACATATATATATTATTATCACATAATACTTTAAATAGAAACATAATACATAGTGATAGACATTTGGCAATAATTAATAAAACTAATAACAACATATATATATATATATATATAGTATATATATATATAAGTACATTCATATATATATCTATACTATGATAGCATAATACTTTAAATGAAAATAAATTAATAGTAATAGATATATGGCTATAATTAATAAAACTAACAAACTATATATAAAAGAATATATATATATGTATATATATAGTATATATATGTATATATATAGTATATATATATATATGTACATACACTACATATATATAGTATTATCACATAATACTTTAAATAGAAACATAATACATAGTGATAGACATTTGACTATAATTAATAAAACTAACAATAACCTATATATATCCTTGATAGAATTAGAAAGAAAAGTCCATAGCTTAATTATAAATTGAACGAAGGTTACATAAAGTATTTCATAATAACATATACTAAACTTATATTATAATATAATATTAGATATAGTATGATAACTATTATAATATAGATTATAATTAATATAACATATATTAATAAAATAAATATTATTAATATATTTTGAAAAACCAATTGTCGAACGTTTGAACGATGATTTAGAATGTTCGAACGTATTATATATCACGTTCACACGTTTCATTACACGTTCGGAGGGTAAGGAAACGTTCGAACATCATATTTATAACATTCCAACATTTCCTTAAATGTTAGAACGTTATATATATAACGTTCGAACGTTATATGTATATAAGTCCAAAACCGAACGCCCGAAACGTCATTTTTTCCGTTTTCTCCAAAGACCATTTGCACGCCGCCACTTCTCCGTCACCGCCGCTTCAGACTTCACCACCAACCGTCACCAAAAGGTAGGCATCTCTTTTTGATGCAATAGATGTATTTTATACATAGATTTAGGATGTATTTTACTTAAAACCGAAACCCATGGTGGCCGGATTTTCAACTCCATTTTTCAGCCACCATGGGTTTCCATTGGACAAAAAGTCACCGTAGAAAAGTTTCTTGAAGTGTATACTTCATTTCTACGGTGGCATTTTCGCATTTAGTTGGTTTTCATGAAGGTTTTGGGGCTTTCGAGAATGGCTCAGTCGACTCAGCCATTCTGTGTTGTTACGTTCGAACGTTACACCAATACATTCGAACAAACAAGGTTTCAAGTTTGTAACGTTTGTCATCCACGTCCAGACGTATATTTTATACAAGCTGTTACGTCCGAACATATAATTAACGTTTGAATGTTTATGTGGTAATGTCTGAATGTATACTTTAAAGTTTAAACGTAATTCGTTTAATTTATTTGGCGTGTTTATCCTTTAAGTTCGCACTTAAACTAATACGTTCGAATGTATATGTTGAATTCAAACGTGTACCTATTATGTTTGAACGTATATCAATTAAATTAATTATATGTTATACATTCAGACGTTTCATTTTACATTCTCACGAATTGTGTTTACATTCAAACGTAAAATCTATACGTCCAAACGTTTTATTTAACGTTCGAACGTATGTTGCTCTATGTTCGAACGTTTATTCAGAACAATTTAAAATTATAACAAAAGATGCATCAATAGTACTCAAAGTTATTTTTTTTTTAATAGATCTTCTATTTCCAGGATATGGCCCATCCTTTGCATACCAAAAAACGAGGGAGGGAATGAGCCACTTAGGACACAGCTCGGATCGGGGCTCGTACTGTTATGGTAGAGCAAGAAGCCCTAATCAATGAGTTCAATGAACTCAGATGGGAGCAGACGAACTTGAGAGATGTATTCCTCAATAGAGGCTGGGGAAATATCTACACATTGAAGGGGAAGGTATAGCCCTCTATAGTTCAGGAGTTCTATATGGGGATGTGTGACATGCCTCAGGACGCATCCTCTCACACTGTGACCGTACGTGGTGTTACGTTTGATATTTCACCCGATGTCATCACCGAGCACCTCGGGATTCGTTGAGGAGTTTAGACATCGACTGAGCCTGACTCTCTAGCCTCGCTTCGCACATCTACATCTATTCACGACAGACTCGAGACAGATGTAGGCACTTCTGCATCATCTACTGGCCCATTTGATCCATCATCAGCCAGAGATGCAGACTGGTTAGAGGCCGAGGGTGTTAGCCCTTCGGCTAGGCATGATGACCGAGATGAGGATTTCTACATCCTCACCAGGAGAGACTGCATGCAGATCGAGAGGCCAAACTCTTTCCACCAAAACTATCTGCTACCATTCTTCCGCATGTTACATTTTATTGTTGCAACAAACGTAGATCCTATGGCACATAAGACCACATTCAGTCGGCTTCGGGTACAGTTTTTCATACGAGTGGCACGTGGAGATTCCATAGATTTGCCACAGCACATATTTGAGAGGATCCGTTATGAGGTGAGCATCGTCTCCACGGACAACCTCCCATATGGTGTCCTGATCAGTAGGCTATTACTTACTCGGGGAGTGCCAACCCAGCCGGAGGAGCGGGTCAAAGATCAGATGGGCGCCCTCGACATGACTACGCATCGACGTAGCATTGGACAGGCGAGGGGATGTCAGCCACCCCTGTACAGGATCTAGTTCCTCCGACGCAGCCCAAGCACATGTGGGGAGTAGTGGTCAGCAGCCAGCGAGTACATTTGCTAGAGATGTGCGGCTTGCTTGGGTTGATGCAGTTATCTCACAGCTGACTGTGCATATCGATCATAAGATCGATCAATCGCTCGAGGCTGTAGAGGCGTCTATCGCCAAGATAACCCACCGTGTAGGTATCCTTAACAACAAGGTTGATACCTTAATTGAGGAGATATGGGCTACGGATTTCCCTGACAACGCTATCATCTGAGTGTTGTTTACGTACTTTTATCATATTTTGTATTCTGCTTTTAATATTTGTAGGGAACAATATTATTTAATATATCTATAGTTTTTTTATTTCAATTCTCAATCTTCTTTAATGTTATATTTTTCAACTTTAATACTAAATCACTGTACTTCAAATATACATAAATATATATATATATATATATTTATATAAATAAACATAAATATATTTATAATTATATTTTACAAATTGTGTATATATAAATATATACAAGTAAATTTTTTAGACTTGTATACATAATTATAAATACAAATTATGCATTATAAAAACCACATAAATTTTAAATTAGAGTCATAATTAATTTAAATTTACAATTAATGTTCGAACATTAATTACTAATGTTCAAACATTGGCGCCAGAACTCTTGACGTTCGAACTTGAGTAGCAACATGTTTGAATGTATATGTGATGTTCAGACGATTTTTTTTAATACATTCAAACAAAAAAAGAATCTCTCGCACTTTTAGTGACGCTTTCCAGAAACCGTCACATAAAATCCTTTTTAGTGACGGTTTAGAGACTGTCACAAATTCACAACCGTCATTAAAAACCATTTGTGTTGTAGTGTAATAATATTATAATATTATTTTATTCTACTGTTCACAAACTATCTCAACTTATATCAAAATCCTAACCAGCCCTTATAGTTAGTAATGGAGTAGATGATTCGGTTATTTGGCAGTCAGCCGGTCATGTAGATGTATATATTTGGTTTCTTTTATACAAACTTTAGACACTTGTGAATTCAATCGAGAAATTTTTTCTCCTTTATTGCTTTACTTTTCTTTTCTGTCATAATGAAATTTAATTTATCAAAAAAAAAAATTAAGTTTTATAATATTAATATAATGGATAATGTTCTTTGCACATCGATTATTAAATAGAAGAACTCGTTCAATATCATACGTGAGAGTGTTCTATATATATTTCCGGTTACATGAATAAAAAACAAAAAAGCGACAATGTTAAGAAGGTGAAAAACAAGACTTTTTCTATTATATCTCACATTTTAACAATGAGTAATATTTAGATACATGTAGCTTATCTAAGTATGGAAACAAATGGAGATACGAAAATAAGTAATATTTACAATTTAATGACTAATTCCTAAAAATCAGGAGGATAATGGTTGGCTGATTTTGTGCAAGGCTGAATCCTAATTTGGTGCAATCATGGATTCGGTTAATACTCCCCTTCAAGTTGGTGCATGAAGATCCGTAATGCCCAACTTGTGTGAAAAATCAAGAAAAGCTCATGTCCTAAAGCTTTAGTGAAGATGTCGGCAACTTGTTCATGAGATGAAGTATGGATGGTAGTGAGGAGGCCGGACCGGATCTTATCTCAAATAATGTTATAGTCAATCTCAGTATGCTTGGTATGCTAATGAAAGACAGGATTATGAGCAATGTGAAAAGCAGATTGATTGTCACAATGTAAGTGGAAAGGCTCAGGGTGGGGAATACCAAGATTAGTAAGAAGATGTTTCAGCCAGGTGAGCTTGCAAGTGGTGACGATCATGGCATGGTATTCAGCTTCAGTAGAAGAATGAGCCACTGTCGTCTATTTTTTTGTACGCTAGGAGATAGGACTCGTGCCGAGCTGAATGAAATATCCGGTGGTGGAGCGACTGGTAGTAGGACAGCTTGCCCAACCTAAATCAGTGTAGGTTGTAACCTGTAAATTGCTGGATGATGAGAAGAAAATGCCTTGACCTGGACAGCCTTTGATGTATCGAAGGACATGGGTTATTGCTTGCATGTGAGGAGCATGAGAGGCATGCATGAACTGGCTGAGGATATTCACTGCAAAGACAATGTCAGGACGAGTAATGGTTAGATAAATGAGGCATCCAACCAGTTGGCGATAGATACTAGCGTCAGGAAGGAGGTGCCATCATGATTGGTGAGCTTCAAGTTCTGTTCCATGGGAAAGGGAGTGATTCGAGAACCAAGTTGACCACTATCATTTAGAATGTCTAGAGCATATTTTTCATTGGTTGAGGAAGATGCCTTTGGAGGAACGAGCAACTTTGAGACCAAGAAAAAATTTGAGGGGACCAAGGTCTTTGGTTTTGAAGTGTGTAGAAAGGACTCTTTTGAAAACTTCAATCTGGGAGAGATCATTTCCAGCAAGTAGAATATCGTTGACATAAACCTGGGCAAGAGTGATAGTGGTGGAAGTGGCCAAAGAAAATAAAGAGTGATCTGCTTGGGATTGAGTGAAACCTGCATCAAGGAGCATAGTGGTTAGTTTATAAACCCAGTTTCGGGATGCTTGTTTGAGGCTGTATAGGGATTTGTGAAGGTGACAGACATGCATCTCCCGATGAGGACAATAACTGGGAGGTGGTGTCGTGTACACTTCCTTATCAAGATCTCCATATAGGAAGGCATTATTGATGTCAAGTTGATGGATGATCCATTGTTGAGTAGCTGTAACAGCCAACAAACATCGAATAGTAGTCATTTTTGCAATGGTTGCGAATGTCTCATGATAGTCGAGACCTTCAACTTGCGTGTAACCTTTGGCGCTAGCCAAGCTTTATATTTTTCAAGAGAACCATCTACTTTGAGCTTGGTTTTGAATACCCATTTTCAATCGATGAGTTTCTTACCAGGTGGTAGAGGCTTAAGAGTCCAGGTGGAATTGGCTTCAAGGGTACGAAGTTTAGCAGACATAGCATCTCACCAATGAGAATGGCAAATGGCAGCGAATAACAAGAAGGATGAACAGAAGCAGTGAGGGCATGTAAAAAATTAAGGTGAGATGAGGAAAACTAGGAATAAGAAAGGAAAGCATATAAAGGATGAGCAGTAACTGAGGTGCATGCAGCAGGTGATGATGTCATGGGCTCAGTGTGTAGAGTCGGACAAACATAATCATAGGGATATGTAGGTCGAGAAGTAGTGCATCAAGGACAATAAGAGATAAGAGGAGGAGGGGGGGTCAGAGAGGCTAGAGGAAGGAATGGGAGTAGGGTCTGGTAATATAGGCTCGGGAACAGGTAAGGGAAGATGGGAAGAGATGAGTCAGAAAGATCGGGAAGATCCTGAAAAGGAAACTTATGTTCATTGAATGTGACATCTCGAGAGACAAAAAATGGTTTGAGTGTCTAGGTCATAGAGCTTGTATGCTTTGTGGTTACTGGGATAACCAAGAAAAACGCATTTAGAGGGATGATGAGAAAATTTATCTCAAGAGGCGCGAAGGGTTTGGGCATAACAAAGACAACCGAATACATGGAAATGATAGTAATTGGGGATGGTGTTGAAGAGAAGTTCAAAGACTAATTTACTTTGGAGAGTGCGACTCGGTGTGTGTTTAATGAGATAGGTTGCAATGAGGACACATTCACCCCAAAATTTTAAAGGTAAATGGGCTTGAAAACGAAAACTTGGAGCAATATTCAAGAGGTGTCGATGTTTCCGTTCCACAATGCCATTTTGTTATTGAGTTTTAACACAGGTAGGCTCATGAATAATACCATGAGTGTGAAGATAAGTTTGGAATTTGTGCGAGATAAATTCTTGTCCATTATCAGTTCGAATTATTTTAATCATTATATTGAACTGAGTTTGGATGAGAGCAAAAAAAATGCATGAGATGTGTATAAGCCTCAGATTTATGACGCATGAGATAGATCCAGATAGTGCGGGAAAAATCAGCAACAATAGTAAGAAAATAATGGGCACCACAAATTGAAGGGGTATGATAACCACCCAAAATATCACAAAAAATGCGATTGAAAGCAAACATACTTTTATTAGCAGTAGAAGAAAAAGACAGTCACATGTGCTTAGAACGAGCACAAACATCACAGTCCAAAATAACATATGAATTATTAAAAACCTGAGGAATGAGAAGAGGAGAAGAATGACCTAGGCATTGGTGCCAAAAGTCTTTATTAGCGGCGGATTGCATGGAGAGAGCCATGTTGATGTTGGGCCGGTACACATAAAGCCCATTGCAAAAATCACCCACTCCAATCAGCCTCGTTGACTGTGGGTCCTGAAAGAAAAAATTTGTAGAAGAAAAAGAAACAATGCAAGAGGTTTAGAGGTAAGTTGAGGGACATATAAGAGATTAAATTGAAATTAAGGGATAAAATAGACATTTGAAAGGGTGAGGGTTTCGGATAGGATACATGTACCGACTGAGTGGGGGGAAGAAGGGGCATGGAACTCGATGAAGGTGGCTAGGTCATGACACATGTGGGCACTAGCTCCACTATCCATGACCCGGTCACGGCGACTATCAAATGAGGGCGGAGAGGAAGTGATGTTACCAACAAAATTTGCTGAGGAGGGTTACGGGTTGAGGAGATCAAGTAATTTCTGGTAGAGCTCTGGTGTCAGGCCTGGTACTGGTGATGAATCAGAGGAGAAAAAGGCGGCGTTGGCTACCAGAGTCATCCCGGATGGTGGTTTGCCGAGGAGAGAGGGGCGGGCTTGGATTGATTGTCTTGGCTAGGGGGTACCCGATGAGGCTCCAACAACAGTAACAAAGATGGCTTGTTTTGCCACATTCTGAGCAGCACGGGGAACTCTTGGAGGCGTTGGAGTGAGCTGAGAAGGCCAGAGAGTCAGCTGTCATTGGTCACAGATGAAAAAGGTGCTACTGTTCTTCTCGAAACAAAATAGAAAAAACTTTGGTGATAGGGGGAAGGGGTTCCATGGCAAGTATTTGTGTCTTGAGATGAGAAAAATAGTCATTGAGGCCAAGAAGAAATTGAACACTCTTTCATCCTCTGCTTGCTGTTGAAGATCTTTAAGATCATTGCTATTTTGGAGATGGCTTAGTTCATCGCATATCTCTTTTATTTGGTTATAATACTCATGAATGGAATGTGTATTTTGTTGTAAGGAAGAGAGCTCATGTTTGAGATGGTAAAGATGGGCGTTATTGCCCTGGCTGAAATGAGATTGAAGTTCAATCCAGACTTCACATGGATTTGTGTGATACTTTAGGAAGTTGGCAAGAGATGGGCTGATGGAGTTGAGAATCTAGTTGAGAACCATATCTTTGGTTTGATTCCATTGTGGGTAATTGGGAGAAGTTTTGTCGGGAGGGGGTAGAGAACCATCAACAAAACTAAGTTTATTTTTGGCATTTAGGGCTCGAGTCATGGCCTTTTGCCATTTGGGAAAATTGTCTCCTGTAAGGAGTCCAGAAATAAGAATGAGACTGGGAGAATCAGAGGGATAAATAAGGTAAGGGGAGGGAACGTTGGAATAGGAGAAGGAAGAGGAAGAGGAAGCCATGAGAAAGTGGATGGGGATCGTGTTTAGGTTGATACCATGTTAAGAAGGTGAAAAACAAGACTTTTCTATTATATCTTACTCATTTTTCAATGAAGAATATGCTGTATAAATAGATACATGTAGCTTATCTTAAGTATGGAAACAAATTGAGACATGAAAATAAGTAATATTTACAATTTATGACTAATTCCTAAAGATTAGGAGGATGGTTGGCTGATTTTGTGCAAGGCTAAATCCTGATTTGGTGCAATCATGGATTCAGTCAATAATTCTATCCCTTTTATTTTAAGATATTTACATAAAAAAGGATGATAATTAAAAATAAATATTATTTAGTAGATATAGATACATGCAATAGAACCCCTAATTTGGTTGGAAAAATTCTACCAACTGGGAAATTTCACGTGTCATGCTGCTGACGATGGGAAGTATACTTATTTCAGGTTGATCAGTCTGCACATGGGAACGAATAAAACTACGTCAACATGGTATTAGGTGTAGAAAATTCTTGTTGAAGGCAAAATCTATCGCCTACGGGCTACGAAGGCTTGATGTAAGTTGAAATCTTATATTTTGAATTAAATATATTTGTCAATTGGATCTTAGACTACTAAAATGACATGATTGATTGGATCGATTACCATCAATATTTTCACATCTACTAGTAGGTAGGACCAGTGTTTTAAATACCGTACCGTACTGGCTGGTATTTTCCATACCGGCCGTTGGTTCGGTATGGGTATTACACACATTTCGTACCGGCCGGTACTGTAACGACCCCGCCCCGCGAAGGGCGAGACCGCCACGTACATACCTATTCTTTGCGTACTTTCTTCCTTTCCTCATCGACAGGGACGACACTAAGCGTCCGCCTCTCTCTCTGCAGAATGCCTTGCTCCTCAGCCCTTTTCATCATTTTCTGGACATTTAAAACATTTAAAACAAAAGTGAGTCTAATACTTAGTAAGTAGTACACCAAGTAGTGAACATACTAGGCATCTATCCTTTTCCTTTTGAAAACATGCATACATAAACATTTGCGTTTCATTTCATGCATAAACGTTCTTAGAAATAATTAGGCTTTCATGCATAAACATTCTTTCATGCTTTTCATGCTCTACATCTTTTCATGCATGTCATGCATTTCATACATTACATCTTTTCACTTTCATAGGCCATTGCACACTGTTACGCCCCGCGTGCTAGGGTTAGCGGCCCTATGGCCAATTGATTCACTTGTGGCCACAGGTTGGAATTCCATTCCGTCAGGGTGCAGCACTGGGTGCACTACCAGATACTACCACCCTGCATTGCAATCTGCCCATTCATTCATTGGGTACCCCTTTCCTTTCATCTGGCCGTTACGTATTTTTCATTCATTGAAACTTTCATTTCCTTTCATTTCTTTCTTACTTTCATATATTTCAGTCATTTTCATTTAATAGTTCATTCATAGGAAAGGAACGTCAATTAAAATCATGAACTTAAACATCATTGAGAAAGGCATGAGCTTAAACATCATTGAAAAGCATGAGCTTAAACATCATCTTTCAAAACATCCTTTAAAACGTTAGTTCTCATTGAAAAGCATGAACTTAAACACCATTTAAAAGTATAAGCTTAAACATCATTTAAAATTTAAAGCTTTCATATCATCTTAGGGCATGAACTTAAACATCATTTAAAGGCATGAGCTTAAATACCATTAAAAGCATAGGCTTAAATATCACTTAAAAGCATAGACTTAAACATCAATTAAAAGCATAAACTTAACATCGTTTAAAAGCACGAGTATCAATATCATTTAAAAAGAAAGAGCTTAAATACCATTAAAAGGCACGAGCTTAAACATCATTAAAAAGAAAGAGCTTAAACATTATTAAAAAGAGCTTAAACATCATCTTTCAAATCATCTTTTAAAAATGCCAGTTCACGGCATCCCTTTAAAACGATAGTTCTCAGGGACATTTTAAAACATCAGTTCTTAGGGGCATTTTAAAACGTCAGTTCTCAGGGACCTTTAAAGCATCAGTTCATAGGAACATTTTAAAACACATTTAAAGCATCATTTGAAGCATAAAACATGAGACATTCCTTTCCTTTCCTTTCCTTTGCATTTAAACATTTTCATTATCTTTCTTAGTTCAATGCATATGCATTTTCATGAACAAAATACATTTTTCATGCTATACTACATATAGGAAATAATCATAAGTTTCTTGAGAGAGCATGCATGAAAATCTCATGACTTAGAATTTACAGGCATGCATTACTTTATACATGTACACACAATTATAATCAATAGGGTACGTAACAGGGGCTATCAAGGAAGGGCTGTACATACTATATTCATTTACTTAGAGAAACATTTGTAATAAGAGAGATATCCTTTCATAAAAAGAGCATGGTGTAAGAAGCATGGTCATAGCTACTTACCTCTAAGCTTTACTAGCGAGTCCATTCGAACTTGGAAGTAGACTTCTAGTCCTATCCAATAAAATGAGGTAGATATATTAATATCCTCCTTACTTTAAGCCTTACTAAGTGATACGCTCACACGTTTACTTAAATTCAAACTTGGAATTAAACGTTTCCTTAACCCATTTGTCTACCCACTAAGCATGGCATTAAGCCAAAACATTAAAATCTTTATTCCAAATATTTTTAAAGAAACTTATGAAAATAAATAACATGCTAGCTCTCTCTTTAAAATTAAACATAACATAAAATATAGCAAGGTTACCCATTTAATAAACTTTAAAACTTTTTAAAGACCTAGGCTTATGCTTTACTCATTTAATATCCTTAAAGCAAGATATAAAATTATAGAACCAATCAAAACCTCTAAACCAAACCTCTAGCATCTTAAAATAGATTACCAACCAATATTAATAAAAGACACATGGTACCAATATATTCATAAATTAAAATCATTATAATCATTATCTAAGATTAAACCAAATTTAAGAATAACTTAGCAAAATTTGAAATATAAGAAATCACATAAGAAAACCCACTTTAACATATTCGGTTTGGGCCAAAAATGGAGCACACATACTTATTTGCAATATAGAAAATTAAATACATCAAAACATAAGCTAAAACAACTCAATAGGCTTCCAAAATCACATTAAAAGTAAACAAGTCAAATTAGGATTTTTACCTTAAACTCTTAGCCCCTTCCAAAACATAAGTGGAAGATCAAATAGAGGGATAACCGTGTGGATGAGGAGCAACACGATATCACTTGATGTTTTCCTCTTGAGGGGAAGGAGAAATGGATGCTTGGCTTGAGATTGGAAGATAAATGGAATGGGAGAGAGGGGCTTGTAGTTACACAGTGAGGGTTGGAAGTGTTTTCTTCCTTTGCTTGTTCTAGTCGTTGGTGTGAGCAAGAAGAAAAGAGAAGTTGTTTCCTTCTCTTGCAAGCCAACGTATAAGGGAGAAAGAAGCTAAATTGGCTTCTTGATGAAGCTAAGGGTGAAAAGGGAAAGAAAGGGAATTAATTTTACCTTTTTGTGGTCTTGGTCGATGGGGGCAAGGAAGGAAAGGAATTTAATCACTTCCTATGCAAGCTTACAGGTGCAAGAAGCAAGAAATGGGTCAAATTGGTCAAACCTTATCACATAAGCTTGGAAGATGAATGGTGGAGATCTCTCCACCTCAAAGAAATGCTTTCCACCTACAAATCCAAGGGATGGGATTAATTGGGCCATTCTCTAAATAAATAAAAATAAAAGGACTTAAGAGAAATGTTTCAAAGTCTTGAAAATAATATTCTTGACCCATTTTAATAAATCATACTTTTAAAAAATTAAAATAAAACATACTCATCTTGGTTTAAAAAAAATAAGACATACTCACCTTAAAATAAAATAATTGAAAGTAGTAATAAAAATAATCTTCATATCAAAATATTTAACTTAAAGAATTAATGAAATGACGTAAGGATCTACGTAGTAGAATGCGGGTATTACAGATACCGGTCATACCGGCCAATATTTCAGCCTGTACCGGCCTATATTTCGGCCCGTACCGGCCAATATTTCGGCGTCTAATTTATTTTTGTATTTTTTCAAACTACAAGCTCATTTTTTTACTCCTAATTCAGACTAGACTAATTTATATATCTATGTATTTATATATAATTTATTCATATATAAACTATTATTTTGGAATATAATTTATATGTCTATATTTATATATATAATTTATTCATATATCGACTATCTTGAAATGGTACATGAAACGGTACCAATATCGAAATATTTCATTCCAGTGCCTTGACCGATACGACGTCCGATACGGTATTCAAAACATTGAGTAGGACTGAACAAAAAAGCCAGCTGAATATTAATTCTTTTTTATTGACCTGACCCAAAATTATCCAAACCATTTAGTTTTTGAATCAGAAACGAAAATTCTCGAACTGTTTAAAAAACACTCGGTTATTAACTGATACTAGAATTACACAAAAAAACGAGGTCATTTTTGCCAAAGGCAATACACGAAGGCATTAGTTGGAACCATTCAGGAGGAAGATCATTGGTGGCAAAACTCATGAGAGCAAGCTACTATTGGCCTAACGCCTTGAAAGACTAAAAGGAGTTCGTGAAGAAATGTGTCGAGTGCCAGCTGCACGCACCAATCCAAAGCATGCCCCTTAAAGAACTAAAGTTGATACAGTCCCATAGCTGTTTGCCAAAAAGGGGATAGATTTGGTTGACCATATGCCCCCGAGCAAAGGGGGAACCAAATTCATCATCATCAACGTTAATTATTTCACAAAGTGGACAGAAGCCGAGGCAATGGCAATGGTAACTACTCAAAGTGTGATGAAATTCATATGGAAGACTATTGTGTATAGATTCGGAATACTACAAAGCATCATCTCCGACAATGGAAACTAGTTTAACTAAGGGCATTATAGTAGGTGGTGTTCAGAACTCGGGATCAAAATCAAATACTTATTTCTCGGACACCTACAGGCGAACGGACAAGTTGAAGTGACCAACAAGACCATTGTAGGGATATTAAAGAAAAAAGTAGGAGAAAAGTAGGGGACGTGGGTGGACGAACTCCTTGAGATCTTATGGGCATATAGAACAATGCCTAAAACATCAACAGGGGAAACTCCTTTCGCCCACACCTATGGAGCTGAGTCCATGATACCAATAGAAGTGGGAATCCCAAACCCTAGGAAGCTTCACTTCGACGCTGATGACAATGGAAGAAAATTGAAAGAGCACCTGGATCTGCTAGAAGAAAAGATAGGGAGTGTCGAGACAAGGGTGGCTGCCTACAAGAGAAAAACGGAGCAGTATTTCAACAAGAGAGTAAGACCGAGGTCCTTCAAGGTTGGGGACTTGGTGTTAAAAGAGACCAGGATGACCACTACAAAAGAAGGAAAGCTGGGACCAAGATGGGAGGGGCCATACTTGGTCACAGGTACCAGTCGCCAGGGAGCCTACTGCCTAAAGGATACGGCAGGACATGAATTGGCAAACTCATGAAATGCTAAACATCTAAGAAAGTTCTATGTTTAAAATTGTATTATAATATTGTTATGCCTAACACATTTTTTGTGCAATGTTATTCTTGCCGAAGGATCTTATTTTTGGTAAGCTCAGTTATTCATATCATACTTTCATTTTTATCTTACACACTTTATAACACTTGCCAAGGTTATGTGGTCAAGTAACTCTCACGCTACACCTTCTCGCCAAGGCTACATGGTCGAGGAACCCTCCCATTACGCCACTCGCCAAGGATAAGCGGTCGAGCAACTCTCCCACTACACCTTTTCGCCTAGGGTACATGGTCAAAGAACCCTCTGGTTATGCCACTTGCTAAGGATAAGCGGTTGAGCAACACTCCTGCCATACTCCACTCGCCAAGGTTACGCGATCGAACAACTCTCCCCCTACGCCTTCTCGCCAAGGATAAGCGGTTGAGCAATTCTCCCGCCACAATCCATTCGCCAAGGTTACACGGTCAAGAAACTCTCCCGCTACACCTTCTAGCCAAGATTATGCGGTCAAGTAAATCTCCCGTTACAACTTCTCACCAAGGATAAGCAGTCGAGCAACTCTCCTTCCACACTCCATTCGCCAAGGTTATGCAGTCGAGCAACTCTGCCGCTATGCCTTATTGCCAAGGATACACTGTCAAGGAACCCTCCTATTATGCCACTCACCAAGGATAAGCAGCCAAGCAACTCTCCCGCACTTGCCAAGGTTACGCAATCGAGCAAACTACCAGACCACGCAACTAAATTTTAGTTAAGTCCATCTTTACTCTAGGTTTCTTTGTTCTTATTTAAATTGACTCAAACCATAACAAGTTACCTTTACACTCCATAAATTAATTAAAGTCGTCCTTAGGAAAAAAACAAAGGAAATAAGTCTTCAATTGAAAACATTCATATCGCTCGACAAAACTAAAAAGTGCCAAAATACACAATTACTAAGGGGCAGCTTGCCCGAAATTTAAACATAATAAAAAAGTGCTAAAATAAAACATCAAGAAAGATGAGGAGGGGGAAAGGCATTTGGCATCACATCTCACTCAATAGAGTCAAAGTAATGGTAGGCGGCGGAACTAGCTCTTATCTCCCTCCACTTCAAGTTGTGAAGGTTAGTCTTAGGATGTTCAAGTAAAAGCTCCTGCAGTTACTTAATACCGAGTTTGAAACCAAGGCCAAAACCACAGTCCCGAATTGCGCAGGCAGTGTTAATCTAAGGAATACGGTGATCAATCTGCCCCTATGAGTGGCCCAGCTCTTGATTTAGCTTGGATACTTTCTTTTCAGAAGCAACTAGGGTTTTCTTGTTAGTCTCTTAGCTTTGGTTCAGCATCAAGAGATTGCGGTAGTGCTCTTTAAGAACACTCCTAGCTGCGGCCAAATCTTGCTCTACCTTAACCTTTTTGCCCTCAGTTATGCTCAGTCGGATATTGGTTTCTTGTCTTGCCACCTCAGAGGCAGCTAGGCATAATCAGTTTTCGCCATCCGCAGTTCCTCCACTTCCTTTTGCACCCCACTTAGGCAGGCGGCCAGGCTGCCTTGTTCAACCTCTCTATCGACGGCGTTAGCCTTGTATAGTGCAGCTTCTCCCAATGCACTTGCCAACTTTGATTGGAGAGAGGCAATATGTTCCCGATAGGTAGCTTCAACTCGGGAGAGCTCCCTAGCTAGCTTCTCTTTCTCCTCCTGGGAAAAAACAATAGTCCTGTGGGCTTTACCGATGAACGAATGCATGGAATCATTTTCTTCCTTGAGCTCCATACAATCTTCCACTAGCACCGCAGCCAACTTGTCAACTCCTTGCAAAAACCCGGTCAGGACAAGGAAAATCATAGCCCAATGAAACAACAATGATCTATGAAAAGTTAGACTAAAAAGAGAGTAAAGCACACTGGTAAGAGAATGCTGCGTAAGTTGAGGACGATGGAGCATAATGCCTCGTCACAGTGTGATCTGAAGGCCTGAGAAGAGTCATCAAGCCAAGAAGAAGAAGAATCACACCAAGCACTTGGAATCTGAAAGGCAATCCCAACAGTGCCCTCCAGGGTCAATTACTCCCGAGTAGGGGGAGGCGACGGTCGCTGGTCGCATGAGCTGATGTCCGAGCTGTCCAGTCGACTAGGGGAATGGCAGCACCCTCTTGGAATGGAGACCAGCTGGGATGTCCAACTTGAAAATCACCGACAGGAAAGGTGGGGAGAAGGTTCCCCACCCCCTCTCGGGGAAGTGATAAAGGGCAAGGAAGCAATCAACCCCCTACTCCTGCTAGCAAAGGACAAGTTCAGGAAGACAAATGGCAGCTCAGGAGTGTCCCCACCCGAAATTGTTGAGGGAGCAGAAGATGGCTCACCAGCATCTCCAGGATGAAACGAGTCCCTAAACTCATCTAGCAAGGAAGGAAGGTTGCCAACAGGAGTTGCATTGATAAAATCTGGGTTCATGAAAGAGATAAAATCGTCCCCCTACTAGGGAGGGGCAATTTCGGGAGTGACTGCTCACCCAGAAGGCTAAACCCCTCTTAAAGAAAGAGCTTCTGACCTCAGGGTCTCCTTGGTTTCCAGAATAAAGTCTAGCTTGGCATCCACTTGGTCCATGATGGCATCTAACGAATTGGATCGGGGCACTGGAGGGTTCCCCAACCACTCTCCTGTGTTCGCAAGGGGGGGGGGAGGTGGAACTCCCTTGGAACAACTGGACGCATCCGATGACTTCACCATGAGGCGAGCTTTCTTTTTCTTCCCCCTGCCTCTGGGGGTGGTCCCCTTTTTAAGTTCCCCGCCGGCGAGGGGGCACCAAGGATCTCATGACCAAGCACATGGGCTCGGCTAGGTACCATGAAGAATCTATCAATATTGGTGAGCATTAAGAGGGCATCAGACCAAGTAGACTGAAGGTTAGCCATCGCCCAAGATTGAACCAAGTGAATGCAAGCTTTTCTCGGGGAAACAATAAAACATCAAGGTCACATTCGTCAAGAATGGGCAACCAAGACGCTCGAATAGGGAATAACTAGTGTGAGACCTCATTCACCGAAAATTCCCACCCCCTTCCGAAATAAAGAAAAATTTCTTTGAACAATATTTGGCATGGGAATATTTCCACTCAAGCTGCACCAATTTGCTATGAGACCTAAAGATACACAAATTGCCATCTAAATGCCTAAACCCATGAAGGAAAAGGAATTCCCGAGCAGTGAGGTCAGGATAATTAGAACTAGTGGGCTCCAAGACCTTCTGCCACAAAATGCAGCAGGCCATCAAAACACGCCATGCATTGGGCACGAATTGGGCCAACGCAAGACCTAAGACATCACAAACAGGCTACACGAAGGGCAGATGGAGCCCTCTTGAAAACATAGCCAAATAAAGGACAATAGAGATGGCCATACCTCTAATGTCAACAGCTCCCTACCACTAGCCGGGCAGCAACAGGCCCATCGAGTCGAGGATATTAAAATGGTCCCTTGCATCATCTAGCTCGCAACGAGAAAGGGAGGAAACCCAATGGTGGCCCTTGAAGATGGAACAGGAAACGCCTCTTTCAACGTTAGGGTTAGCAGCGACGCTGTCATGATGGGCAGATGGCTCCCAGGGTCGCAAAGGACCTGCGCCTCGAGAGGAGCCTGTGCCTTGGTCTTTGCTGGAAGCCATGGAAACACTGAGCACAGAAGAAAGCAATGAAGGAAGAAGGAGAAGAAAGCTAGAAGACACGGAAGGTTGGATGCAAGAAACCAAGAAACTTGCACGAAAAGATAGGAAGGGAGGAAAAGAAAAACAAGCAGCATTTCACAATAAATATTGTCGCCAGTTGATAAGGGGGAATGCGTATCGAATTTTGATAGACATCGTGGGGGAATAATGAAGCAGAACCCCAAACGTTTCCCTAAAAAGGGATTGTACATGCCAGGGACTCGATGGGTAGCCAAAAAGGGCTTAGGCCCAACACCTCATGGTTTTAAAAGCCCCATTGCATGACTCATGATGAAGGGCTCGCCAAGTAATTGGAGAGGAACAAATTAATTCAACCGAGAGAACCTAAAGACACTTAACATAAAAGTCCCATCACACAATATGTAATGAGACTTCGCGGGATAACTGGAAGGGCTTTAATATCACCATAAAGGCCCGTAAGGTGCCACCCTAGTTCTATGCCGTAGAGGTCCAACAAGCCACTTAAGGCCTAAACACCCCCCGACCCAACAAGGTTCAGGTCGAATCATTAAAGGAAATGCCCGCCCACTTATCTCGAGACCATTGAGATATTCATTCATTCAAAACAAGTGGATAGCCCAAAGAAACTGGGATTCAAATTTCAAATAGTGGGTGAGGCTGTTAATGTGGGTGATCCTAAGAATACAAACCCTCTATTTAAATGGGCCAAGTACGTTAATGAAACTCTGGAATATTTTGGCTCTGAGATTACACGTATCGATACTGACTTAGACATCAGAGGGTTTCCTTTCAACCCTCCAAGCCCTCTTACTCTTTGATTGCAGGAGATCGGGAGTGCGTAACATTGAAACACATCCCCAACAATATTCAAATAATTTTATAATTTTATAATACTTTTATTTAAATTTTTCTCTCTCATTTTCCAAAACCCCATAACACATATTCACTCAAACTATTTTACTATTATTCACTAAATTCTTATATATTCTAAGTGTCCAAACATGTCCTAAAGTGTCGATTGGGAATTGTTGTTAGCAATATAGCATTTTTCTATTAAAAAGCTATTTATTGTTTGTAAATATATATCTTATGTACGTGCTTTTAAAGTTGCTACGTACCCTAGTTTGGGAACAAAATGAAAAAATGTTTTAAAGATCAAATGACAACAAATTAAGGACATTTATATATAGTTTTTTAGCTATAAATATTAAGATCACTTACGCGATATCGCCTCCAATGAGTAGCAAGTCTCCACGATTTAAGGTAAGTTTACCAAGTTCACTATCTTCCAAATCAATACTGGGCTGACCAAGTAGCCGTGCCACTGTAGTATAAGTTGAGTTTCCACCATCACCAGTATCGGCCATGAAGTCAAACCATAGTTCTTTCTTTTCACTATGAAGTTCATACAAAAAATCTCCCTCATCATCTTGACCGTTCCTTCTTTTCTTGGGCACACCTACTCCGTTCATAGCCTGATGATAAAAGATATATATATATATATATATATCAGTTACATCACATGTCATAAAATATATTTAGTATTATTTTCCTCCTTCCCCTCCCTTGCTAAAACCTAAAAGCAAGAGAAAGGAGATTAATGGCAACAGGCCGGATAAAAACTGTTGATGATTTGAGTTTTGTAAACATAATGATTATATATTTATATATATAATTTCACACGAAAGATCAATACATTTCTTATAAGAAAATAAACATAATCAAGCACAATATCATTGATATAACACTATTTAATTTGTACAATTCAAATTTATAAACTTCCTTCTAAATTAAATTCTGCCAAATTAGCAGTAATATGCAGTGCTTGTACTCCACATCGTCTTATAAATAGGATTTTTCTATACATTAAGTTTAGCTTTTCGCTTGATTACCAAGTGCTGAAAATTATATATATATATATATATATATATATATATATATAAATATACATATATATATATATATATTTATATAATATGAGCGACAACGCATATGGCCTGGGATATACCTGAAATTCACGCATGTCAAAACGACCTAGAAAAAAATTTACTGATACGATGAGGTTAAAAACTGTTTTGTAGAGATCAACTGATGTTCTGCAAAACAGCCATGGATCACCAGACGATACTACTGTTAAACAAGTAAATATTACTGAAAATCATCTCTTTAATTTTGGGCCAGGGAAGTATCTCAAAAGACAGAAAACAGTTGAAAAAGGATATATATATATATATATATATATATATATATATATATAATTACCACAGTACTGGACATACCCTGAATACCAGGGGACCATATCTAAAAAATCCGGTTTCATTATTTTATTCTTCTCATATTCTTCAGCTGACCTGGACAGAGGAACATAAGAGAAAACGTCTTTAGTATAGCTCATATAAATATATATTCCAGGCAAGACATCATTAAAAGTTCTGAATAATCAAATTCAAGCATAAACATTTAAGAAAAAAAAGTAAATGCACAATAGAAAGTTAAGCTACAACATACTACTCACGCTGGTAACCTCTCCGTTATACAATTAGCAATGTAAAGGCCTATAAATGTGGCCCATAATGAGTACAAAGAATGCATTTCGTCCGTTGAAACCTTGGCCGGCAACACACCGCTAAAAAACTGGGTAAATAATTCCATGTTAGACATGAGTTAGAGTAAGGAAAAACATCCACCTATATTGAAAATATACACAATAATTAGAGTACTAAGGAAATATATATATATGGCTTCCTGTTGTGTATATATGTAAATATATGGAACCTCCTGTTGGAAGTAATCGATGGCAAATAGCATGATCATTTGCAGGAAGTGCACGGCAAGATATGAGGAAGCACTAGGAAAATAGATTAGATACATGATGTAGGAAATCTAGGTCTGATGATGCAGTTTTGGCAGATTCTGGATTACTTTTAGAAAGGCAAATTAGCACAAATATGACAAGAAATGGTGACGATTCATTGAATTGGGCCATTTTACAGAATTTTTATTTTATTACGTATTTTATTTTTACGTAATAATTAAGATTTTACCTTTTCTCATAATTTTGGATTTTTATAGCTATTTGAGCCCAGTTTCTGTACTTTAGAACTTAATTTCGAGTTTTATTAATAAACTTTACTCTTAAGGAGTTTATCACTGTTTAGCGTCTTTTCTTAATCTCAATATCCCTAATTTTTATTGATTAACTAGCTACCCGTTAGAATAATCTTAAATCTCTCTGGCGTCAATGCATATTTGTGGGCTACTAATGATGCAGAACTTCATGACTAGAGTAGGTCACCAGAAATCTAAGATTTATATGCCCGAAGTAGGGCTACTAATTATCTCTTGCAACTGCAATATGGTCAGAAGTGTGTGGAGTACCTAACTTTTGATTAGTTTTGGCTTAGAGCAGCAGTACTTTGCATTTAATTTAATTTGTAAGTGAATTAAATGATATTTACAGTTATAAAGTACGCAAGTGTCGTGCAATCCTTCTAAAAAAATAAGTAAATATGAGATCTATATAAAAAAATTAGTTTTCTAACAGTAGGCATCACTATTTTTCAAAAAGAGTACGCAACTTGCACAACCCATAAGTATATCTAGCATTACACATCTTGTGATACCTAGCCCAACCCGTAAGCCGCATTAGGTTTCCCCCCCACCCAACGGCACAAGTGTGTGGAGTACCTACCTTAAGATTAGTTTCTGGCTTAGAGCAGCAATACTTTGCATTTAATTTGCAAGTATCTTAAATGATATTTGCAGTTATAAAAGGTGCAAGTGCAGTACACTTCTTTTAAAAAAATGAGTAAATATGAAACTCACATAAAAATAATTAATTTTTTAATTATAGACATCACTCTTTTTCAAAAGGAGTACGCAACGCAACTTGCACAACTCATAACTATATCTAGCATTACTCATCTTGTGATACCTAGCTCGCCAGTAAGCCCTAGGCATTAGGTTTCCTTTCGTTTTCTCCTCCCCCAATTGAACACCTCTGTCTCTCTTTGTTTTCCTTCCCATGTGCAAAACACCGCCATCCCCTCCCCCAAGCGGTTACCTTTTTTTCTTTTTAAAGAAGAGTTGAAGGTCACATATCCATGAGTGACCCCCTCTCTTTTTTATTAAAAAACTCTCACTTGTGACGGAGGAATACTACGGAAACAAACCAACTCACCTGAGAATTTACAAATTAAAAATTCAGGTGCCAAAAAATTCCCAGAAAAATTTCCAGAGGACCAAAGACAATACATAAAAGAAAATTATAAGTGTAAATAAGGAAGTTCCTAACCATCCGTGCGCAACAATCCTCTAAGCATCCCGCTTTCAATTTCTACTCCAGTGAACGACCAACAATTATTATTGGCACCTTGTTTGGCAAGAAAGTCCGCAACCATATTTGCTTCTACGAAAGTCCCAGCGGCTACGTTACTCTCTCTATTCCATTTTCTCTCTCTCCATCGTCTCTCTCTCTCGCTCTCTCTCCACAGTGAGTGTTTTGTTGCTGCAGTCTCATCAGCCGTCATGGTTCCAACTTTGTCGAGCCGACTGCCCTTCCCACACTGCCCTTCCAACCCCGACAACCATGTGAAGAAGCCCCCGCCCATCTCCGACCATCTTCCTCTTTAGTCTCTTAGCCCCTTACTCTCATGTCGTCTCTCTCTCTGCTCTTCTCTCCCTTGGGTTTTGGCAGCACCAACACCATCCACCACCATCATTCGACCACGAGAGTGGGCAACTAAGCCCTCGGTCTCCCTCTCTAGTTTCCTCTCTCTCCCGCACATTCTTTCTCTTCTCATTGCTCTCTCTGTGTGGTGTTGTATGTCGCCGCTGTCCTCCATGCCTCGACCCTTCACACTTCCAGTAAGAATCTTTTGTGCCCCCCCCCCCCCCCCCCCTCGCTCTCTCTATCCGTCTGGACCACACAGGTCACATGGGTGTATGACCGGTGTGGTCAACATCCCAACGTCCTTGATTTCACCAAATCACAAGCGAAATCCAGGGGGGACTAATCACTCGACCTCTGTTTTGTATTAACAATTAAGCTCCAACTTATGAAGTTCATTAATTATGGTCCTTAATTGCGATTCAGTTATTGATGTTAACCACATTGTCATTGAAGAAAAGGAGCATTGACAAGATCAGAAAGATTAGGAATTAGAAAGAATATGACACAAAACATGAAGGAACAAAGGTCTCACTCAACATTCACTGGCAACAAATCGATCACTTGATTTCTTACTTTGTTGTATTACTATTTTTCATATAATTCTCAATAAAATAAAAATAGAACTAATAAAAACTTAATAAATGGTTGACCCATATACCTTGGGATAATGATGGTCACTGATCTCATAGTCAACTTCCGGCACAATCAAATATGAGCAGACTTGGTCTCTAAAAGTTCTTGGTCCACGCGGTCTTTCTTTACATTTACTCAGAAAACTACAGCAGGCTATACTAACAACCTTCAAAAGCAGGAAGAAAAGTACTGGAGTTAAGATTATGGGAAAAACTACGACATGATATCTTGATACAAAAGCGTGATGAGGACTAGCTTACAGCCGAAAGTTGGAGCATCGTCCAGTATATCTCTGGCCACTTTCGAACCTTACGTGAGAAAATATAGCGAAAGCCATACAAAATAGTGTGGAAGAGAAGAAGACACAGAATAGAAAGGGCAAAAATTGTAACAAATAAAGACAGATTCATTCTCATGGATTCTTCCATTGAATGATCAACAGCTGCTATTAAAAGCCAGGAGGCATACCTGCAAAAGATGAAAACAAAATAGTCCCAATTAAGTGAATGATATCGGTTTTGTCTGCCTCTCTCTCTACATTGATTAGCAACACTTTTACATATCACAGGATTTAGAGTAGTATTTAATTACCACTTATTGAAATTTGCATAGCTCGGTTTCCCTATCAACGGCTGGGAAAAGAATTCAACCCAAGGGTGCATAAAGAAATAGAAGAATCCAAACAAACAGAGATGTAGAGACCACCACACATGAATGTTGTCGTCGTCTTTAAGAATACTACTCAAATTGTCAAACGAGATAAAAACGACAGAACTCAGAAATGCAACGACTAGTACTGCATGGTGTGAAAGCTCAGGTAGGTAAAGGTATTTGTAAGTTGGCCTTATAAACCTCATCAGAACTTGCATAAGTACCCTGATCTGGGCCTTGATTTTCGAGGCGTGTAGAGAATCTTTCGCAGCATTTTTCATCATCTCTTGGGCATCCATTGAACTGCGCGCAAAATTTCTTAGCGGTCGTCGCTGGTTATCTTGAACCGGCGGATACATAGCTCCCGTTACTAATTCACCAACTCAAAACCTGTAACTTTGGACAAAAGAATAGACACTAATTAATTATACAAATTCTCGTAAACATTAAACTTGCATGAAGATTAATATAGAAGAAGAATTGACTGATGAGATGATGTAGAATATAGAATATAGTATGTAGTATTTACCCACTACGGGCATAGCTAAAAGGATTCCGCAGGTACTACAAGAGAACTGCATGTAAAAAAATGATATGTATAGGATGTTCTCACAGAAACGAAATCACAGTGACGCCCGGAAGAACAGAAAGCAGAAAGTCATGCTCCAAGAAAACAAGTAATCGAAGACCCGCATATCTAACACTTAGCCTCGAAGTTTCAAAAAGCGATGTATGAGATAGGGAAAAGAGATCAGGTACCTGGTAGATCCGTAGCATGAGGCGGTGTAGCAAGGAACATGAAGGTCTAAAGTTCTAAAGTTCTAATATATATCAGTACTTACAAGTTCTAAAGTAGACAACTTTTGATCGGGCCTTTTATAAAAAAAAAATCATATTAAAAAAATAATTTTTTTATATATATATAAAAACTAATATATATCAGTAGTTACATGTTATAAAGTAGACAACTTTTGATCGGGCCTTTTAGTAAAAAATGATCCTGTTAAAAAAATAATTGTTTTATATATATAAAAACTAATATATATCAGCGCGCAGTTACATGTTTTAAAGTAGACAACTTTTGATCAGGCCTTTATAAAAAAATGATCCTATTAAAAAAGTAATTGTTTTTAAATATTTTAAGGTGCAGTTCATTTTTTTTATAAAGACGTGCATGTAATTTGTCTGTTTAAAATTTTTACAAATAATTTATCATATATAAAATACAAACTGACACGTAAGCATCTCATTAACTTCTCAATGCATGAATCACATCCCAAATATGCTCTTGATCTATTACAGAAAAAAACTCATTTCTTCACTCCAGTCTGTCGTTCTCTCTCTCTCTCTCTGGATTGTCGCTGCCTTGCCCCGCCGGCCGCCACCACCGCCATCCCACTCACTTTTTTTTTTCTTCTTTTTTTTCAAAGTTACGAAAGAAGATCTTCTCAGGGTTTTCAATGTTCGAAGTGCATTCTCTATTGCTCCATTGTGGACAACAGCTGGCAGGCATGAACTCCTAACTTTATCGAGAGTCAGGCTATAACTTTGCAGAAATGCTAGGGGCAACCGCCCCTGCGTCACAGCCGCGGAACCGGCTGACGTGGCAGGCTGCCACATCAGTAGTTAATATTAAAAAAAACAGAAAAATAAAAAGAAAAAGAAAAAGAAAAGAAGAAAGAAGAAGAAGAAGCGGAAGAAATCCTGTGATTAATGGGGTTTACAGATGAGTTCTTCTACCTTTTATTATTTTATTGTTGAGAGTTTTTTTTATTGAATTGTTTAGTGGGCATTTGTTTGGGATTTTCCAGTTTTTGCGGAAGGTGGGATTTGACTTTGAAGCCAAAAGGGTTTGTTGGGTTTGGCCGTGATGAGCAAATTCTGATGTCTGGGAGGTCTGTGTTTGGGCTATGATGGGTTTCAACTTCGAGGGATTTTGCTTCTGATGAAGATGAAATTAGGTTTTGGGGCTGTTTCATTCATTCGGTCTTCAAGGATTTCAATGGTTCTTTGATTTTCATGAAGGAAAGATTTGATTTTTAGTAGCCAATTTGTCAATGGTAGTTGATGGGTTTTAGGAAATTTGGTTTCTGGAGTTTCGAAATTCATATAGTATTGTTTGAGATTGACCCTTCTGCTCAGCTAGAGGAGGAGGAGAAGATTACAGAGGCTCACGGCAACTATCATTACTTCTTCTTCTTCTTCCTTCTGTAGCTCTCTTCTTCTCCTTCTCTCTATCTTTGTCTCTCCGCTGCCATGTCTCCGGTGAGCTCACTCCCCACCCATGCCCGATCCGAATCACCGTCCTTGCCTCGAGAGTTCACATCCACCATGGCTTTCTCCGAACGTAATTTCCTCTTCTTTTTTTTTTTTTTTCTCTTCAATTTCTGGATCTCTTTGCAACTATTGCTCTCAGTTTGGTTACCCAGAAATTACAAGCAAAGGAAGTGGAAAACCATATGCAGAGTCTATTATTTTATGGTTTTTTTCAACTTGAAAACCTACCTCAACCGAGTTAAAGAGTTATTATGTTTGACAGATCTGTGGATTGAAAAATCTGAGATTTGGAACTCTTCTTCATTTGCTTTTTTTTTTCCCATTTACGTTTCCCGGTAAACAAACAAAGGAAAACCATTAGAGGTGGATGGATTCATGTATACTGGTTAAACCATTAGAGGTTTTCGCTTTTTTTTTTTTTTAATATTAACTGCAGCTGCCATGTCAGCCGGTTCCGCGGCGGTGACGCAGGGGCGGTTGCAAACAGCATTTTACCAAAATAATTTATAAAAGTAATATTATTTTATATAAATATTTTTATTTTAAAACATTATCCTATAAAAAATCACTATAAAATAAATAAACACATATAAAAAATTATTTATAATAAAAATAATTATTTATAACAAGAATTTATTATTTTGATATAAAATAATTATTTTTATAAAAAAGATTGTTAGAAAATAAATAATTTTTTTACGGTAAATTATAAAAATAATTGTGCAATTTATCGAAAGATAATGATCAGATTACTAATCTTTTACTATTTATTTACTATTCTTTTTATATTTAATTTTTTTTTAAATTTTACTTAATGGTTAAGGAAGTGATTATTAATAAAATTGTATATTTTTTAATTTTTTTTAATGATTAAGGATGTTAAAAAAATACTTAAAAGAAAATAATAAAAAATTTCAAATACATTATAAATAATAAGAGAAAAGATATTTACAATTGTGAATTGTGCAATCATCGTGTAATCACTTTGAAAAAAGTGAATAAGACATAAAACTCATATAAAAAATATTAATTTTTTAATAATGAACTTTATTCTTTTTTAAAATGATTACTGATATTTATATACTTTATAATTATATGTAAAATTATTCAAATAATAAATAGATAGTAAGAAGTTAACCATGTCAATACCCTTATCTATATTTATATACACGTACAAAGAACATACGTAGTATATAAACATGCACGTGATCGATCAGACTAGTCAATGATGGGAAAGTAGAAATGAAAATATTAATATTTAGAAAAATGCTGAGTGCAAGCAGCTTGCAAACGGCTGCTGATGTGGAAGTGAAAGTAAAACGCTGGAAGTGAAAGTAAAACGCACAGTTTGGTTTAAAACTCAAAACCTTTTTCCCGCACTTCTCTCTCAATTTCCCTCTCCTCAATTCCCTCACTCTGCACTCTGCATTCCATAGGTGGAGAGGCCGAGAAATGAGACGGAGGTAGAGAGGCCAAGAGGCTTACCGACAGTGTGCTCAGGGTCAGGAGAGGCAGCGACGGCGGCAACTCACAAAGAACCTTCTTCCTCACGACGTGATCACTCTCTCTCTCTCTCCATTCTCTCTCGCTCATCTCTCTCTCTCTCAATTCCGTGCCGCCACGCCGACCAACTTCAACCTCCGCCCACCTCACTATCGTACCTACTCTCCTTCCCTTTCAGTGAGCAGACCATCCCGATAAAGCAGACCACACCCTGTCTCGGTCCCTCCGTCCATCTCGGTCTCGCACGGCTCACACCTATTTCGGGTCTAAAAAAATGGTGTTACCGAGAGGGAGGGTGGTGGTTTGAGGCGACTGTAGTGTAGCACGTTGGTGTAGGGCGTAGCAAGACCAAGTTGCCGTCGTTTCCGACAAGAAACGATGGTTCTACGTGCTCCAATTTTGAGTGAAAGAAAACAGAAATTTACTTTTAGGTTGCTTTACGGTGGAGGCTTGCAGTGGTACGAGTCATGCAGGGGTGGTTCAGGGGGTTGGCAACGTGAAGGGCTAGGCTTCTAGGGTGGCGATGGCGTGGAGGAGAGGTGGTTGTCCATGGTGTAACTGCTCTGTTTTAGTTTGTAAAACAGGGGCTTCGATTGGGGTGGTTGTTGTATGTTAATGGCTCTCAGTGCAAGGTTGCTAGTTGCTATTGGGGCTGGGCATTGGTTTGTAGAGAAAGTCTCACGGTGGCAACATGGTGGTGTGGGGCGGAGGTTTAAGCTATGGGCTCGGCAGCTTCTGTCGTGTGGGGTGATCTCGACACATTGAGTTTCCGTTAGGGGATGTTGTGCCATGAGGTGGAGGTTGAGTGTGGGCTAGTGGTTTGGTGCCGTGTGTTTAGGTGGGTGGATTGCGTTGCACTGCGGTGCAGTGGGTGATCGGGTGCAGTGAATTTGGTTTTTGTGGTGGTTCACGACAGTGGGAGGGGCTTAGTTTGTAACTTTGTTGTCGGTGCTGCTGCTATGGAGAGATATGGAGAGAGTTTGGTGTATCATGAAATGAGTTTCATGGGTTGCGTTTACGTTTTTTTTTTTTTTTTTTTACTGAGGTGGCCTGACCAACTGCATTGCGTTTGCATGGGACGACTGTCCGTAGAAGAATTGTAATATTTATAATGTTTGTCCATTTGTCGGGATTAGGTGATTAATTTTCGTTTATTTTATAGATGAGATGAAATAAGATTAGTTAAGATTAAAATTAAAAAGTTCAATAAATATTGTTAAAATATATATTTTAATATTATTTTTATTTTGAGATTTGAGAAAGTTGAATTGTTTATTTTATTTTATATTAAAATTTAAAAAAATTATAATGATAAAATGATATGAATTAAGAAGTTTCATGAAAACAAAAATTGATCCTTAAGATTATTAGCATGGAATATTATTGTAAGTTGAACTTCACAAACTTTGAATGGTTCCAGCTAAAATATTCTATTTGGAAGTGGGTATATATTTTTTATTTTATTAATATGATGGTCCTTCTCTTCTCTGCTGAGAGAATAAGGTTTTGTTCCTTGATTTGCTAATACGAGGACTTTGGTCTCATCTGAGTTTGGTGCAAATGAATATGGAAGAGGAAGAAGTGTCACATCGCTGGGAGGGTTTTCATCTTATTGAAGGAAAGAATGAAGTTATTCAAATTTCAGAAGATATAATTAAACAGTAGCAAGAGATGGTCACTGGTGGAGGACCGATGCTGGTATGGGTGGGCGGTGGTCATTGAAGGAGTGCGGGTAAAGGCAGGAGGATAAAAGAATGGAGGGAAAGGGTGGGGGGCGGCGACTGTAGCAGGAGACGAAACCCTAAGTGCCCTCCACTGTTTGCAATCGGGCTGGGCTTTTGCTTAGGCTGGGCTGGGTCCAGAGTAGTGTGTTTTTTCATTGTATTTAATTTGTGTGTTTTTTCATTGTATTTAATTTAATGTCCTATCTTTATTTCCTAGGAATATAAAAATTCTAAAAATAGTGCATTCGGACTTTGGTCCGAATGGAGTGGTCCCCCCTCCGCTTAGGCAATGCTTATGGTGGGGTTGGTGCCTCTTATTCCGCTTTGTCGGGGTATGGGCTTTTGTCACTTGGTTACTATTAACTCTGTCGTGGATAGAGTTGTGCTATCTCTTAGACTTAGGTCTTTAGAGACTTGCCGTCTGGACTAGACCATGTCAGCCATGGAAGTGTGCTGAAAAACTATTAACGTTTGTAACTGGCTTGTTTTTAAGTCAACTTTGTACGTCCTCCTTTATGAATGGAATTGGTCTGTTATTATCAAAAAAAAAGACTCAAACATTAGAGGAGAACATTGTTTGTTGGCTCTTTTTGCTTCTAAAAAAAGTTTTGATAAAGAAGCATTCAAGGCAACCATGTCTAAGGTGTGGAGAGTCAAGGAAGGGTGGTTTTCAAGGATGTTGGGGAGAACAAATTTATTACAATCTGATAAAGACAAAATTACACATGGCAGGCCATAGTGATGCAGGCTTTTAATGGTGGATTGGGAGCAAAAGACATTCCTTTTTCTTAAGAGCCCTTTTGGGTGCAAATTCATAATCTTCCATTAGTAATCATGTCTCAAGAAGTTGGATTACAAGTTGGTAGGAGGCTAGGTGTTGTACATGAAGTGGATGTAGACAGAAAAGGGCTGGGATGGGGAAGGTGCCTTCGGGTTAAAATTGACATAGAATTATCAAAGTCATGAATGAGAGGTACAATGCTCAGCATAGGAGGGAGGAAAACATGGTTACCTTTTAAATATGAAAAGTTTCAAAACTTTTGTTTTAAGTGTGGGATTGTGAAGCATGTAGAGAACGAATGTGTTCAGGCTCAAAATTACTCTAAGGAGGTGCATGTATCTGCCCAGTAGTATGGTCCTTGGATTAGAGCACAACCTGTGAATTCTTCTTTATTTGGTATAAGGAAGTATGGGGGAGGAGGGGGCACAGGCCACCAACAATCATCAGGTTCAAGCAGTGTAGAAAGTGAAGTTCCAAAGGGGAGGGGTGGTTATCTAGAAGCGGTTTTTGAGGAGCAAAGCAAGGAGGCTATTGCAAATAATTAAGGGTTTTCAAATTCAAATTTCCAAAAGTCTTTGGCAGATAATATAGGCAGTTTTATTTTTAAAAGCAGAGATAAGGATAAGGGGGATTAATCCCTTAAAAATAGGAGTGGTGCTAACAGGGCTGTTATTGTTTGTAATGATAAAGATGAAGGGAGAGTTACTGATTCTATAGACAACTTGAATGATCAGGATAAGGGAAATGAGATAAGCACAAGGGATAGCGAATTGTTTTTAAATTTAATAAATGATGAGAACCAGATGCTACTTGATGCTAAGTTAAGCTTAGCTAAACCCGACGTGGAAGTTTCTAAGAAGATTAATGTTGGACCTCTATAAAAATCTTCCTGGAAAAGGAGAGCAAGGGGAATAGTTAATAATGTTATTGAAGTTGAACTTGGCAGTAAGGAGAGAAGAAAAAGAGGAGCTAGACAGGCAAGTTCTCTGGCCCTAAGTCCAAATGGGAAGAGCACAAAAGTTGTTTTTAATTATGATTCATTCAATAGTTAGAATAAGTTGGTGGAGGCTGCTAAACAGCTCCACCAACAGTAGTGAATTGTCTAAGTTGGAACTGTCGAGAGCTTGGAAACCCTCGAACAGTTCCAGAACTTGGGTGAAAACAAAGAGCCCAGATTTTGCTTTTTAATGGAAATAAACTGCAAAAGAGATAAGGTGGAGATAGTGAGGAATAAATTGGGGTTTGATTATAGTTTTATTGTGGATGGCAGGGGTCTTAGTGGAGGGTTACCATTTTTATGACATAGCTCTAGCAACTTGAGCTTGAATTCTTATACTAGATGCCACATATCCATGAATCTGATTTGTGAGTCCTTACACTGAGCAAAGAGAGGGCAGTTGGAGATTGCCAAATGATCTAAAACCTACAAATGATAAAGATTGGCTTTGTTTTGGTGATTTTAATGAGATCCTTCACCAAAATGAAAAGGAAGTGGCTGCAGTTAGACCATATCAGCAGATGGAGAGATTTGGAGAAGCTATCGAGGGATGTGGGCTAAGTGATATTGGGTATCAAGGAAACAAGTTTACATGGAGCAACAATAGGGAGTACAGTGCTTTCACTAAGGAGAGACTGGATAGAGGGTTAGTAGATCACTCCCCCATTTTGATTAAATTGAGTCAGCACCAGTTGACCAATGTGCAAGGCAGTAAATTATTTAGATATGAGGCATGTTGGAACAAGAGGGAAGATTGTGGTAAAACTGTAGAGGAAGGCTGCAAAAGAAAAGGGCAATTCTGCAACACTTTGCTATCTATCACTTTTGGTTTGCAGATGTGCAAGAAGGCACTGATTCAGTGGGATAAAAAGCATGGCAATAAGGGTAGAGGTTCAGTTGCAGAAAAGTTGAAAGAGATATCAAGGCTGCAAGAGGTTAACAATGGAGAATATGGTATTGTTATAAAAATGAGACAGAAGGAAGTTGAGTGCCTATTAGAGGAAGAGAACACAAGGTGGAAGCAAAGGGCTAAGCAGAGATGGTTACAAGGAGACAAAAACACAAAATAGTTTCACGTGTGTGCTAACCATAGAAGGAAAGACAATAAGAACAGTGAGATTGAGAGGGAGGATGGCTCAATGACTACTTCACCTGCAGAGATTTCAACTTTATTCCAAAGTTTCTACCAATACCTCTTCTGCTCTTCCAATCCTACTGGCATTTCAGAATGCCTCAATGTTTTAAAGTCCAAGGTAACAGAAGATATGAATGCAAAGCTTACAAAGGATTTCGTGGCAGAAGAGGTTAGAGCAGTTGTTTTTTAGATGAGTTCACCTGGGCTATGATTCAGCTGCATTATTGCATATTTTACGCATTTAAACCAATATATTTTTTATTATTTTATTATTTTATCATTGGTTTTAGATGAAAAAATGGTTAAAATGCATAAATCCAAGTTTTGAATTAAATTGATTAAAAGCATAAGTTATGCTTGATTTTATAACTTGTGATTTAATTGGGCAATATTTATTCACTTGCACACTTTTTATTCTCCATCTTTTGTCTAATTTTATTTTTATTTTCAATTATTTATTTATTTTAGTTTCTTTGTCTAATTTTATTTTAGTTTCTTTAATTATTTATTTTGCTTTGTCCAAGTGTTATTTTTATTATTTTATTTTCTGTTTTACAGGTTCTGCTAAATGACAGGTCGTTTTTATCTATGGACAAAATGACATGTCGTTTGTCTTTAGGAATCAAAATTGCCGTTTGCTAAACGACGTGGCGTTTTGTCCATAGACAAAAACAAAATTTCGCTTCCGTAATCCTCAACCTCACCCCTCACTCGGTCTCACCTGCACCACTCCACACACGGCATCCACCTGCATGTGCTAACACAGTACCATGCCCAACCACCTCAAGCCACCATGAGCAACTCTCCACATCCGAAACCACCGTCGCACGACTTCACCTCTGCGAACCACCCTCCACCTGCCGCAACTGAGCCATTGCCGTAAACTTCTATTTTTCTACACCAAAACAGAGCATTGTGAGGTGTTTCCGTGAACCGTACCTACCCCGCCGTGCCCAGCCACCGTGAGCCATGTCTTCGGCTTCCACGACGCAATAGCACAATCATGGCAGCACCAGCCATGCATGTCCTGCAGAACCCAGGGCCACCACCACTTCTCCGTAAGTCCAACAACCTCACCATTACCCAACTGCAGCACCTTGCACCTCCATGAAGCCACCACCTCGTCATGCACCTCTGCCCTTCCTGAGGAACCACACGTCGAAGCTGGACATGGCCAAAGAACTCGCACGCAAGAGAAGGAAGTAACGCAACTCATGGAGGATGGACATAGAAGAAAAGAAAGTGGATGCAGCAAGTCACACAGGACCAAAGAAGAAAGCTGTACCAAAAGCAAAAAGAATAAAACGCCAGACGAAAATCACGGTCGGAAGAGAATAAAACTCACAGATGCACACACGCACAAATGGAAGAAGAATAAAACAAAGTTGCTTTCGGTTGTTTGCCCCCAAGTAGAAAAGAAACAAATAAAAAGGATGTTGGGTTTTGCACGCACGACGACACTCACATGGGACATAGACAGCATGGGCGTATGCAACGCAGAGGCTTTTGAAGCCTATATAAGAGCTTGTAAATGGATGGAGAAACTTGTCAAGAGTCATAGTAGATTTTAGTGTTAAGTAAGAGGCAGGAGTTACAGTTAGAATTTAGGAGTTTTCAGTAGAGAATAAAATAGTTAGTGAGTTTTTAGTCAGTTTTCATTTTTGTTCAGTTGTTAGTTTTGAGTAATTCATTTATCAGTTTCAGAGTCAGTTTTAGTTTATAGCTCAGTAAACTTCATTTTCGTAAGTCTTAAATTCCAGTCTTGAGTTTGTTTAGTGAGTAAATTTTAAGTCCTCTTTGAGAAATGTTGAGAGTTCATTTTATTTCAGTTGAGATTTCATTTTATTTGGAAGTTTAGATTTTTGGGTTGGAGAACGCAATCTCCATTTTCAAACATCAAGTTTATTTCTCACAATTCTTGTTCTTATTTAATTTCAAATTTATGTCATTTAATTTCATGCACTTTTAATTTCTACAATTTAAATTAATGTCATTTACTTTTCCTACAATTTTAATTCTAGCATTTAAATTACTATCATTTTATCTTTCCTCACACTTTTTATTCCCTGCAATTTAAATTACTGTCATTTAATTTTCCTACACCTTTAATTTTTACAATTTAATTTTAAGTCATTTAATGTTATTGTTCCTTTAAATTTCAGCTATTTAATTTCCAGCAATTTTAATTTACTGTCTTGCATTTTAATTTCTTACTTTTCATCGCCCGCTCAAAACCAACAAACATGAATCTAGTTCATGACTAGTAAATTTTCATTTCTATTGCACTCTCACATTTATTGTACATATCATCACTTTTATTTTTATTCTCTCATTGTAAATATTTCCACCATTTTACACGAGTTTGATTTTTAAGCACTTTTCCTAAGGAGATGATTTAGAAATTTATTCATAATTATTACACGACATGCTCCTGCACTTGGGATAGCTTTTGTGCTGCTCATTTTTTAATGAGTCAAGTTTTTGGCGTCGTTGCCGGGGAAAGATATTCGTGATTTTCATTTTTATCTTCTTTTTTATTGTTCTGCTTAAAAAAAAACATTTTCACCTACTACCCAGTTGCTTAAATCTTCTCTTTTCTATTTAGACTGATATTTCATGTATTGGGAGAGAGACAATTCAGATTGATTGTGTAGAGTTGCATCAAGCACTGAAAGTAGTTTACACAGCTTGGAGATAGACACCCTTTCTATCTCTTCTACAAGCGACAGCTCTGAAATCGAACAAGCCATGGCTGCACCTGCACCATGTACTCTTAAAGAATATTTGCAACCCACTCGCACCACTACACTTTCATGCATTGTGTTACCTAATGACGCACCTAATTTTTCCACAAAGCATGGCATGATGTCAATAATACCTTAGTTCCACAGGATTCTGAAAGTCCTTACCATCATCTGATAGATTTTGAGTTGGCTTGCACTACTTTCATTAATAGGACCAATACTGACAAACACATTAGGCTTTGGTTATTTTCGTTCTCTCTAAAGGACAAAGCAAAAATTTGGTTTAACTCTTTGAGGTTTAATTCTATTTCTAGCTGGTTTGATATGCAGCGTGAGTTTTTAAAGAAATTCTTCCCTTTTAAAAAAACTCAATCATTATAAGAGAAAATCAGTTAGTTCAACCAAAAGCCTAACGAAACTCTCCATATCAGCTGGGAAAGGTTTAAAGATTTGATGAACATCTGCCCACATCACGGTTTCGAATCCCGGAGACCGGTGAATTATTTTTACACCGATCTCACTCCAAAATTCAAGTAATTTGTCCAAACCATGTGCAACAGAGAGTTCTTTAGCAAAGAACCTAATGAAGCACTATCATTTTTTGACTATCTTGCTGAAAGTGCCCTACAATAGAACATTCGGACTAATCAAGTTTCATTGACCACACAACCACTGAGAGCTATTACTGGTGGAGGTAAATATGAGATAAAAGAGGACACTGATGTTCAAGCCTGAATAGCTGCATTAACCAGAAGATTGGAGGCCATGGAGACAGAAACAGCAAAGGCCGTAAAAGCCATAGAGGCGTGCTCTTTATGTGCTGATTCAAACCATAAGACTCAGGACTGCCCAATCATGCCCGTAATTCAGGAGAATGACACTGAACAGATGCAATCTGCTAACTGGGTCAACATAGCACAAAATCAACCTTTCTCAAATACATATAATCTTGGGTGGAGGAATCATCCAAATTTCTCATGGAGAAATGATCAGCCTGGCCAATCCCCTCCATCTTGTCACCTACCATTTCACCATGCTATTCCTTAGCGCCAGCAGCCATTTCATCAGATTGTTCCCCAACCCCAACAACAACCATATCAGACTCTAATTACGCCTAAAGAATAACGCGGAGTTGTAGCACAGTTTTGGGGTGTCGATTCCTCAGGGAGATAGTTTAAAGAAAACACAATGAAGAATAAAAAAAACTAAAGGAAAATATTTAATGATTAATAAGAAAGAATTGATTTTAATGCGATTTAACAACTAAAATTACAAGGATAAAAATAAGGATCACTCAAATTATAAATAGTAAAGCATCATGAATTCCTTGCACAAATCAAGTATTTCTATTTATTCTAGATTCAATAAATACACAATTGGAGATTTATTTCCAAAGTCCCCAGTTGGAAGATATAGAACTACAAACCACTTTAATCAAAAGATAACTCTTTGATAAATCATTCACTACTTTTTAAAACTCTGTGACTTATCATCTTTATTGACAAAACCCAACGACGACAATATACCCAGTGGGCAATACTGCAGCAAAGAATTAAATCAATAAAGACAAACAATTAATCCAAACATAATCAAGGATCTTAACCATTCTATAGAAAAAGCATGACTGAATCTATGAAGAGAATCAATTCCTAAATTATTTGGAAAATAACATTGATAATTAGAGAATGATAAATAAGAGTTTGCATTAATAAATAACAACCACATAAATAAAAAATAAACTGAAAACACCCTCAATTGTGTAAATTCATCCCTAGTTTTATTTAAGGACTTAGCTGTCCATTTAAACAAGAACAACAAAATTCTATAAGAACCGAAATGTGAGCTCTATGAGTCCGAAACTCACTCTCTCGAATTAATTGTGTTCTCCAAACTCTCTTCCTAAACCCTTTATATAGAACTCCCTTCCCACGTCTTCGCTGGCCACTTCGGCAATTTTCTTCCTTTATTTTCTTTATTTCATCTGCTCAGCCTTTATCTGCCATCATACATTTAAAAACCAAATTCATTTATTTGCCGTGTTTTTCGTAGTTTTTTTATATTTCTGCCCTGCGTGTGCATGCCCAACCTAGCCGAAAGTCTCATGTGCATGTGCATGTGTTTCTCTCCTAACTCATGTGGCGTGCACTTATTATTCCACCAAGCCGTGTCTTCCTCGTTGTTGCCCATGTGTTTCTTCTTTCGGTATCCTGCATGCATATTAGTTTTTATTTCTTTCTTACTTCTTCTTCACTTCAGTGCACTCCATCTCTTTCATCATAAGGCTGCCAGCCGAAAGCATTATTTTTTATTTCCTTTGTTTCGTGTCTTGCTCCCAGCAGAAACTGAAAGCTTCCCTTTTATTTTCCTATTCTTTTTCTGTGTCTTTACCATCTGTCCAGCGTTGCTGTCTTCTGTGTTCATCAACCAACTGGCTTCGGATTGGAGTACTCTGAGAGAGAGAGATGGAGCCGAGAGGTAAAGATAGTGCTGAGCTAAAGGGAGACGGTTGGTGGCTGCTGCACTGTGCGTGGAGCTTCAATCTGTGGAGGCAGCGTGGATGATGGCCATGGCGCAGAGGAGTCTTCACGGCTGTGTGCGTGGACTGGCGTTGTGGAGGTACAACGTGGAGGAAGGGGAATGGTGCTCTATTTTGGTGTAGAAAAAATATAGGTTTACGACAATGGCTTAGTTGCAGCAGGTGGAGGGTGGTTCGCAGAGGAGAAGAAGTGCAACGGTGGTTTCAGATGTGGAGAGTTGCTCATGGTGGCTTGAGGTGGTTGGACACGGTGCTGTGTAGGCGCATGCAGGTGGATGCTGTGCGTGAGGTTGAAGATGACGAAAATGACTTCTCGTTTTTGTCTATGGACTAAACAACAAGTCGTTTAGCAGAGGGCAGTTTTCATTCAACAGAAAAATGACAAGTCGTTTTTGTCTATCAACCAAACGATATGTCATTTAGCCGGTGCTAAAAAACAAAAATAAAAATAAAATAAAAGTTTAAATAAAACAAGACAGGCAGAATAAATAATAATAATTAAAGAAACAAAAATAAAACTAGAAAAAGAAAATAATTAATTAATTAAAGATAAAATAAAACTAGACTAAAATATTAAAAGTGTGTTGTGCATATGAAGAAATAATATCAAATTAAATTACAAGTATTAAAATCAAGTATAAATTATTCTATTAATCAATTTAAATTACAACTTGGATTTATGCCTCTTAATCATTTTTTCATCTAAAATCAATAATAAAATAGTAAAACAATAAAAAAAATGTATTGATTTTAATTGTATAAAATATACAATAATACAGCTCAATCACACCCCCAACTAACCTTTTGCTAGTCTCTGACCAGAATAGTGAAAATTAATTGAGATGAATATTGCATAAAACTCGAAATCCAAACAAAAGCAATCAAACATAATAATGAATTCTCACAAAATGCAACGCATGACTATTCAACCCCCGGAAGCTATATCCACCAAGACTGTCTCAACAATCTTTCACAAAGAATTGGAGAAAATATTTCAGAACTCATATGTGTGTATGTAGCCAAACGACTATGTGTTCTTCATTACTAATCAAGATTTATCCCAAGATTTTTTAACTTTAAGATTAATCAATGCTGATTCTAACTACCTCAAAGCCCAAAGGACTAGCAGTTTTCATGCCAACTCAGTTTAAAAGTTGAACACTCAACCCCCAAAGTTTGGGTAACTATTTCTAACCCTTTACTTAAGAAAGCTCCATACACTTCATCCTTTATTACTTTTTTTTAACGGATTCGAACAGTGGGGAATCAAACCCAGGACTGTGCGCCTAACCCACACATTCCCAAGTTCACCCTTACCACTGAGGCAGATTCGTAATGGTGTTTTTTTTTCTTTTTTTTTATGGAAAAGGCTTGGTAGTCCTGCAGTTTACTTCTCCTGTGTTAAATCAATGAATAGTAATGAAGAACACTACAAGTGTAAGCATGAGCAAAATGTCTTTCAAGATTTTTCCTTCATTATATATAAGTCATGCCAAGTTTATCTCAATAAATATAGTATCCCGGTGTTTCAAGTCACACATCAAACAAAATATGATCATCAGAAATTATGCTCAATGCTCAAGTTTGAAAATAAATTTTCATAAAAATAATCCCGCTCAACTACACCACAAAGATGCTCAAATTTCATAAAATGATAGAATAGAGTGTGTTAATCATGTGTATATCAGTGCATATCGCATTAAGACAAAATATTATTTATCACATGCACACACGCTAAATGCTTTTTTTTTAGTTAAAAATTAATGAAACAAAAACAGAAAAGAAATGACTCATTCAAAAACGGGTTTTCTTAGACTCAATATCCCTAAAGAAATACCGCCAAACAAATGGGATAACAGGCAAGATAACTACTTTGCCAAAGTGGACACTTGCGATCATTGTGCAATCGCGTGTTGGTATCACTTCATCATGCTAGGAAATCTTGGACACTGACATGGTTTTTTTTTTTTTGATAAATATGCCACAGAGTTCCAACAAGCATTTTAAATACTGAATTTGCACCACCATCCCCCAACTTAACTGAAACATTGTCCTCAATGTTTAAAACTCAAAATTAAATGGGGAGTAGCTAAAAATGGTAGAATACACCTGAAAAGTGACGTGGATATCTCGCTAAGTACCAAAGATTGTAACCTGAAATGACAAAATGAAACTAACCTACAAACAAAAACAAAGAAAGCAACAGCAAACAAAAAGGAAAAGAAAGAAAAAAAAAAGAAAAACAAATTGTAGAAGCTAAAAGAGGGAATGAAGTTACCACCTTTACAAACTACTGAAATAAATTATTTGTACTATTTCTTACACCGTCTCCTAGGCAAAAGCGCCAAAATTTGATTACGCTCAAAGAATAACGCGGTAGTTATAGCACAGCTTTGGGGTGTCGATTCCTCAGGGAGACAGATTAAAGAAAACACAACAAAGACTAAAAAGAACTAAAGGAAAATATTTAATGATCAATAAGAAAGAATTGGTTTTAATGCGATTTAGCAACTAAAATTACAAGGATAAAAATAAAGATCACTTAAATTATAAATAGTAAAGCATTAGGAATTCCTTGCACAAATCAGGTATTTCTATTTATTCTTGATTCAACAAATACACAATTGGAGATTAATTTACAAAGTCCCCGATTGGAAGATATAGAACTACAAACCACTTTAATTGAAAGATAACTCTTTGATAAATCATTCACTACTTTTTGAAACTCTGTGAATTATCATCTTTATTGACAAAACCCAACAACGACAATATACCCATGGGCAATACTGCAGCAAAGAATTAAATCAATAAAGACAACAAATTAATCCAAACATAATCAAGGATCTTAACTATTCTATAGGAAAAGCATAACCAAATCTATGAAGGGAATCAATTCCTAAATTATTAGGAGATAAGAAAATAACATTGATAAATAATGATAAATAAGAGTTTGCATTAAAAAATAACAACCACATGAATAAAAAATAAACTAAAACACCTTCAATTGTGCAAGTTCATCCCTAACTTTACTTAAGGACTTAGCTGTCCATTTAAACAAGAACAACAAAATTCTATAAGAACCGAAATGTGAGCTCTATGAGTCCGAAACTCACTCTCTTGAATTAATTATGTTCTCCAAACTCTCTTCCTCAGCCCTTTATATAGAACTCCCTTCCTGCGTCTTTGCTAGCCACTTCGGCAATTTCCTTCCTTTATTTTCTTTATTTCATCCGCTTAGCCTTTTTCTGTCGTGTTTTCCATTCTTCCTTTCCCGGTTTTTTTATATTTCTTCCCTGCGTGTGCATGCCCAGCCTAGCCGAAAGTCTCATGTGCATGTGCATGTGTTTCTCTCCCAACTCATGTGGTGTGAACTTATTATTCCACCAAGCAGTGTCTTCCTCGTTGTTGCCCATGTGTTTCTTATTTCGGTGTCCCACATGCATATTAGTTTTTATTTATTTCTTTCTTCTTCTTCACTTCCGTGCACTCCATCTCCTTCATCATACGGCTGCCAACCGAAAGCATTATTTTTTATTTCCTTTGTTTCGTGTCTTGCTCCCAGCTGAAACCAAAAGCTTCCCTTTTATTTTCCTATTCTTTTTCTGTGCCTTTACCATCTACCCAACATTGTTGTCTTCTGTGTTCGTCAACTAGCTAGCTTCAGATTTGAGTAATCTGAGAGAAAGAGATGGAGCCGAGAGGTAAAGATAGTACTGAGCTTGAGGGAGACGGTTGGTGGCTGCTGCGCTGTACGTGGAGCTTCAGTATATGGAGGCAGCGTGTGTGATGGCATGGTGTAGAGGAGTCTTCATGACTGTGTGCGTAGAGTGGCATTGTGAAGGTGCAGCATGGAGGAAGTGGAATTGTGCTCTATTTCGGTGTAGAAAAAATAGAGGTTTACGGCAATGGCTTAGTTGCAGTAGGTGGAGGGTGGTTCGCGGAGGAGAAGACTTGCGACGGTGGTTTCGGATGTGGAGAGTTGCTCATGGTGGCTTTAGGTGGTTGGGCACGATGTTGTGTAGGCGTATGCAGGTGGATGTCGTGCGTGAGGTTGAAGATAACGAAAATGACTTGTCATTTTTATCTATGGACTAAATGACAAGTTGTTTAGCATACGGCAGTTTTCATTCCACAGAAAAATGACAAGTCGTTTTCGTCTATTGACCGAACGACATGATGTTTAGCCAGTACTGAAAAACAAAAATAATAATAAAAATAAAATAAAAATTTTAAATAAAATAAGACAGGTAGAATAAATAATAATAATTAAAGAAACAAAAATAAAACTAGAAAAATAAAATAAATAAATAATTAAGTATAAAATAAAACTAGACTAAAATATTAAAAGTGTGTTGTGCATGTGAAGAAACAATATCAAATTAAATTACAAGTATTGAAATCAAGCATAAATTATGCTATTAATCAATTTAAATTACAACTTGAATTTTTGCCTCTTAATCATTTTTTCATCTAAAATCAATAATAAAATAGTAAAACTATAAAAAATTTATTGATTTTAACTGTATAAAATATGCAATAATGCAGCTCAATTAGACTCCTCAGAGCTATCCTTTTGTAGCACCTCCAAGATTTCAGCCTCATGTAGTTGCACAGAGTTCTCAGCCACAACCACCTGCAGAAAGGTCTCTAGATGATAGTATAGCACAGATGGCCAATACACTTCAGCAATTCATACAGCTCTAGGCCACCACAAACAATCAAAACACTCAGGCCATAAATGAATTGCGAGGCACCACAAATAAGATGAAATATCACTGAGCACTCTAGAGAAAGGGAAGTTTCCAACACAGCCTCAACTCAATCCTCAAGTGTATCGACAATAACCACAACAGATACATAATGTCTGAGAGGATGTTATTGAGACAGCAAAGGTCGTTCTTACTTTGAGAAGTGGAAAGGAAGTCCCCCAACTGGAGATGACTATGGATAAACCGAAAGCTGCTCCTACACCTAAAGATGTGACGAAGCTTGAAGAAGCTGAAAAAGAACCTGAGGTGGAGAGACCAGAGTGGAAAGAGCCTATGATTGCAGAGTCTGAATCAAGTAAGGGGTACCAACATGTGGTTCCCTATCCTCAAAGATTATCATCTGGCCAAAAGAACAAATACCACACTGAGAGCCATGAAATCTTCAAGCAAGTGAAGATTAATATTCCACTCTTGGATACTATACAACAGGTCCCTTCATATGCAAAATTTTTGAAGGACTTATGCACAGTGAAGATGAAACTGAATGTTAAAAAGAAAGTTTTCCTAACAGAGCAAGTCAGTGCATTGATCATAAACGAGACTCCTCAAAAGTACGGTGATCCCGGCTCTCCCACCATTTCCATTATGATCGGCGAGTCACGCATTGGGGAGCTCTACTTGATTTAGGGAGCAGTGTGAACTTGCTACCGTTCTCGTTATATGAGCAGCTGGGACTAGGAGAACTGAAAAATACCTCCATCATGCTACAGTTGGATGATAGATCAATCAAGGTGCTGAGAGGTATTGTTGAGGATGTGTTGGTCCAGGTGGACAAATTTTACTATCTAGTGGATTTTGTAGTTTTTGATATGTAGCAACCAACATCCACTATTTACCAAGCTCCTGTCATCCTTGGAAGACCATTTCTAATTACGTCAAATGCTTTGATTAATTGCAGAAGTAGATTTCTGAAGCTTACTTTTGGGAGCATGGCACTTGAGTTGAACGTTTTCAACGCTTCCAAGATGCCAGCACATTTTGATGACACAAGTAATTTGAATGTTGTAGAGGGTTTGACACCTACAAAATTTATTTGCTCGACTTTTATCTTCTCTGATGATGATTCCATTTTTCAGGCACCTGAATTTTTACTTAATGAGATGATTCCATTTTTCAGGCACCTGAATTTTTACTTAATGAAAAAACTTACCATGTTGATGAAAATATCCTTGAATTTTTGGACTGTTTTGCAAATTCTTCTTTATCACCTGAAGTACAATTTGCAGGCGCAAAATGACAACCCCAATTTGAAACTTTACCACCACCAGGCATACTTAAATCTTCAGAGGAAGAAATTCTCTAGTTGGAACTAAAACCACTTCATCAAGATTTAAAATATATTTTTCTTGGTCCTGAAGAAGGCACTTTCCCTGTGGTGATTTCCTCGAAGTTAAATCAGAAGGAAGAAGCACAATTGATTGAAGTCTTAAGAAAGCATCGAGGTGCAATTGGTTGGACAATAGCCAACATCAATGGTATTAATGATGTTGTTTGTACCGATAGAATCCATCTTGAAGACAATGCTAGACCAGTTCGTGATGCTCAACGTAGGTTCAATCCTATCATGAAGGAAGTTGTCAAATAGGAAGTGCTCAAGCTGCTGGCAGTAGGTATCATCTATCCCATCTCAGGCAGTAAATGGGTAAGTCCAACTCAAGTGGTACCAAAAAAATCTGGTTTAACTGTTGTCAAAAATGAGAAAAATGAATTGATTCCAACTAGAATGGTCATTGGCTGGAGGATGTGCACTGATTATAGAAAACTTAATTCAGCTAGTAGGAAAGATCATTTTCCTCTACCATTTTTGGATCAAATTTAAGAACGTGTGGCTAGTAATGCATTTTACTATTTCTTGGATGGATTCTCTAGTTATTACCAAATTTCTGTAGCACCTGAGGACCAGGAGAGGACCACATTCACCTATCCTTTTGGCACTTTTGCTTTTACCAGAATGTCTTTTGGTTTGTGTAATGCTCCAGCCACCTTTTAGAGATGCATGATGAGTATTTTTTCGAACATGATTGAGGATATTTGTGAAGTATTCATGGATGATTTCTCTGTTTTTGGAAAATATTTTGAGAGTTGTCTACATAATCTTGCTTGTGTTCTTCAAAGATGCGAAGAAAAAAATCTTTTGCTTAATTGGGAGAAATGCCAATTTATGGTTACTCATGGCATTGTTTTAGGTCATATTGTTTCTTCTGAAGGTATAAAGGTCGATAAGGAAAAAACTAAATTAATATCTAAACTTCCTATCCCTAGGACAGTTAAAGATATTTGTTCCTTTCTTGGCCATGCTGGTTTTTATAGGCGATCAATTCAGGGGTTCAGTTTTACTGCAAAACCTTCGTGCACTCTTTTACAAAATGATGTTGAATTTGTTTAGTCCGATGAGTGCCAAAAAGCTTTTGATACCCTTAAGGAATCGCTTACCACTGCTCCCATCATGCAACCTCCACAATGGAACCTTCCCTTTGAAATCATGACTAATGGAAGTGACTATGCCTTAGGAGCTGTTTTGGGTCAGCGTGTGAATAACATGCCTTCTGAGACTTACTATGCTAGTAGGACTTTGAATGATGCCCAGAAAAATTATACCACTACTAAAAAAGAATTGCTTGTTGTGGTTTTGCACTTGATAAATTTCGGGCTTACATTCTTGGTTCCCCTATTACTATTTTCACTGACCACTCTGCTCTTAAGTATTTGCTAGCTAAGAAAGATTCAAAATCACGGCTGATCCGCTGGATTTTACTACTTCAAGAGTTCAACATCACCATTAAGGACAAGAAAGGAGTCAAAAATGTGGTGGCTGACCATCTCTCCAGAATGCCACTATCCTCCCCTTCAAAAGTCACCCTTCCTCTTGATGATAGTTTCCTAGATGAGCAACTATTTGTGGTTCACAAAGTTCCCTGGTTTGCAAACATAGTCAACTATTTGGTGATTGAGCAAATGCCTTCTGAATGGTCCATCCAAGATAAGCGTCGATTCCTCTTAGAGGTAAGACATTTTTACTTTGATGATCCATACCTTTTAAATATTGTTCTGAGCAATTAATTCAAAGATGCATTCCAAATGATGAGTTTTCTTCTGTTTTGAGATTTTGTCATACGGGTGCATGTGGTGGTCATTTTTCGGCAAAGAAAACTGTTGCTAAAATTTTGCAAAGCGGTTTCTACTGGCCTTCAATATTTAAAGATGCTTACAGCTTTTGTAAGGCTTGTGAGCCTTGTAAAAAATTGGGATCCATTAGCAAAAGAGACATGATGCCTCTTTCCCCTATTCTCACTTTAGAAATTTTTGACTGTTGGGGAATAGATTTCATGGGACCTTTTCCCGTTTCGTTTGGAAACACATATATTTTATTAGTTGTGGATTATGTTTCAAAATGGGTGGAGGCCATCACTTGCAAAACATATAACCATCGTGTTGTCCTAAAATTTTTGCAATCTCTATTTGCTCGTTTTGGCATGCCCAAAGTTATCATTAGTGATGGGGGTTCTTATTTTTGCAACAAACGTTTTTCTATACTCATGAAGAAATATGGTATCACACACCGAGTTTCTACTCCTTATCACCCCCAAACAAATGGGTAAGCTGAATTGGCAAATAGAGAAATCAAAATCAATTTGGAGAAAATTGTGAACCCTAATAGAAAAGACTGGTTAGTTAAGCTTCTTGATACTTTGTGGGCTTATAGGACAGCTTTTAAAACTAATCTAGGGATGTCTCCTTACCGATTAGTTTATAGTAAAGTTTGTCATTTACCTGTTGATATTCAGCATCAAGCTCTTTGGGCAATAAAACAAATTAACATGTCACTTGATGAAGCTTCAGGGTTGAGATAATTGCAGATCAACGAATTGGATGAAGCGCGTTGGGATGCTTATGACAATACCCAACTAGCAAAAGAAAGAATGAAAATTTTGAATGATAAAAAAATTCATTCCAAACAATTCACAATTGGCCAAGAAGTACTTCTTTACAACTCTCGTTTACATATTTTTCCTGGTAAATTGAAATCTCGTTGGAATGGTCCCTATATTATAACAAAAATTCATTCTCATGGGGCAGTGGACATTCAAAACCCTAATAATGGAGGTACCCCTTTCACTATGAATGATCAGCGCCTTAAACCTTTTATTCCAATCTATGATCCAGGTGAAACTCTTCTTGTCCAGACACCTTGTGATTTTTTAGTGTTGTTTATTTGTTTATTTATATTTATTTCTTGTGCTTGTGGTTGTTTATTTACTCATTTTTCCCCTTTTGCGTTGTTTTCTCTTTACATTGATTTTCTTCTTCGTTAAGCAGTAAGGACACTACATTGTTCAGTTGGGGGGAGGGAATTGCATTCTGTAAAAACGAACTTGCATTTGTCTCCCCACTATGCAGCTCTAAAAAAATAAAAAAAATTTATCAGCGTCCAGGATTTCCTGGCATGATGAAGTGATACCGACACGTGATTGCACAATGATCGCAAGTGTCCACTTTAGCAGAGTAGTTATCTTGCCGGTTATCCCATTTGTTTGGCGGTATTTCTTTAGGGATATTGAGTCTTAGAAAACCCGTTTTTGAATGAGTTTTTTCTTTTTCTACTTTTGTTTCATTAAATCCTTGAAAAAAAATATTGTTGTGACTTGATTGCTCAAGACTAATTTTATAAAGTTGGAAATAAAGAACAAATAAGCTTTATAATAAGTTAGCAAAGATTAAACAGCAGACTGACCCTCTGTTTCTTGTAAACGCTGGAGCTTTGCTGTTAATTGCTAATGTTGGCTTAATATTTATTCTTTCTCTTGTTCTAGCTCCGTTATTCGTGGTTGCAGGTTTTGAACGTACCAGTTCACACTTTTTTTAACTGCTTATTTTCTTGTCTTAATAATTTAGTTTTTCTACGTTTATTAACAAGTCTTTGCTGGAATTTAGAAATTTGATATTTAAGTTGATCAGTTTCACTCACTCATAACATTAACCTCTGGGCCATGGTTGTAATAGAAGCAGCATATTGGGCACCAAACCTTCTCGATCCTGAAACAACTTCGGCATCGGACCAGGTAGAGAAATATGTCTCTGCCCCAACCATGGTGTTAACGACATCAGGACAGAAGATTAATTGTTAAGGCGTAATTGGTACCTGATTCAAATCAGGGATATTAATTACAGAATGCTGCTTGGCCATTTGAAGAGAATGAGAGAAGCTGTGAGAACTGAGAGAAAAAAAAACGAGAAATATTAGAAATGCAGAGATTGTTTTGTGTTTCGAGAGGGTGGAAATGGTCTCTTATATAAAGGCCAGAAGCATTCAAAGGCTCAGCGAAGATCGATCCAGGCGGAACCTAGAACGGAGCTCGAGGCCATAAAGCAATTGTCCGTTTGCGATTTACAGCATGATTCGAACCAGAACAGAGCTCGAGGCTTAAAGTGTTTGTTGTTGCACAAGACCCGTGGCTCCGTGATTTATGATAGTTGTCGGACACTGGATTTTATGAAACTTGTTAGATTCTAGGTTTTATGGCAATTGGATGAACGCTTATTTGACTCTCGCTCGGCTGGCAGATCATCTCTCCTTCAAACTCGATCCAGATTAAGGGTTCTCGTGTTGAGAACACCCAACACTTAGCTAGAATGGAACACATAAAAATTTTTGCAAGAAAATTTTTCACCCCAAGCATTTCCCTTTGGACTAGGAAGTTTTTCTCTACTCTCGCATACTTACTTAAATACTGTTTCTGTTATTGCATCTTGTTGTTTATTTTGTGTTGTTTCTTTTATTGCCTCCCTTTGTTTATTTTTTGTGTTGTTATTTGTTTATTTTTTGCGTGTGTATAATGGATTACATAATTGTTTATTTTCTGTGTTGTTGTTTGTTGATTACTTCTATTTCTTTATTTTTTGTGTTAGTTTTTCTTTTATTGCTCATCTTTTCTTTATTAGTATGTGTGCATGGGATTACACAATTTTTGCCTTAATGTGATGTGCACTGTTATACACATCATTGACACACTCCATTTCTATCAATTTAAAAAAACAAATTTGAGCATCTTGGTGGAGTAGTTGAGCAGAATTACTTTTTGTGAAGATTTATTTTCAAACTTGAGCATAGAACATAATTCCTGATACAACATATTTTGCTTGATGTATGACTTGAAACACCAGGATGCTATATTTATTGAGATAGACTTAGCATGATTTATATTTAATGAAGGGAAAATATTGAACAATATTCTACGCATGCTTACACTCATAGTATTCTTCATTACTGTTCATTAATTTAACACAGGAGAAGTAAACTACAGGACTACCGAGCCTTTTGCAAAAAAAAAAAAAGAAGAAGATTTGCCTCAGTGGTAAGGGCGAACTTGGGAATGTGTGGGTTAGGCGAACGGTTTTGGGTTCGCTTCCCCACTGATCAAATCCTTTTGAAAAAAAAGAAAAAAAATTTAATAATAATAAAGGATGAAGCGTATGAAGCTTTCCTAAGTAAAGGGCTAGAAACAGTTATCCAAACTTTGGGGGGTGAGCATTCAACCTTTAAACAAAGTTGGCGTAAAAACTGCTAGTCCCTTGTGCTTTGAGGTAGTTAGAATCAGAAATGGTTAATCTTAAGGTTGAAAAATCCTGGGATAAATTCCGAATAGTAATGAAGAACACACGGTCGTTTAGCAAAACATACACGTCTGAGTTCTGAGACATTTTTTCCAATTTTTTGTGAAAGATTATTGAGACAGTCTTGGTGAATATAGCCACTGGGAGTTGAGTAGTCATGTGTCGCATTTTGTGAGAATTCATTATTGTGTTTGATTGCTTTTGTTTGGATTTTGAGTTTTATGCAATATTCATCTCAATTAATTTTTACTATTTTGCTCAGAAACTAGCAAAATGCTAGTTGGTGGGGTGTGATTGAGCTGCATTATAGTTTATTTTATACATTTAAAATCAATATATTTTTAATTATTTTATTATTTTATCATTGGTTTTAGATGAAAAAATGGTTAAAATGCATAAATCCAAGTCGTGAATTAAATTGATTAAAAGCATAATTTATACTTGATTTTATAACTTGTGATTTAATTGGGCAATATTTATTCACTTGCACAACACACTTTTTATTCTCCATCTTTTGTCTAATTTTATTTTTATTTTCAATTATTTATTTATTTTAGTTTCTTTGTCTAGTTTTATTTTTTTTTCTTTAATTATTTATTTTGCTTTGTCCAAGTGTTATTTTTATTATTTTATTTTCTGTTTTACAGGTTCTGCTAAACGACAGGTCATTTTTGTCTATGGACAAAACAACATGTCGTTTGTCTCTAGGAATCAAAACTGTCGTTTGCTAAACAACGTGTCGTTTTGTCCATAGACAAAAACAACATGTCGCTTCCATCATCCTCAACCTCACGCCTCACTCGGTCTCACCTGCACCACTCCACGCACGATATCCACCTGCATGTGCCTACTCAGCACCGTGCCCAATCACCTCAAGCCACCATGAGCAACTCTCCACATCCGAAACCATTGTCGCACGTCTTCTCCTCCGTGAACCACCCTCCACCTGCTGCAATTGAACCATTGCCGTAAACCTTTATTTTTCTACACCAAAACAAAGCACTGTGAGGTGTTTCCATGAACCATAGCTACCCCACCGTGCCCAGCCACCGTGAGCCACGTCTTCAGCTTGCACGACGCAGTAGCACAACCATGGCAGCACCAGCCATGCACGTCCTACAACACCCAGTGCCACCACCACTTCTCCGTAAGTCCAACATCCTCGCCATTACCTAGCTGTAGCACCTTGCACCTCCATGAAGCCACCACCTCGTCATGCACCTCTGCCCTTCCTGAGGAACCACACGTCAACACTGGACATGGCCAACGAACTCGTACGCAAGAGACGGAAGTAAAGCAACTCATGGAGGACCAGAAGAAAAGAAAGTGGATGCAACAAGTCATGCGGGACCAAAGAAGAAAGCTGGACCGAAAGCAAAAACAATAAAACGCCAGACGAAAATCATGGACGGAAGAGAATAAAACTCACAGATGCACACATGCACGGATGGAAGAAGAATAAAACAAAGTTGCTTTCGGTTGTTTGCCCTCAAGCAGAAAAGAAACAAATAAAAAGGATGTTGGGTTTTGCACGCACAACGACACTCACGTGGGACATGGACAGCACGGGCGTATGCAACGCAAAGACTTTTGAAGCCTATATAAGAACTTGTAAATGGATGGAAAAACTTGTCAAGAGTCATAGTAGATTTTAGTGTTAAGTAAGAGGTAGGAGTTAGAGTTAGAATTTAGGAGTTTTCAGTAGAGAATAAAACAGTCAGTGAGTTTTTAGTCAGTTTTCATTTTTGTTTAGTTGTTAGTTTTGAGTAATTCATTTATCAGTTTCAGAGTCATTTTAGTTTATAGCTCAGTAAACTTCATTTCCGTAAGTCTTAAATTCCAGTCTTGAGTTTGTTTAGTGAGTAAATTTTCAATCCTCTTTGAGAAATGTTGAGAGTTCATTTTATTTCAGTTGAGAGTTCATTTTAATTGGAAGTTTAGATTTTTAGATTGGAGAACATAATCTTCATTTCCAAACATCAAGTTTATTCCTCACAATTCCTGTTCTTATTTAATTTCAAATTTATGTCATTTAATTTCACGCACTTTTAATTTCTACAATTTAAATTAATGTCATTTACTTTTCCTGCACTTTTAATTCTAGCATTTAAATTACTATCATTTATCTTTTCTCGCACTTTTAATTTCCTGCACCTTTAATTTTTGTAATTTACTTTTATGTCATTTAATTTTATTGATCCTTTAAATTTTAGTTATTTAATTTTCAGCAATTTTAATTTACTGTCTTGCATTTTAATTTCTTACTTTTCATCGCCCACTCAAAACCAACAAACATGAATCTAGTCCATGACTTGTAAATTTTCATTTCCATTGCACTCCCACATTCATTGTACATATCATCATTTTTATTTTTATTCTCTTATTGTAAATATTTTCACCATTTTACACGAGTTTGATTTTTAAGTGCTTTTCCTGAGGAGACGATCTAGGATTTTATTCCTAATTATTACACGACAAGCTCCTGCACTTAGGATAGCCTTTGTGTTGTTCATTTTTTAGTGAGTCAGGCTATATGGCTTTAATGCAAGTTTTTACAAGACTCATTAGCACATAGTGTAGCAAGAGGTGAGTAGAGCAATTCTTGGTTTTCTAAACAACACAGAAGGAGATCTGAGCCTAATCAATGACACTTATATAGTATTAATCCCAAAGAAGAGGCCTTCAAAAAAGGTATTAGATTATAGACCTATCTCTCTATGTAATGTTATTTACAAAATAATCTCAAAAGTATTGGCAAATTGACTGAAAAAAATATTGCCTAAGATCATATCCCCTACTCAGAGTTCATTTATACTAGGAAGATTAAGATTATGTTTGGGGATGAGATGAGAATTTTGTATTTTGTTTTAAAGTTTAAAATATTATTTTTTAGTTTTGAGATTTGAAAAAGTTAAATTGGAATTTGAAAAAGTTATATTGGGATTTGAAAAAGTTGAATTATTTATTATATTTTGTATGGAAATTTGAAAAAGTGTAGAGATGAAATGAGATGAAGATGAAAATTTTGAGTAAAACTTGTTTTCCAAACCTATCCTAATTCTTGACAATGTCATGGTGGATTATGAAACCATGCATTCAGTGAATTCAAAGATGAAGGAGAAGACAGGTTACATGGCTTTGAATCTAGATATGAGTAAGACTTATGACAAGGTGGAATGAGAGTTTCATAAAGCAATTATGGCCAAGCTTGGGTTTAATCAGAAATGGATTGATTTGATTATAAGTTGTCCCAGTTCAGTTTCATATTCTATATTGATAAATGGCTCTCCTCAGATAAAGCTTTTAGAGGTTTGAGACAGTCCATTATCACCATACCTCTTCATTCTTTGCTCTGAAGCTTGAGTGCTTTGTTGAATCAAGCTGAGATGACAAAAGTTATCACTGGCTTTCCACTTGCTCGAGGACAAATTTTTATTAATCATTTATTTTTTGCAGATGGCAGTTTATTATTTTGCAAAGCTTCACGTAAAGCAAGACCAGCTTTATGTGAAGCTTTGTTTATATGAAAACCCATTTGTGAAACAGCAATTTGTGAAGCAGAGGCTCACCGAGAGAAGTGGAGCTGCGACGGAGTTGGGTGGATGAGGAGGTTGTGTCAGTAAGATGGGCGGCTGAGCACGAGAGGGAGAGTGAGTGAGAGAGATGATGAGAGAACACGGTGACAGAATGGGGGAGAGACGGAGAGGGCAAGCAACCAAAGGCCGTGGCCTTACCGAGTGGAACAACAACGTGGGTGACGAGAGTTGCTTGACGGCACCTTTTTGCTCAGGCGATGACGGCGTGGAGGGATGACGACGTCGCTGGGTTCACTGCGCCGTGATTGGTGTCACCTAACGTAACAAGCATGCTCTGTTTTGAGCTACAAAAAACAGGGGTGTAACGTGCTGAGTTTCCGTGAGATGGGGGTGGTGGCGTACTGGGTTGTGGGTTGGTTGAGCAGATGGGCATTCACGGTGGTGGTGCAGGGACGGCGCTGTGGGGGGGGGGGGGGGGGGGGTTGTAACACAGAGGCAGCAGTGACGCTCTCGTTTGGGCTTCCGCGAGGGTCTTGGACGGCAACGGTGTGGACAGTTCGATTTTCCTGGTGGAAGGTCACGCACGGGCTGTATGCATGGAAGGGATGGCTTCAAAGGGGTGTGGCTTAGGGAGATGGAGATGGAGTTTTACAGATGGGAGGGGGATATGCCAGGGTTGATGAGTGCCGTCCGTGAGAAGCTGAACATGCTTGGAGAGGTTAATTCCAATGCCTGTCATGCCTAATTGGTTTGCATTAGCTTTAAGTAGGTGGATTTCTTTATTTTTTGGCTGATGTTTGAAATTCTTGAATGCAGCACTGGAGTCGTGATGAGAAAAACAAATGCTTAAAAGAAGCATCAAAGTCATTTCGGTTTTTGGGGCAGATTGTCCGCTTGATCATCTTATGAAGTCATCTTAAAATCCACAGATTAGTGTTTGTGACGAGGTTATGTTTCACTTTTGGTTTTTTTACTTTTTCAGAATAGATATCCTGCGCATCATTTATACGACTTCCATCGTGCTTTATTGCCTTCAACCCTTTTCGATTAGCTTGATAACCTAAGTTATTCCATCAAAAAGTTATATCAGATTGCATTTTTGATTTCCATGTACAAGAAAGCTTCTTCTGAATGGCTCCTGGTATCCCTCTTTGATTATTGAAGTTACCTTTATTGTATCGTTACCATGTTGACTATCGAATTTCGACCAGCAAGTTCTCCGTTACTCATGTTTAGCCTACTGGAAATCGTTGACGATATTTTATGATCTAATGGACTAATTAAGGGGAGAAAAATCCTGTTGTTTTGAACTATTGAACTAAACATATAATGGTTTAATTAAGATGTTGTACCCCAAAATCAAATGCTTCTAGGTAAAACTGTATCTCCTGAATTACAAATTAACCATTTCAACAAGAAACAAATTGCATGCTCTCTTATAATTGCAATGTACCTTTTTGCCATTCCATCCCTGCTTCAAAACAGACCTTACAAATCTACTGAAGGGATTGTAAATGGGTGTTTTACCTTAGGCGCACCTCCTCTATTTTTTTCCCTTTTTCTTTTTTCATCTTTTATTTTTTCCCTTCTTAGGGTTAGCAACTTAAGAACCCAATTATGACTCTTTCACCACAATGCTCCTAGTTGAATGAAGATGCCATTTGATTTCAAAGTTCATTGGCCGGCCTGCTTCCTTACGTTCTGTTGTCATTTTACTTTCTTTTGTTTTCTCTATTTTTCCCATTGTCTAAGAGACAATCTTACCATTTCTCTTTTGTTCAATCTTGGAGCAATTAATGCTAAATACAGTCATAGATTGTGCAAGAGCGTACAGTACTCGTTTTAAAAAAGATTGGAATCCACTACAAAAAAATTAATTTTTCACCTAGATCTTATATTTACTTATTTTTTTAAAAAGAGTATGCGGCGTTTAGACACTTTATGACTACAAATATTATTTCTCTTTATGTTTTGTTCAATCTTACAGTTGGATTATAACCCTAGACTGGCTGATCAGGAAATTGGGGTGGATATATTTCTGACATGAATTAAGTGCAACGATTTTAGGCAAGCATTGTAACACTGTACTTCAGCTAGAAGTGCTTGACAAAGAATCTCTACAATTAAGTATCTAATGGAGAAATTAGGTGGATTCTTCTGTTTTGCTGCACTCTCCATGTGTTGCTCCTATTGTGCCTTTGGTTTCTTCAAACAGTGAAATGGTTGATAATTCTCCCAAATATGCTCATGCACTTGCTTTATTTTCAACAGTTTGCAGCAGGAAACACAAATGCTCTGCCACAACCATTAGTAGGGGTGAAAAAAAATCGGTGAACCGGTAAACTGAACCAACTGGTGAGTTCAGTCTGGTATCGGTTCCATATTTTTCAAAATTGGTCGAAATCAATCCAGTTTCGATTTTCCTTTTCCTAACACTGGACTAAACCGGACTGGTTCATATAAATATATAAACATATTTTAATTTTTTATATTATATAAAATATTTTTTATATGATTTTTTATATTATTTATAATTTTTATATCTAAAATATATAATTATATATAAAATAATCTTGTATTATATGCTAAATTACTAATTAAAATATCATTAAATTTTAAAATCCTATATAAATAGCTATATATTATCACTATAGTCTATAGTATTAGTAGTTATACTAATGCAATATCACTATATATTATAATATAATATAATATATCACTATATTATATATTATAATATATCCCTATAGTCTATAATACAATTATAATATATATTATAATATACTACAATATATTATCTCTATATTACTATGTACTATAATATATATATATATAGTATATTACATAGTACTATATAGTATATTATATATGCTATATATAATATATCGGAAAAACGTGACCGCAACGTGTAAAATTGGAAGTATTGGTTTAGGGTGTAATCGGTGCAATTTCAATTTTTCAAATCTCAAAATCAGTATATATTAGTTCGAGTCTAAAATCGGACCGAACCAGACCGGTTATACCCCTAACCAATAGCATGTAGATCATGTCCATATACCATGACAGGAAATTTTGAGATTAATGGGACATCTCTCTCATGGTTTTTTTTCTTCTGCTTAATAGTTTTGTCTTCATTGACAAGACAGAAGAGATTGTGTAATTATTATGATGCACCAAAAACCAGGAAATTATTAGGTAATTATGAAGTACTATGACAACATAATGCTCTCGTCTTATTAGAAAATGTTATAGATTAAAATTGTTTATATACATGCAAATTCTTATCACGCGGCTGTGTTTTGTGGCCACCTAATCAGATTACACTCCCCACAACCAAACAGCTGGCTTCTTGATGGATAAGAAAATGATTATTACAAGATTATATATAAAAAAAAAATACATTGAACAAAATAATAGAACTATACTGATTATTATGAAAATAAAATCAGGATAATAATCAAATCAAATGAGGAATTAAATCAAAAAAGTCTTATATGAGAAGATGTGGAACTCTTATACCTACCTAGTAGGAGAGCTCCAGAATTAAGATAACAAAGACATGAGAAGACAAAATGAACGTATGTGTAATAAAGTTTCGTGAACGTCCATGTTTCCATGAAACCGCATTAATATCGAAGGATTATTGAGGTGGATGCAGTCTTGATGATGTGGTGACCAAGAAGCGAGAAAATCTCGTGAGAAGACTTTCCCCTGGAGGGAAATTTGTCCTAATCCATGACGTATTCGATCGTTGAATGACGAAATCGTCAATGATCCTCACAGTTCTTAACGGGTCCTTGTCCGGATCAGCTGCTTCCCATTGGCTGGGAAATTCTCTATTGTAGCTCAACTTGTTTGGGTGTTCACTTTTCTCCTTCAGCCATTCACGATCTAAATTCCAGTCCAGTGGGACCTATATGATAACATGGGTTAAAATTACAAAGAAGAATGTCAAACAATGGCACTTTCAATCTTCCCATAGAGTTTCTTAATGTTTAACAGTTAATTAGTTTGAGAAATTGGCGATAGCCATAGTCCATCCTTTTTAAATCCTTGTTGACATGGCAGGCATTTGTGACACGTTTAAAGTTTGTTGTGATGACGTGTATTATTTGAGTGATTACGACGTTGGAACTTGTTTACCCTTTGGACTAACAGGAAAAATGATCATAAAAGTGAATGAAAATCGATGCATGCATGGCTCTTTACCTTATCAACTGCAAGGGTGTAAACATGAAGATCGCCATTACGTTTGATGTGAAATCGAGTGAAAGCCTTGTAATCGGCAATCCTAAGAGAGGAGAAGGCTTCGTCATAATGCAAGTCTAACCAGTTGACGCAGATGTATAGATAGATTCCAAAGACATATGAAACTGCAGGGGTTGACAAGAGCCAGAAATAAAGAAACACAGAGCCATAGTAAAAAATGGTATCCAATCGAGAGAGAGATGCCATCCCATTCTTGCAAATATTGATCCGTGTGACAGCCATGACCTGAGAATACATTTGGAATGAAATCATGATGTGTCTTAGTAATAAAGAAAAAGATCAGAAAAGCAGCATTTATTTTAAATATTTCTGCAACAGGAAGATGTTTTCTTACCTCTGGCACATCAAATGCAAACATGAGATTCTTGATATATGTAGAATAAAGGTCAGAACTCCATTGTTCTATACCAGCTCGTGTTCCATTTGAAAGACCAAAGTGCCTACTTTTTTCTTGTGATTCATACCATCGATATAAAGAGTGATACCCTGGTTCAAAGAAATAACTTTTCTTTCACAAACAACTCAGATGAATAAGGGATCCTTAACATATTGAAAATGACCAATTGTTATATATATGTACACACACATATATATTCCTCTTTTTACAACATATAAAACTATTAAGAAAGAAAATAATGGAAACGAACCTGAAGTTCCCAATAGTTTATGGTGGACAAGCACCCCAACACCCAGTTCCAGCACCAGCATAAGAATTAGAGCTGCAGAGAGATGTGAAGAAACATGAAGAATTCCAATCGCTACCCTTTTCTTCCATGACACTTTGGAGGGTATGAATGCCATTGCCACGACTACCAACAGCATAGCAGCTCCTAGAGAAACGTAAGAGTGTTCCAGCATGTATATAAAAGCATTCCACAGCGTACGGAAACAGGTTCTCCAAAAACCCAACTTGGAATCTACTTCGAAGACGTGATCAAGCTCACACTAGGCCCCAAAAAAGAAGATCAGATCAGTCATATGGATACTAAATTTAGGGTAACTTCCATTGGTTTAAATAATGGGAAATTACCTGTGGGATCACAGAAAAGACCAACATATAGTACATAATGCCACCAACAAAATCAAATTGCGAATTCTCCTTTCGAAATTTCCAAATATTTCTAAATCCAAGCTGAAGTAAATGAAAAGGAAAATTATGACCAAGAAAAAAAAGATAAAATGTTTATGAAACTTGAGATTGGTATTCATGATCGGGGATCCATGCAAGTAGAGAAAATTACCCCCATAGATGTTTTTCTGTCTGGATAAGTAGCTCTGCACTCATAGGAAACTTCATGAGTATCCTTAAAACCATCAAAGACATGGGTGGGATGCATGAATGCTCCGCCACAACCATTTACAAGCAGATGTTGTGCATAAACTTTATCATTCGGCTCAGGTATCATTTCGTGGCGCATATAGTGATGTATGTCCCCAGCAATTCGAAGCTTACACCTTTCTTTCAAAATGTTACAGATCAACTCTGACAGATTATCCCTTTCGACATCAGTGCCACTTTCGTACCAATCAACAAGCCAGTCCGGTTGGTGTGTCATTACGATCACAGCGTCGTTTTTTCCGATCTTGTTAATTACACATGATGTTTTGACATTAATGTCGTGAAATCAACAAGATTATGAAACAGAATCTGAACCGTCAATGTCTACCTATTTGGGTCTAATCATATGGCCTCCAAAAAGTTAAGAATTTTAAGTAACAATACCCTGGCAAAGGTCGTACGTATTAAATCCAAAATGACCATTTGCAATGAGAACGTGTCCGTTTCGTGGCAAATGGTTATTTTGGTCACAAATATATGCTTTGTAAAAAATAAACATACTACAACTAATTATCCCAAACGATAAACACCTGACTAGTGATCTTTTCATAACTATTTACGTGATAATGATCATGCGCTTTAAATTAATGATATTTTTATAAAATAACTTATAAAAGGGTCTTAATTTTAGAAAAATACTCTTATTTTATTACATGAATATTCTGTAAAGAATTGTGAAAAGAGCTCAATGTCTATTAAATACTTGTTTCTACTGAAGAAATAATAAAACAATGATCGAGAAAGATAAACAAGAAAAATACCGTTTCCCTTGCAAGATTTGAAAAGAATTGGAATTGGTAGGTATCGATATCACCATCGAGTGCAAGATCAAGACCGAAAATCCACCATTTTTGAGGAAGTTTCAATGCAAAATAAGATGTCTTTTGAGGCATATGCCACCCGCCCAACCACCTTTTCTCACATATATACTTCGTAAAGGTTCGGAGACCATCAAACCAATCTGTCACCAGAAAATTGAGAAAATAATATTACCATATACATATAATATAAACAGTACAATAACGTAAGTACAGCAAGAATAATGCATTATTGGGGATGTGTGCATGTACGTTTGTAGTGCATGTTTATTTTGAGAATATAATAAAAACAATTAAATCTATTAGTTCTCATACATTTATATTAATTATATCCTTAACTGGTTACGTACTGATCACATGCATGCATGCTTACATCGCCCAAAGAATGGGAAGGACAAGCAATTCATATACAAAACATAAACATGGAAAGAAATTCAGATGAGTCTCAAAATCATAAGAGCGAGCTAGGATCAACCATGGTTTCCGGGAATAACAAAACACTGAGGTCCACCATGATTCCGATTATGATCAATCATGATTCCACTATGATTGTTTGGCAGTTGAAGAGCATCCTCGAAAGGACGTAAGAAGCGCCTTTCATATGTGTATTTTGAAGGATTAGGGTACCTATAAATAATAGAAGCAAATTCTTTATTAAAAACAAAATGAGGTAATCATTTCTCTAACATTGATGATCTTGACAAAATGAGTACATTCAAATAGACATTATATATATATATATATAAAGTAATGCTAGATACAATTTTAGATGTATAATTAAGTCTTGTGCAATCCCTTTGAAGATAAGCAGAATCCACTTAATATGTGCTGGATTTTATATTTATAAGAGAAATAATTTATACAATCTTAAAGTACGTACGCAAGTCTCGTACACTGCTTTAAAAAATCATAAATTTATGATCCACATAAAAAAATCTATATTTTTTTTAAGGATAGTGAGCAGGACTTGCACAATTTAAGACTACATCTAACCAGCTTACTTATCCTACCATGTTGATTGGTAAAAGTTTTTTGAATGGGAAGTACCAAAGTGTCGGACTTACGCAAGATCCCCTCCAATGAGTAGCAAGTCTCCTCGTTTTAAGGTAAGCTCATTACAACGAATGGCACGCTTAGCAAGTAGACGTGTCACAGTGTAAGCTGAATTCCCACCATCGCCAGTATCAGCCATGAAATCGAACCATAGTTCATCCTTTTTACTAAAATCATACCAACGACTCTCTTCTCGGGCTCCACGATTCTGTTCTCGAGCTCCATCTTGAACTTGACTCGTTACTGCCTGCAAATTAATATATATAGGAGAAAGGGGGCGGTAATGCTCAAGACAAATTAATATTGAGAAGAAGTACTAAATTTATTGCTGATTGTTCCCTACACTAAGTAGCTTATATAAATTAACAAGCTTAACCTTCTAGAACTCCTATATATGTATTCAGCTTTTTTTCAATAATCTTGATAAAATATTCTCCTTCAAAACTGAAATCGTTGTCTTCTACTTCAATTTCAATATTATGATCTAATTTCTATTATTTGATTCACAAAAAATAAGAACTATCAGATTCACAAAGAAATCTTACAAAGATAAAGCTCATAAACTGATATGCGTGACTAGATATTGTAATACGTTAAATCTTGATCTTTACAATAAAAAGAGTAACAAGCCACATCAATTTATAAACTTTATTTTTATGAAATTTCTCTGTGAACCAAATATTTATCTAAATAAAAGCTTATAGAAAATATTAATATAATAGAAATTGATATGAAGGAGAGAGAGAGAGAGAGAGAGAGAGAAGAAAGGCTTTGAGGGCTACATCTTTACCATTCACAATGATTTTGAATACAAAATGTTGACCTCTATTTATAGCGAAATTACATAGAGATGTGATATGGTAAATATATTTGAAAATCAAATCTCTTGATTTGATAATTATGAAAATCAAATCAAGACAATATCAAGTCAAGTTTTTTATTTGATATTATCTCTAACATCACCCTCAAACTCAAGGTTGAGAATTTTGAAATCTTGAGTGAAATCTTGAGTTTGAAATTTGATTGTGACTTTCGTATCCATTGATTGATTACTAATAAGATCATGAAAATGGTGTTGATGATGAAGTCAATGACAATCAGAATATTAAATCTTGAGTTATGGCCAACAATAGGCTATATCTGGCCTTGGTTAATTATAGACCAAAATCAAAAGGCCAAAAAATAAATTATCCAAGATTTCAAACAATACTCACAACAGACCAAAATTCTATAAAAAAAGATTCACAGATAATAAAGAGACTCCAAATACATGGACGAGAGACAACATATAATTGAATAGTGAATGAAATTTTATAAGAGGTAAAGCTAGCGGAAGAATTTTAAAAGAAATAGTCAACAGAATCGAGTATGGCATCAACTAAGGGCTTGCATACCATGAGAAAATATAAAATATAATAAAAATTGATATGGAGAAGAGAGAGAGAAGGGATAGAGACTTTGAAGATTACATTATATTTACCATTCTCAATTATTTTGAATACAAAACTTTGACCTCTATTTATAGCAAAATCACATAGAAATGTGATAAAGTAAATATATTTGAAAATTAAATCTCTTGATTTTATGACTATGAAAATCAAATCAAGAATATCAAATCTCTAACAAAAGTATATCATGATCAATCTCTGGGACCTAAATGGCAATATAGGAAACAAAATATAGAAGATGGAAATATTTTAATTATTACCAAGAGCTAGTTGCTTCGTAAGGAAAGAAGTTACATATACCTGCATTATACGCAAGTCAAAGCGACCTAGGAAGATATTTACTGACACCAGGAGGTTAAAAACACTCTTGTAAAGGTCAGCTGAGGTTCTGCGATAAATAGCAAACACCAGAACAGAGACAACAACCACTTGAAAATCTTATTATTAACAAGGCCAACCTCGGGAAAAAGAGTTCTTTGGGAGCAAACAAATAAGAAAAGATGGCATAGATCTGACAATTGTTACCGCCACAAATTGGTTTGATAAAACTAAATTTATAAATTGACGTAATTTCATATAATTATACGTTAGATCTATTTTAAAATAATTTTATAATCTAACATATCATATCAAATTATATCAATTTATGTATTTATTTTTAAAAAATAATAGTTGCAGCTGGAGTGTGTAAGTGCCGTCCAATCACTATGAAAAAGTGAATAAATACGGAATACACATGAAAAATTAATATTTTTTTAATAACAGACTCTACTTTTTTTTAAAGCGATTGCACGGCATTTACGTACTCTACAACTATCTGTAGCATTACTTTTTATTTTAATAGTTAAAGCATACGTACCCAGAATACCAAGGAACCATATCTAAAAAATAAGGCTTCCGACAATCTTGATCAGATGATCTGTCCAACAAATTGATTATATATAAATTACTCAATCCAGGCCAGTCATTAAGGCAAGATGCCTTAATAATATTCCATGTATTATCTACAAGCTGACAGTACTCACGTCTTTGATTCGCTCTTTTGGTAATAATGCACGTAAATGTTAAGGCCTATAAACAGGGGCCATGAGACGTGGGTGTCATATGATATTTGACCCTCTGCAATTCTTGAAGGCCCCTGTAAAAAAATAGGAAAATGTACGGAGAGTAATCAATACGATATAAATCGACGTATATTATATATATATGGGTTGTAGCCGTACCTCGATATGAATAGTACCGTTCTTATACCGGATCCAACCACAGCAGGCTATACTGAAAATCTTCAAAGCATGGAAAATTATTCAGAGGTACTGATAGAGGAAAACCGTAAGTACGTAGAACTCAATTATCTGAAATCAAGAGTTCTGATCCTCTTCAGGACTTACTGCAGAATGTTTGAAAATGTTCCCTAGGTTCCACTTTGGAGCCTCAAGTTTAAAGAAGTACGCGAGGCGATCATAAATAAAGGTGAAGACGAGAAGACGCAGAACAGAAGAGGCAAAAGTTGTCAAGAAAACAGACATATCGTAATAGTCGTCCCTCGGCTGAGGAGGGAGATGATAGAGAACTGCTACTAAAAGCCAGTACAAATACCTGCAAGAGTCCATATATAATTTATTTATAAAATTATATAAGTAATTAATGGGTACATATATATATATATATATTTATGTGTTAATTATATGTATCTATATGTATGTATGTATGTATGTATGTATTTGTGTATATATACGTACACACGCGCGTTGATAATATAATATTTTTTCTGCATGCTAATAATGGTGCATATATATAATTAATTGTCACATGGTGAATACATTATTAATACATCATTTAAAGTAATTTTTAAATGACTTGGCAGTTGGCATCATGTGCCACCACTAAATGCAAAGAAACGAAATTTATATCATATGAAATGAGGGAGTGAAGAGGATTATGATCTCGACACTACACATGCAAACACATATATAATGTCTTTCATGTACATGAGTGCACATTTCCACGCATTACATGAAAGACTTACCTACATCATGTGATCTTTCATCTAGTAGCCTATGTTTTGAATTGAAACATATATAAATATATATATTTAGCATTAATGCAACCAGATCCATATTAGGGCCAGGC